>CP139501.1:238222877-238562866 GCA_021014915.2 Artemisia tridentata subsp. tridentata | reverse complement strand
AAGACGTGAGAGATGACGTTCATATTTCTGAAGAAATATTTAGGTAGTCATTAAAGTGATGTGAAGAATGACTCAATATTTCCAGTGAAATATTTAAAGAGTCATGAGACGAGACACATGAGATGACTTCAATATTTCCAGTGAAATATTTTAATAGTCATAAGATTTATGGAATAAGTTCCATCATTCCTAGACCTAGACGGAGACGGTTAAGGGATTCTCGGTTGAGAGGATTGGTTGATTTACGGATTTCGAGGTGCTTCGCACGCGAGTGTTTCACGGTGTTTTGAAAGACGTAAAGCTAGGCCTATGGTGCTGATTCGCAGCAAGGTTTGGGATCTAAAGATGTGTATATACACACGAGGATGAAAGGAACTACTAATCACTTATATAGTAACTCGTGAGTCCTTTGTCACCCGAGGGTAGACGTAAGCTTTAAGCTTTTGGATGAGCGTTTTAACATACATTGTTAAAAGGCTTGAATGTGATGTTTCGGATATGACATTTAACAATTGCGATCGCAAGTTAAATTTACTTGAATATTTCGGATGGAATATTTAAGTTGTCAACCCTACTCCGAGTTCTACTGGGTTTGTATCTAACCTACCCATGAAAAAAGGGTGTATTGCTTGGAAGAAGGCAAAGGGATGACTAGGGAATTAGGACAACTTCGCGACTACTCTAACTTATGGGTTTTGACACTAGTGTATGACTCTATGACTTTTAAGGGTTCATAGTGATAGGCATACCTAATTCCTAATGTGTCAAAATGACCTAGTGTAGGTGCAAGCAAATCATGTAGAATGCACATAACGAATAAATGCAAACATCATGCAGAACATGATAATCATTTAGCATTTAAGATCACGAAGACATTTAATCATATCTTATGAAAACATGTTATCATTTTGAAACACATATGTGGGATGCAAGCAATCTAGGTTTGCTAAGGAAGATCCTAGTTACTACTTGTTCAAAATGAGATCCTAACGGGAGATAAAGTTTACCAATGTAAACTATCTCTAGTCAAATGTAGGAATGAAAACTTTTCAAGTTAGAGAATGAGTATGAGACTATCACTAGTGGTGCTCAATTAAGGCTAAACACGACCATTTTTACGGGTTATACACCAACCCAACTTCTCTCCTGGAAGCAATCCAACCGTTAGGTCAAATTGAATTTCTAGTGCGATAGGTTCTCCAGTATTCATTCTCATGTTAGAAGAATTTGAATTCCTATATTTGCCTATCGAAGTATAGCAAAGATGATTTTATCTTGTTTTGCTATACATGGCCTAATATGACTTAATTAACCATACTTTGAAAGTAGGTTAAGAAAATGACATGTCTTACATAACTCCTAACAAAGGCAAGCGAGATGTTTTAATTTCGTGTTTGAGATTTAAAGGTTGTTTGATGGAGATGGTGTATTTTATGATCTCTTGGACAACATCTTTGTTTGTTGAGTGTTACATGTTATTTTAACATGATTTGGTTTCCTAGAACCAAGAGACACTCTAATGTGATACAATGTAGAACCTACTACATCGTGTGTGTTTCAAGAATGCTCCTTTGCATATCTTGAGTGAGAATCTAGTGAAGGTTACTTACCTCAATAGATCTTGTGAGCATTTTATTTGAAATGAGACATACTGTTTATTTCAAAAAGTATGCTTTTCTAAGAGGAAACTTATCACTCTTAAGAATGCTTTGTGAAACAAGTATTTTAATGTATGACCAATTTTACTTGTTTATGCACTGAAACATGTCCTAATAGGTTATTATTCAACTCTAATATCCTATATTTGTTAACATGATGCAATGTATTCTCTTGTAACATAACCATTCATGTTACAAAGAAAATGAGATGCATAGGATATAAGTTATCCATTGTCAATCTTTTGATAAGAGAAATACATGTGATATTCTCAAGATTGATGACTTACATAATAGTTAATAACATATTATGTGTGACACTTTTACTAGACATGTGACTTTGAGTGTTGAGTCGTTCATGAGCAAAGTTTACATATGTTGTTTGTTTGCTCTTGTTTGGTTTTTCGGAAATGACACATTTACTAATTGCACTGCAATGTAAATTACTTGTATATTTCAGATGAAACATCCAAGTTGTCAATCCTACTTGGTTGTGTATTTTATGCATCTTTTAAACATGTTAGTTTAAAGTTAGGAACACAACCATTGGACAACAAGACTTAACATAGCATCTTCAACACAAGTGTGAGTTATGATCCGATGCATATTATTTTCGTCTTGAGAGGACGTCATTATTTTCATAACAATCAAGTGTGATTGAGTATGTAGATTCAAGATAATATGTTTCATCATGTTTTGATGTTATCTTGAAGCTAAACAAATAATGACTCCAATTTCATGTCCACACTCGAAAACTTGTCAATTAGATTCGATGATGATATCAATCATAATTTGAATAATGAATTGATATGTACTCGAAATCTTTCTTGACCCTTACGATCACTCCTTTTAAAAAGAAAATAAAAATTTAAGGAGTGTGTTCCATTTATTCTAATACTGCTTGTATGTGTGAGGTTAATGACATATTAAGTTACAACTTCGATATTGTCATTTATTTTTATTTGAGAAAAACTATTTATATTATTAAGTATAATACTTTTAGTTTTTCGACACCTCATTAGTATAAAAATAATTATCTTAACTATTTTTATACAACATACGTAAAATACTAAATGTTTAAAACATTTTGTATGTGTGTTAAATCACTGCAAGTTTAATACATTTTCTTTTACTTAAATACTAATCTATTAAAATTACCTTTTATCTTGTTTAGACAACCCATGGTCAAACAAGACAAAATGATGTAATGTTTTAAAGATCATGTTACAGATTTTATGAAAGTGTTAAGTGTTTTGGGGTGATATAAATTTTACACTTAGACCTTTGGAAAAATAATTGTGTAAGACAATATCTTTCAACTCACATGATCTACCAACTTAGTTTCTATTCCTAAGAAAGTTACTAAACCATTTTAAGAACTTGCAACAAATGCAAGACAAATGGTTGATGCCAATATGCAATGCAAACTAATTACTTAATCTAGTGCAAGTGATTTAGCATGAGCCTTATAAATGCATAAACCGAAAAACTATAATAAGCAAATAGCAATTTAGCTTAACACACAAAAATACTTATCGTCATTTTGTGTATTATGTATAACAATGTATACTAAGCTTGAATTTATTTGACAATGAATTTGTTTCCTCCCCATTTCAAAGATTTTTGCTGAGTCACTTTGAAAACATGTCAAGGTTTAAAAGTTGAATCGCCCTTTTTTTTTAGTTTGACCAAAAAATTTATGCAAACTGCATGACCAGAAGACCTTTAGTTGAAAATCAAGGACTTTAACATACTCTCATTTAGAACTAATTCATAAAAATGTTTCTGAAATGAAAGTAGACTCAACATCATTTAAAATGATGGGCGACACGACTCGTACAGACTTATGGTTGATTTTATATGGATTTCTGAAAATGAACCAAAAGTGAAAAACAGACAAGTAGATGCACGGCACCATTAAATGACTCACGGTACCATTAAATATAATGGTACCGTACCATATTTAGTGGTACCGTGGTCTGTTTTCTGATTCAGAACTGCATGACATAATGACTCGTTCTGAAAACATGACCGGACACTTAAAAACACTATTCTTTTAGTGGTTTAAGAAAACCTTCAAGCTAGTATGACAAAGTATACTTAACAACAAAACTTGTAAGTATTAAGCAACTAAATACTTTTCATATTTTATCACATTCATGGGTAATTTGATACATGGATCGTACTCAATTTTGAAAACCATTTGTTTTAAAAATTTGAGCGACGTGGCTCTGGTACCAATTGTGGAAACCGTAGAGGGGGGTGAATACGTTTCCATTTAAAAACTTAAAACTTTTTGTATCAAACTCCCGATCAAGTGTGATGTGATATGAAAAGTGTCAACTATGAGTTTATAGCATCTAGAGATGACTATAGTAAACTACAACATATGCACAATCAAACCATGGAACATACATGATCAATCACTACATGAGCAACAAGCCACACAAACACATATGCAATGCAAATATAAATATAAAGCGATAACTAATAAAATGAAAGTAAAGAGATAAGTTAGAAGGCGCAAACCGGACACGGTGATTTATAGTGGTTCGGTCACGAAGCTCCTCTTCGCCCTACTCCACTCCCCGAGTACCCAACTCGAGAGTTACTTCACTAATCAACAAACTCCCTTCAGGCGGAGAAAACCGTACAAGTCGCTTAACTTGTTTTCCGACACTAAGCTAGATGTCGAGTGCTAATCTTAGCTAGCACCAATCTACCACGATCTACCCGATCTACACCATACACGTTGCTTATCCTATTTCCGACACTAAGCTAGATGTCGAGTGCTAATCTTAGCTAGCACCAATCTACCACGATCTACCCGATCTACCCTTGATCCACATGATCAATCACACAAGCCCAATGGCTTCAAGAGATCTTCACTATCTCTTAAGATCACAATGATCTTGACTCTCTCTCTCTCACAAAAGAAAAATGATCTTGATGTATGCTATGATACAATCAAGAGTGTAACAAATGTTACAAGACCTAACAACTCCAACACTTTTGTATCTACTTGGATACTTTGTGTTCTTCTCTTGCTAATCAAGAGGGATGACAACACTTTGTATCTACTTGTATACTTTGTGTTCTTCTCTTGCTAATCAAGAGGGATGACAACACTTTGTATCTAGGATACTTTGTGTTCTTCTCTTGCTAATCAAGAGGGATGACAACACTTTGTATCTAGGATACTTTGTGTTCTTCTCTTGCTAATCAAGAGGAATGAAGAGGATCACTTGAGTGGATGATTGGATCACTCTTAAACAACCTAAGACTCTCCAAATGATCAAAGAAAGTTATCTAAGTGAAGAGGGATAAGACCAGAGAAAAAGGACTGGAAAAATCAAGTTGGAAGTGTGGAATGGTCCACTATTTATAGGCAAAGGAAAATCTGACCGTTACAGACCCACGGCTCCACTAAATACCCGACGGCTCCGTTAAATTTAATGGAGCCGTACCTATTTAATGGTGCCGTAGACGCTCCTTCGTTTGTCTTTAGTGGGGAAGGTTTATTTGGGGAAGTTGGAGCTGTTTTGGGGGGAAAAATGACTGTTGGTAATTCAAAATAATTTGAAATGATTTTTCCAAATAAAACATTTCTTTTTAATTCAAAAATAATTTGTAAAAAGTATTTTTGAAAAATGTTTTGTCACATTTATAAAAATGTGAAGTTTAGAAAAATATAATCCTTTGATCATTTGTCAAGTAGTAGATTTGTTTGTCCATACCTTGAGTGATTTATGTCGGGATGGAAATCTACGACTTCGTTGAAGCATACTTGAGACGTCGGGAGGTGTTGATGTAAGTATGCATTGATGATTTGTGTTTACAAGTAACTTGCACATTTTACGTTATGTATTACAAGTTACATGTTTGTCATTATTAAAACCGAAGAAACCGTTTAGTTTAAATATCGTAATATTTGCACTAACACGCTTCAATATTATTAAGTATAATATGAGTAATCTTGCTTATCACTAGGGTTTACAAACCTTGAAGATTAACAAAACATACATATAAAATAATCTAACCTAGGACCTCCTTTTATAGCACAAGGAGTCCTTTACAAGATAAGTATAATATTCTAAACATGCAGAATATTCGTATAATTCTAACTATATAAGATATACACAAAATCTATTCTATACTTATCTTCTTACACATCTTCATTAAGCAGTACCATCTTCAGTCTTCAAGCAGTCCAGCAGTATCAACTTCTATACTAGCAGTACTAATCAGTTAGTTAGTACTGTTAGTTATATCTTCAGCAGTCTTCAACTTTAACTCTGGCGATACTAATGTTTACCCTAGCAGTACTAATTCAGTTAGTACTGTTAGTGTTATTCTTCAACAGTACTAACTCTTCTTTGACAAACCAAGTATTTGAACATTTAATTCCTAACAATCCTCCCCTAAACTTGTGATTTTCCCTAAATCATCAAGTTTATGAATTAAATCATTACCTTGTGAGGATTCTTTCAAACACTATCTTATTGGTCTTGTAGTCTTCGTCTCTTCTGCTTGCTGATAAATCTTTCTCACTAATTCCCTTTCCATGTCTGATTCCTCATCAACTCTGAGTTTTGCAGCTAACATTACAATTAAAATACCAGCACTTAATGGGTAATCCTTTTCTATCAGCATGTAGACATCAAAACCATCCTTTGTAAATACATGGTGAACACCACATGTATCATACAGTCTCCATGTTATACCAAGGTCATGAGCTTGAAACTGCCATAGATTATCTTCTGGATCAGGTTCATATAACCTCTTCAATTCCACCCATAATTCCTTGTCTTTGTCTTCAATAGGATCTGTTGACTTAAACTTTTCTTGAACCAGACTCCATAGCTTATCTAGATCTTCTCTATCAAAAGCCTTGAGCATGTCTTCAAAATACTTGTGAACTTCAGTCTTTCCACCAACTCTAATTATCTTCCAGGCTTTCCCAAATGTATCTGGGTGTATCTCCCAATCAATAATTGGATGTTTAGCCTGAATTGGATCAACATTCAATGCTTCTGGAATGATGACCATCATTTGCTGAAGTCTTTCATCAGTTAACTCTTCTGCTGTTTCTTTTTCCTCTTCTGTTGGTTGTTCTTCTTTTTCTTGTTCAGCTGTAGAAGAACTTTCACCAATCTTTTGTTTCTTTGAAGACTCTGACTCTAGATGTATACCTGCTCTCTTAGCAACTCTGCTAGTCTCAACAGTTTCCATGAATCCTCATAACAAATGTTGAAATTTCCTATATGCTGTGCATACAACTTTTCAATTTCTTCATAAGTTCTGCCATTTATTTGTCTTTCAGTCCAATGGTCTTGATGTTTCAAATACTCCTTCATGTACTTCATCTGTTGAGCTTTTGTTGGAGGTTTCTTCTAAGTAGCCATCTTCTTACTCTGACTCTTTCTGATCACTTCAAGTAAATCATTAAGGGCACTTTCTTGCCAAACCCCGAGTCCTACGGTCTTTCAACATCCGAAACAATAGCAGCAAACTATCAGGAATCAGTTGTATTATTTCCCCGTAACGCTGACAGTACCTTGATGTGTACCCAACTCCTATAAGCACGAATTCTCTAAAAAAGGAGTAAAAACTAACAATCGTAAAAACCGTGCATCTTTAATTATTGAAAACTTTATTTTTCTGGGGTTTATTTAGCTGGTGGGAGCAAAAAGCCACAATTAACCGCTATGAGCTCTAAAGAGATCCAACTACTCCACGCTTAGCATCTAATTTATATTCAACTCTATCATTTTTCGTTCTTTGCAAAAAAATTTAAGATTTGCAAACGCTCAGTCTCGAAAGCTAAGGGGAAAGGTAGAGTGCAATACTCGGGTCAAGTCAGAATGGGGTTGTGTGGGGGCAAACAAGTAGGCATAAGTATGATCATTTTGATATAAACCCCCCTACACTTAGAACCGAACATTGGCCTCAATGTTCAAAAGTGTTCGGGTGCCACCCCTACACTTAGAACATAAAAAACCAATGCTAAAATTCTAAGTGTAAAGAGGGTATCTAATGCAATCCCTAAGCCATATATTAATCATAAAAAAATACATGTTTTAAGGAAACATCAGATATAAATGATCAGAACTGAAGACTCCCCTGATGTAAGCGTGCAGATCGATCGGAGACTGAATGAGTGATGATGGAAAACAACAACAACAATCATGAAAGTCTTCTCGATAAAAGGGGATCCTCTACACGGAGCAAATATATATATAAGCCACGAAGAAATAATGAAAAAGCCCAAATATGATGTCAGATAATCGTGAAGGCTCATATCTTTCCTGAAATCCAAAGGAAATATCACAGGAAGATGTAACAATATGACATACATAAAGATTCAAAGCCTTGTTAGCCAAAAAGTCTTATTCATTACTACTACTAATATCCTAATTTGCTCAAAATAAACCTAAGTGTAGATAAACTACTTATTCCATATTAAGGTAACACGGGTTGCCTCCCGAGAAGCGCTTGTTTTTGTTCGAGTCTCTAGCTTGACTCTAGGGTTACTTAGGTCTTTTAGAAAAATGAAATCTCCTACTTAAAGTTATGTTGGGATGGAAATAGCGATATATCACCACCTTAGGTACGTATGCCACACAATCGGGTAATGGAATTTTGACATATCTATGTGAATGTCGCACCATTACCCATATCGTCTCAACCGACAGTGTCAGGGAGAAAAATGGGTCAAATCTTTCCACTTCACTTAAACGGATATCAGTTTGCTTAATAGAGGGAAATGACATAACTATCTCCAATAATCCTAAGTCCAAATCCAACAAAAGGTTAGAATTAGTTTCAATACAAGGATCAGTGACAGCAACATCAAATAAGTCCAATACATGATCAACACTACTAATAAGGTTTTCAGACTCCCTAGGGATTGGAATAGGGTCATCGGCAAGTAAACGTTCAAGTTCTTCTATGTCCCTAGGAGGATTGAAGTCAATGTCCCTATCCCCCATTAAAAGGGCGTCTAAATAATCTGCTTGAAGTAAGTCGATCGTTTCATCTCCCAAAACAACTATGAAAGGCGAGGGTGGTGTGTCAATGGGCATACTATAGTCTTTATTAGTACTAACCAATACCACCTCAGACTCCCTTGGGATTGGGACAAGAACATCAACACTTAATTTCATGAATTCGTCATTTTCCCTTGCGGGAATAGTGCTAATATCTTCATCCCCCATTGAGAGGGTATCTAAAGGTTCCATGGTATAAAGGCAAGGTGGGGGGTGGTGTGTATGCTAGTTGCGGAGATGGGACATGCGTGGTACTTTGTGGGCTATAATTATGCACCTCGTCCATGATAGTCTCCGTATCCTCCTCATCACTCACCTCAGGATAGAATAAGTCAACATGAGGATCTTTTTGTGGAATTCTAAGAATCAACTCATGAAGATGGTTCATTTCAGCTTGTAATTTTTGAATGTTAACTTGAAAATTCAAATTAATTTGATCTTGAGTTTCAATCATGTGAGTAATCAATCCAGCTCTAGTTAACTCGTTCGGAGGAAGTGGCTGAGGGGATGTGTACTGTGAAGGTTGGTCAAAACTAGATGAGTCATGATTGTCATAAGAAGCATGCTCATAGAGCATGTGCTCGGTTTAACAATCAGAGCCATAATGGGGACCTCCACAATGCTCACAACAGTAATACTGTTGTGGCGAACTCGGTGTATAATATGAAGATGTGTTAAAACCGGATGATGTCTGATCATTATAAGGGGTCTGCTCATAGACAAGCATGTCTCCCGTTCGACAATCAAACTCTGGATGAGGACAACCTCCACAAAATTCACACAAGTCTGTCTCCCTCTGATGTTGTGTAGGTTGGTTGAAGAAGTCAGGGGTTTCATTGTAGAAATAAGGATTTTGGTCATAGACAAACCCGTTTCCCGAATCTACAATGCTACAAACGGGGCAATTTCCACCATTTTGAGGACCCCACACCATTCACAACCATATAGGTAAGATGAAGACATAGTGAAGAATTAAACGGTTATAGAGGATAAGAGATAGAGAATTAAACGGATAAAAGAAAAAAGAAGGATATTTTTAATTTTAATTTTAGAAAAAGGAAGATATTTTTGAATTTTTTTTTTGAAAGATTTTTTAGAAAAGGAAAATATTTTAGGCTTTTTTAGGAATTTTTAATTTTTTTTGGATTTTTGAATTTTAAGAAACTAAACTTTCAAAAGAAAGGATCTTCAAGGCACCAACGCAAAACAAAACGCAAAAATCTTAACAAATCTCCCCGGCAGCGGCGCCAAAAGCTGATTCGATTGTAAGTATACGACAGTTTTAATATTTGTAAGTTTTCCCGTTAGAACCAAGATTCACTTGATGACAAGTGATAAATTTATCTTCCGAGGTCGTTTTCCAAATGAGATTTGAATTGAGATTTACGCTTGTGTTTTTAGTTTTAATGCTTGATTGTCGGTTGATTTTTGGTTTGGTTTTTAGAGATTTTTTTGAAAAACTATTTTAACTAATAAAAAGCAACTATTTTAAACTAATAAAAAGAAGAATACAATTAATGACGATAAAATAAAGCTAAGAATATGATATTAAAAGATATGCTCGTCAAGTGTGGTGAAGAGATCGTTAAGCGTGAATTATTGTTTTAAGCCCCATTTTTAATTAATACCTGTAAAAATAAATTATTTTCTCACAACGTTGGTTTATTTTGAAAACAATTAATTTTTCTTGGTAAAAATTATTAGATCTAAATAATCAATTATCTTAACGGCTTTTGCCCGTTAAAACTGTGGAAACCGTAGAGGGGGGTGAATACGTTTCCATTTAAAAACTTAAAACCTTTTGTATCAAACACCCAATCAAGTGTGACGTAATATGAAAAGTGTCAACAATGATCACATATCATCTAGGGATGAATAAATTAAACTACAACACAAGCACAATCAACCATGACACATACATAATCAACATAACATAAGCAACTAGCCACACAAGCATAAACGCAATGCAAATATAAATATAAGGCGATAAAGAATAAAATGAAAGTAAAGAGATAAGTAAGAAGGCACAAACCGGACACGATGATTTATAGTGGTTCGGTCACGAAGCTCCTCTTCGCCCTACTCCACTCCCCAAGTACCCAACACGAGAGTTACTTCACTAATCAACAAACTCCCTTTAGGAGGAGAAAACCGTACACTTCGCTTAACTTGTTTTCCGACACTAAGCTAGATGTCGAGTGCTAATCTTAGCTAGCACCAATCTACCACGATCTACCCGATCTACACCGTACACGACGCTTATCCTATTTCTGACACTAAGCTAGATGTCGAGTGCTAATCTTAGCTAGCACCAATCTACCACATCTACCCGATCTACCCTTGATCCACATGATCAATCACACAAGCCCAATGGCTTCAAGAGATCTTCACTCTCTCTACAAGATCACACTTGATCTTGACTCACTCTCTCTCACAAAGGTAAAATGATCTTGATGTATGCTATGATACAATCAAGAGTGTAACAAATGTTACAAGACCTAACAACTATAACTCTTGTATCTTCTTGGATACCTTGAGTTCTTCTCTTGCAAATGAAGAGGAATGATAACACTTTGTATCTACTTGGATACTTTGTGTTCTTCTCTTGCTAATCAAGAGGGATGACAACACTTTGTATCTACTTGGATACTTTGTGTTCTTCTCTTGCTAATCAAGAGGAATGAAGAGGATCACTTGAGTGGATGATTGGATCACTCTTAAACAACCTAAGACTCTCCAAATGATCAAAGAAAGTTTTCTAAGTGAGGAGGGATTAGACCAGAGAAAAAGGACTGGAAAAATCAAGTTGGAAGTGTGGAATGGTCCACTATTTATAGGCAAAGGAAAATCTGACCGTTACAGACCCACGGCTCCACTAAATACCCGACGGCTCCGTTAAATTTAATAGAGCCGTACCTATTTAATGGTGCCGTAGACGCTCCTTCGTTTGTCTTTAGTGGGGAAGGTTTATTTGGGGAAGTTGGAGCTGTTTTGGGGGGAAAAATGACTGTTGGTAATTCAAAATAATTTGAAATGATTTTTCCAAATAAAACATTTCTTTTTAATTCAAAAATAATTTGTAAAATGTATTTTTGAAAAATGATTTGTCACATTTATAAAAATGTGAAGTTTAGAAAAATATAATCCTTTGATCATTTGTCAAGTAGTAGATTTGTTTGTCCATACCTTGAGTGATTTATGTCGGGATGGAAATCTACGACTTCGTTGAAGCATACTTGAGACGTCGGGAGGTGTTGATGTAAGTATGCATTGATGATTTGTGTTTACAAGTAACTTGCACATTTTACGTTATGTATTACAAGTTACATGTTTGTCATTATTAAAACCGAAGAAACCGTTTAGTTTAAATATCGTAATATTTGCACTAACAAAAACAACTAACTAAAAAGATCTAAAAATAATCCGGAAATTATCAATCAACAACCTTTGAATACCCGTTTAAAAAGGAATGTTTTCTCACAACGTTGGTTTATATTGAAAACATTTCTTTTTATCTAGGTAAAATCTACTTGGTTTAGATAATTAGTTACCTTAACGGCTTTTACCCGTTAAAGTTACTAAAAATCAAACCAAGTAAACCAAAGGTTATCAATTATTAATCTTTAAGGTTTCACACATAATTTCACAATTCACCAATACTTAACAAGTATATAACAAAATCTTCTCGATACTCATATTAATTAAACTAACATCAACAACAATAATAACTAAAGTAAGCATGGCAATAAACATAAAAAAAGATAATCGAAAAGGGTTTATAAGTCACCAAATTCGGGTTAAGGTCGAATGAAACGAAACGATAGCCTTAAACATTACCAAAATTACTCATTTCCATAAGCTTCGAACATTCATCTATTAGCTCTATCATTAACCCATGATCCCTACTTTAATCTTTACGAGTTGCTACTAACAAATAAAAATGACTAGCTTGAATAAACAAATTTTAAAGTAAAATTAAAAAATGAAAATGAAAGATAAAAGAGTTGATAAAAAAAAACTGTTTAAGGAAATAAGTAGCTTAAAATAAACGATTTAGTAGCATAAATATATTGAAATGTTGGCTACTGATTTTTAAGAAGAACAAAAACATTATGACAACCAAAAAGTTAATTCATTAAACAAAGCTCGTAAAAACTAAACATAAAGAAAACAATCTGCGTAGAATTTGAACCAAACCGAAGACAAAATGACAAAAAGAAACAAAATAAATGATTACTATATTGTAAATGACAATAATTTGATGGAAAATAAATGCTAATGTAAATTTGATAACAGTTGGGCACCGACCCCAAAAGGGTGTATGTGTCGGCTCCCGTTGCTAGGATGCACACATGAAGTTTTTATAGGGAAGACCCATCCAAGACCTAGACAGCTGGAGTCAAATTCTTTCTCAATACGTTTTGTTGACAGGATCAGATATTTGCTAATATTTGTTTGGATCAGGTTTCTTTGGGCCGTCTGATATGGGCCAAAACTTGGTAACCATCGTTAAACATTCGTAGGCTTCAATCATAAATTCTTGAGCTTTATCTCTGGTCTTCTAGTGTAGTATAATCTTCTTTTGCTTCATAATATCTTGTGAACTTTTGCTTCATGTTTTTTTTTTTTTTTTTTTTTTTTTTTTTTTTTTTTTTTTAAAGTAACCTACAATAAAAAATAACAAATTCACATAATATTCTTTTGCTTCATAATGCAATAAAATTTATATTTTTTCTATTTATTTAGCCGTGAATGAGGGAATTTAAGCACTAGAAACATTAATAATTATGCGTTCATCATTGGGTCTTAGGTATGTTACCCCTGTCCTGCCCAGCTTCTAAGCCTGAGACGATGGAGCAGCCCTTCCTATACTGTCATAGACAGCCTCATCTGCTCCTATGGATGTAGTAGGACCTATGTGCTGAGGTACACTAGAGTCCTCTCTGGATATACTCCTAGTTGGTGATGAGATTGGTTGTGAGACTGATGTTGATGAACTTGTGGGTGTGTGTTGGGATTCAACTGGGGTAGTTGATCCTTCACCCTGTACCTGCAACATGTTAGCAAAAAGTGGAACTTCTACCCTACTATAACCCTTTGAGGCCATCCTCATGTTACTAAATAATTTTTGAGAAAGGGTTGGTGTTAGATAAATATTTTTATGAGGTAGAATCAAGCTTTTTCTCATATTCAAAATCATTTGGATAAAACGTGGATACAATAAAAACTTGGATTTGCTATCCACATTTTTGACCATATCATAAAAAATCAGTTTTGAAAAATTATAAGTCCTATTAGTTGATAAGAAAATGAGAGCAGTTGCAATATTGCTACTGAACTGTTCCCATGATGTTTTCTTAGGACTCATACAGTGAAGAATGGTATGTATGAAAAACCTCCATTGTGGGGCAAAACATCTTTTTTGAAAAGTCAATGTTTGAGAAGTTGTGTTATACCCCATTCTGGATTGATTTTGAAAAATTTCAGTGTTATGCAAATCACTAATACCATTGTTATCTACTAGCACTACCAAAAAAGGGCTTTCAGAGACTGAAAAATCAGTCTCCGATACACCATGATCAGTTACGAATGGTCTATCAAGGACTGATTTTGCTAGTCACTAATCAGTTACAACAACTTAGTTACGGAAAGTGACGTTATCAACTAAAATTCAGTCCTTGTTGTATCGAACCAACGAGGACCAGAGATCAGTCTCCAAAATAAAAAAGTCAGTCCTTATTTCTATGGGTTGGTATCATGTTATTTCAGTCCCCGATGCATATTATCGGCGACTGAAAAGTCAGTCGCCAATACTATGTTAGATCAGTTACTAACACATGGATTTAGGGACTGAAAATTAGTCCATAAACATTGTTTATAGTCCCTAATACGTTTCGTTGTTTTGTAGATTACCGTACCAAATCAGTCTCTAATAATAGGATTTAAAAACTGATTAGTCTCCGATGAAAGGCTTTAAAGACTGATTGTTAGTCACAAAATACAAACGATTTCAGTCTATGATTTGCTACTTTTGGTGACTGAAAATCAGTTTCAAATCATCACCAAATCATTCTCTGTTAAAAGGCTTTGGTAACCAAACACACTATGTAGAAACAAAATTAAAAAATACACCAATGAACTGAAACAATTTTATTTACACCAAACCCAAACAATGTTTAAAAACCTCAACATTTTATATAGACGCCAACAAGCACAACAATCCGGAAGAATATTGCGCGTTTATACAAAACAACATAGATAAAAATGTTATACATTACAACTATGTGAACAACATCGTCATGAAGAGGAGCAATATCATCCTTGTGAATCCCAACAACAACCCTCATTAGCATATGCTGAGGCCTTTCAACAACCTTCCCTTCAATCTTTAGGAGATAAGATCTCTCAAGGGTTTTAAATCCAAAATAATCATAGTCAAAGTCACGATCATAGATAATCTCACTGTCCAGTCTAGCAGCATGCTGAAACATACAAGTCATACACAGTTACTACCTTTAGTAGAGATATCTTCAAGTCACAAGTTGGTGTGAAATTTTATAGATAAAAAAACTAGCAAACAGAGCAAATTATTCAAAATGTGATTCATTCACTACAACAAACCAATAATTCCTCATAAATCTTATACTCTGGTTACAAACATAAATCACCTTCATAATAATTTCATAAACATCAGAGCAGCCTTCTGCCCAAATCTCTCACTGACATGGTTGTACATGTCTTTTATTCTGCAATAAAAATTAAAAACAGAAGTTAACTTTAAGTTGCAACTCAAAATAGTGTATCAAATTTCAGTATACAATAGTTTAAAACTTTAAGCTGACTTACGTTTCAGAGAATGACTTCTTAGTGTTCTTATGCAGATTTGAAACCGCAATCCTTGCAGCCAACTGTAAGTACATAATAATTTCAATTGTGTAACCTATAAATTCCGTCACCTATAAAATCAATTCAACTACAAAACAATATATCAAAACAAACTAACACAACACCATACAGCTTCACAATTACCAAATCA
Organism: Artemisia tridentata subsp. tridentata; assembly: GCA_021014915.2. Lineage (NCBI taxonomy): Eukaryota > Viridiplantae > Streptophyta > Magnoliopsida > Asterales > Asteraceae > Artemisia > Artemisia tridentata. The sequence continues at coordinate 238,547,126 of CP139501.1, read as the reverse complement.
TCAAAACCAACAAATGTGCTATTACCAGAGCAACATAAGTAGGTTTCTAGCCTGATTCTATAATCATCCTCAGTAATGTCCCAACCTGTAATTTATACTTTGTTTATCACTAAATTATCCAAGTAAGTCATTTCAGAAATATAATGTGTTCATTTCGGTTCTCAAGAAAACTGAGTTAATTTCAGTTAATTTTTGGTTGGGTTAACCAGTTTATAGTCAATTGTTGACTCAGTTATTTCAGTTAACCGCTGATATTTTTATCAAAAACGTATAATCACCAAACTAGACTATTTTAATTTGTAAAGTGTTCACTAAGAACGATTTACTTTCAGTCCCATCAATCATCTATAGTAATTTGTCGGTTTTGTTATTTCAGTTAACCGCTACTATTTTTCACCCAGTTAAATCAAATTTCCAGTCCACTATCTCACTTTTTGTTTATTCACCCAAATGTTTAATATGTCGTCACTCTTTACTACCTACTTAACCACTAAACCACCAAACTACACAATTATCCACTAAAACAGTTAAAACCATATAAACAAAAGTTTCAGTTACATCATGTTCGGTTAACTGATAATCTGTCGATTATCAGTTTCTTATCACATTTAACCACTAATTTTCAGTTTTCGGCTTCAGTCCAATTTCGCTATCTCACTTTTCATTTCTTCACCCTACTAATCACCACGTCATCTCTTCTTACTAGTTAACAGTTACGCATATCAAATAGCAAACACGTACATATAATTAAATAACCAAATAGTGATTATAAACACACTTACGCATTACACGTATCAATAAAATAGTGTATCAAGTTTGAAAGCAACTATGCCTTTATATGTTTGCAACTCATAATGCCCCTAAAGAACAAAATAATTGTTATATAAAGAATAATCAAATGTGCTTGAACACTGCCTTTAGACTTGCTGTGTAGCATCACAACAACATGATCAATTCACAAAAAACCTTTTCTGTTCCTTGTATCAATCACTTCTCATGTAAAAGACATATATTATATGAAGTCGACGAAAAACCACATCCTTACAAATACACTGATTAAACACATAAATAACTAAATAAACAAACTAAAAGCAAAAAATTAAAACATGAACAAACCTTTAATTTGTGTTGTGGTGGGGGTGGTTGTTGTGGTCGGCGGTAGCAGCGGCGGCGAGCAATGGTCTGCCAGTGACAGCAGTGGTGTCTTTTACACAAACATAAACAAACACAAATGTACCAAAATTAAAAATTATAATTGAACAAAAACTATAAAAAAAAATTAATAATAATAATAATAATAATAATAATAATAATAATAATAATAATTAATAATAATAATATTAATAATAATAATAATAATAAAAAAATAAATAAATAAAAAAAACAAAAAAAACATACCTTTAATATAATCATACAAAGAAAGAAAAACAGTGGTGCGTGTGTGCTGATTTGTGGCCGGTGAAGGATGAATAAAAAAAACAGTGGTGTGTGTGGTGGTTTCGAATGGGAGGATGAAGATGATATGAGAATGAGATGAGTTTTGTATGTGTGTGTTTGGGAGCAGGATGAAGATGAGATGAGTTAGATTCAGATCCAGTTTTTGTAAAAGCTATAAGTGTTTTAATTTTTGTTTTTTTACCTTTGGCGGGGCAAACAAATTTTTCACGAAAATTGTTAGGAATATGAATATTCAGCTGAAGACTCGGTCACCTCGAGTAATTATTAGTACATCATAGCTCGTAGGATTATTAGTAATATTATTAGTAGCTTAGTTATTATTAATAGTATTGTGGAGTGGGTCGGGTCTTTACCCTCTGTCAGCTCACTCTACAGCCCGCTAGGGGCATAATATATTGTAAGTATAAATACCCCTTCCCACACATGGGAAGGGTTGGAACTTCACATTATCTTAATCTAATACACACATTGTTTCTCTCTCTAGAAGTTCCCATCTCTCTCTCTCTAGCTTCTTGTCCAATCGATCCATAACTAAGCCTCAAACTAGTGTTTCTTGCATTGTGAATACCCTACAATTGGTATCAAGAGCCATGGTTAGGTCCATGAGAGTTGGTATTCACGGATTTGTGTAGTTTTTGAGGTGTTTTGGTTCGATTTGAAAAGTTACTAATATTTCATTTTGTGCTTTGTTTAGTGATTAGAAGTTGTTATACCTTGTACTTTCTAGCTTAAGAATAGTATTAGAGTGGTATTTGATGTTTGGATTCACAGATATAAGAACGGTGTGGTGATTTTGGGGCAATTCGTAGGTGGTTAGTGTTGTGTTCTTCGCAGCGGTTTGTGTCCTAGGGACATGTTCTTGGACTCGGTTTGTGTCAATTAGAAGTAACGGTTTGTCTTATTACTTGTTTAGGCAAAAAGACAAAAGGCAGTGAAAGCGACGTGCCTGGGAGTTTGTGTCTACTCGGTTTGTCCCTGCAGCGTGTACTCGATTTGTCCCTCCAGCGTGTACTCGGTTTGTGTAGACTCGGTTTGTCTCTGAAAAGTCTACTCGGTTTGTGTCTCCAGCGTGTACTCGGTTTGTGTAGATTCGGTTTGTCTCTGAGGAATTTACTCGGTTTGTGTAGACGCGGTTTGTCTCTAAAAAGTCTACTCGGTTTGTGTAGACTCGGTTTGACTCTAAGGAGTTTACTCGGTTTGTGCCTACTCGGTTTGTTCCTCCAGCGTGTACTCGGTTTGTCTCTGAGGAGTGTACTCGGTTTGTGTCTACTCGGTTTGTCTTTGCAGTGTGTACTCGGTTTGTATCCTCAAGAGTGCTATTTGTCTAGGCGGTTTGTGTCTTGGTGATTTTAGAAATTCCCGCGAAAGATTCGATTTCTCGGTTAAATCACAAGATCAGTAAAATCCCGTAGTTACTATGGCTACCACATCTAACACATCATCAGAAGATATTCAAGCAGCAGGATCTGACACTCGTCCACCTATGTTAGATAGGACGGATTATGAGTCTTGGGCACAACGGATAAGACTTTACTGCTTGGGAAAAGATAATGGAGTTAACATTCTTAAGTCAATTGACGAAGGACCTTATCAGATGGGTACCACCAGAGACGTTGTTACAACTGGTGAAGATGGGACTGTAACTTGGGGCATCGACAGACCTAGAAACTACAATGATCTTAATGAAGAAGAAAAGAAGAGGTATGATGCTGATATTAGAGCCTCAAACATAGTCATTCAAGGTCTTCCAAAGGATGTATACAAGCTCATCAATTTTAACACTGAAGCCAAAGCTGTGTGGGACAACGTTAAAATGTTGTTGGCAGGGTCAGAACTCACAAAGGAAGATCGTGAGTCACAGCTGTATGATGAGTTCGAGCATTTCAAAATGAACCCAGGAGAGAATGTCACAGACTACTATGTGAGATTTCATAAGTTGGTGAATGATATGAGGATGATCAGAATGACTATGCCCAATATCCAACTAAACTCAAAGTTTGTGAACAATATGACTCCTGAATGGGACAGATTTGTGACTGCAGTCAAACTCAACAAAGGTTTAAGGGATACCAACTATGAACAGCTGTATGCATACCTGCAACAACATGAGAAGCATGCTGTCTATGATCGGGTGCTGAGAGAAAAGTTTAATCCTTCAAATACAAATGATCCACTGGCGTTCATGACAAATGTTCAACCGACAATCCAATCATCTTCCAACCCAAGCTATCATCAACTTCACTCACAAGTACCTGCTATGAGTTCTCAACTTGACTCAGGCTACTCTCAGACCAACAAAATGATTGACAATCTCACCAATCAAGTTTCATTACTGGTTCAACAGTTTCAAGCATCACTCCCTCAGACCAACAATCAGCTAAGGAATTCTTCCAACCCACGCAATCTAGCAATGGTGGAGGATGGGAAAATTGTGGTTCAGAATTGCAAGGGAGAGCTGGTAGAAACATGGGTCGAGGTTATGTGCAGAATAGAGCAGGGAATGCCAATCAGGGGCAAGGGAAACAGATCAAGTGCTATAATTGTGGGGGGCTCGGACACATTGCTAGAAACTGCAATCAACCTAAACATCCTCAGAACTCAGATTACTTCAAAGACAAGATGCTGTTAATGCAAGCTCAAGAGAATGGAGCTGTATTGGATGAGGAAGAGTTATTGTTCTTGGCAGGAGATGGAGGAAATACTTTTGATGAAGATGTGGATGAGAAACCTGTTCAGGATCTAGCACTTAATGATCCTAACATCTTCAAGGCAGATGACTGTGATGCATATGACTCTGATGTAGATGATGAACCAACGGCTCAAACAATCTTCATGGCTAACTTGTCTTCCATGGTCTCATCTCCCCGTCAAGCTGGTCCTTCTAATGCATCCGTGATATCTGAGGTACTAAAAATTTATGACACATATAATATTGTCGAGGGACAAAAGAATCCCGAAGAAGTACATCAGGCAAATATTTCTGACTCAAGTAATGTTGACATGGAAAATAGCAATATTATTTCATATGAACAGTATTTGAATCACAACAACTCGCCTGATGTACCAAATGGTGAATCTTTTGTCAATAATGATGTCTGTGTTAGGAGGAATGTATGTGCCTTAGATAATGCGGATAATATAGATAATGCATGCGAGTGTCATGAGAACAAATTGCCTGTCCCTGATGATAACTTGATCACGAAACTAAACATCTATAAAGAACAAGTGGCTATGTATGAACAGCGTGCTAAGTTTGAGCTTAATGAACGAGAGCAGAAATTAGAAGGTCAAATGAGTACACTTATTAAAGAGTCTAGAGTAAGAGAAGAAACATTAAAATTAGAGTTGAGTTCTTTGAAAAGTCAGCTAGAACAGTCTGTCAAACAGAAACAGGAAGCACAAAAGTGTGTTGATACACTTAAGCTAGAATTCAAACAAAAAGAATCAACACTTTTAAATGATTTCTCTAGACTCAAGACGTTAAAAAATAAGCTTGAAGATAAGTTGTACACACAAGACCAAACCAGGCAGACTGCTCAAATGATGTATAAGCACAGAAAGTTAAGTGACAAGCATAGTGAAAACAATGTAGGTAGATCTAAATTAGCTATTCATGAGATTGCTAAGATAGCCCAACCTGCATTAAATGATTCCAATGTGATGTTTATGCCTAATCATGACCCGCCTGAGCTTCTCTACACTAAAGAGGAAGAGGAGATGAGTGAGAGAACAATGGAAAGAATGAATGAGAAAATGAGGGATCCCGAGTGCATAGCCAGACGAATAATAATCAAACCCCATGATTATTATGAGGAGAATCATTTGACTGTGTTTGCTCCTCAAAAGAAGTTAACACCTGAACAGATATTTTGGAAACAAGATAATGAAAAACTTAAGTATAAAACTAGTAAAAAACTTAAGGCCAACACCCCCCTCATTAGAAAAGTTGCATCCATAACGGTGTATCCTCCCAATACACCTAGGAATTTGGTGCCTTTGTCTCTTCCCGCTGAATGCAAAACCTTTATTAGCTTATATGTGCTTTGGCAACTGTTTGCTGATTTCGATAAAACATGTAAGAAGAGAATCACACCCACTGGCATTACTGAGGGGGAAAGGTGTTTTGAACATGCAAAAAGGTGTTACTTAACTGAGGTCATGCCATTCTTTAAACTACTTAAAGAACACTTTGAAGGGTTGCAAACTGCCCTTAAAGCCGAAATAAAAGAAATGGAAGTAGTGTTTAAAGATATGGAAAGTGAGGTGAATGAATATGCAATAGAACTTAAGAGTCGAGAGATTGAAAGAAAAAACATACTCATTACTAACGACAACTATGATTTCTAAATGTATTGCACAAGATGTATTTTACACTGTCACTGATTCTGCATTGTCTGCTTGTCAATTTAATGAGTATGCTATTGCGTTAAATGCCACCCAAAATCGTGTTGTTGAGCTTGAGGGGGAGAATTTAAAACTGCTTGAAAAAAATTCAAAATGATGACCATGAGAATATGGTTAAACGTTTTTCTAAATTAGAAGTTGAATATCTTAATTTGCAATTGAAACATCAACATTTAAATGAAAAACATAAAATATCAAATGGCAAGGTATCCTTGGATGCTCCTGAATTTGATACGTATTTTGAATTAAGCAAACGAGATGAGACAATTCAAGCTCACACGAACACGATTCGACTGCTGAGGGCCCAAATTGCCCAATTGAAATCCAACAAGTGTGAAGTGTATGGCACCAATAAACCTTCGTCTTCAGATTCTCAGAATTTTCAATATCAAAACACCATAAATAAGTTACATTATGAAAATGAGTGTTATCGAGAAGAAAATTCAAAGGTTAAACAACATTTCAAAGAGTTATATGATTCTATTAAAGTTACAAGAAGCAATCACAATGATCAAATAACCTCTTTGACAAATGAAATTGAAGAATCTGAAGGTTCGGGTGAAAGGTAAAATGCCATGCACCACTTGTAATTGTGATGTACCAAAGGCTACTGATAGTAAAAAGCATGATGTTGATGTTGGGCATATTCCGTTTAAGCTTAGAAATAACAGCCTTGCCCATCAAACATATCTTGATCATCTTAGAGAGGGCCTTGACACACTTCGTGAGGTGGTGGAAGAGGATAGGACTGATAAGCCACTTGATAAGGCAGTTGTCTATGCTGCAAACTCACGAAAAGGATTTAGGAAAACTTAGAATATGCCATAGGCTCAACTCCTAAGTTTAGCAGACATAGAGAAAGATTTGTTGCATCATCATCCACTGTTGAGAACAAGCATGTAGCCTTTGATCTACCACCAAAAACATCAGAACCCTAACACATCATTATCTGGAAGGCATGAGACAGAAAAACGAACTAATGTTTCATTCGATGCTTCTACAGGAGTAAAAAGTGACACCTAAGCTAGCGAGTCAAGGTCTAGAAAAAATGCAAGAAAAGATAGGACTGCGCCAGCTAAGAATGATCACTTGAAGAATGTAGAAGCCCAACCTAGGAACAATAAGTTTGCAATGAGTAAGATGAATCGTGTTGATTCTAGTATCAAAAGTACTGTAATTAATTCGAATTCTAATGCTATCTGTAAAACATGCGACAATTGTTTAATTTCTGCTAATCATGATGATTGTGTTGTGTCATTCTAGATGTCTTCTGCATCACTCTGTGTTAAGAATGGTAGAATAACTGAAACATGCAAAGAAGCTTGGAAAGCTACAGGAAAAACATTTGCTAGCGTAGGCTATCAATGGAGACCCACTGGAAGGAAATTCAATTTAGGAAAACAGAACACGTTACCTAAAATGAATAAGCATAAAATTGTGAAAGTTAAGGAATGGAGACCCACTGGAAGGAAATTCAATGTAGGAAAACAGAGACCATTACCTAAAATGAATATGCATAAAATTATGAAGAATAAGGAATGGAGACCAACTGGTAGAATCCTGTCTTTAGAGTCACAATGCCTTCCATCTAGGTCTTGTCCTACCTCTAGTTCTGTCTCCTCAGTAAAGACAGTAGCATCTGTGAAATCTGTGGTTCCTGAATATGTGTGTGCTGACCAAATGGACCCCAATTGCACTTGGGGATCCACATTTTTCAGTTATCCATTGTTGTCTGGTTTCAAATGCAGGTCGTACAAATCGTCCTGTGGTATTTGGACTCAGGCTGCTCAAAACATATGACTGGGGATCGCTCGCGGCTCAAGAACTTCGTGAAAAAGTTTATCGGGACAGTTAGATTTGGGAACGACCACTTTGGTGCTATTATGGGTTATGGAGATTATGCGTTTGGTGACAGTGTAATCTCAAGGGTATATTATGTGGAAGGACTAGGGCACAATCTATTTTCTGTGGGTCAGTTTTGTGATTCAGATCTGGAAGTGGCATTCAGAAAGCACACATGTTTCGTCAGAGAATTGGATGGTATAGATCTCCTTAAGGGCAGTCGGGGCACCAATCTATACACCATATCGATTGAAGAAATGTTGAAGTCCTCTCCCATATGCTTGCTTTCTAAAGCCTCTAAAACAAAATCATGGCTGTGGCATCGTCGTTTGAACCACTTGAACTTCGGTACCATAAATAATCTTTCCCGTAAAGATCTTGTTAGAGGAATGCCCAGACTGAAATATGAGAAAGATCATCTCTGCTCTGCATGTCAACTGGGTAAAAGCAAGAAACAAACCCACAAGCCTAAAACCATCAACACCAACTTGGAAGTTCTTCATACCCTCCACATGGATTTGTGTGGACCAATGAGAATACAAACCATAAATGGAAAGAAGTACGTTCTGGTGATAGTAGATGATTATTCTCGGTTCACATGGGTGAAGTTTTTGAGAACCAAGGACGAAACTCCAGAGGTTATCATTAAACTGATAAAACAGCTGCAAGTAAGGCTCGATAAAACTGTCAGAATCATCCGCACTGATAATGGTACGGAGTTTGTTAACCAACAACTCCGTAATTTCTATGAAAGTATTGGCATCACGCATCAGAAAAGTATCCCTCGCACTCCTCAACAGAACGGAGTGGTTGAACGAAGGAACCGTACTCTGGTGGAGGCTGCAAGAACTATGCTTATATTTTCAAAGACACCGATGTTTCTCTGGGCAGAGGCTATTGCAACAGCATGTTACACTCAAAACCGATCCCTAATTCATCCGGTTCATGAGAAGACTCCCTTCGAGCTAATTCACAACAAGAAACCAGATCTTTCCTTTCTCCGTGTGTTTGGTGCACTTTGCTACCCAACTAACGATAGTCAAGACTTGGGAAAGTTAAGAGCTAAAGCAGATGTAGGTATTTTTGTTGGATACGCACCAGACAGTAAAGGGTATCGAATCTACAATAAGAGAACCCGAAAAATTATGGAAACCATTCATGTTACGTTCGATGAGCTGAGTGAGCAACCTGCTTCAGGACAAATTAGTTCTGGACCCGATCTTAACCTTTTGTCTCCTGGACCCATTAGTTCAGGACTTGTACAGAATTCCACGTCTGCAGATTCTTATGTGCCACCTACTTGTGAGGAGTTGAAGAAGTTATTCGATCCTATGTTTGATGAATACTTTGAGCCAACGAATGGAACCATCCCGAGTGAACCTGCTATACTTCCTATGACTGAGGTTCAAGCCCCACAAGGTTCAGAGGGCCCTACAGCTTCAGTATCAGTCAGTCACAATGCTCCAGCTGCCAGTCAATCGCCTTCGTCATCAAACGCTCAATCTTCTCCAGTAATGCAAGAATCTTCAGTTAATCATTCTTTGGAAGTTAATCCTTTTGCTCCTGTTGATGAGGCTCCTTTTGAAATCATATTTGCTCCTGAACATTCATCAGACACATCCTCACTTGAAGGACACAGCACTGCTACGTCTGTTCAAAACCCACAACCTCACGACCATCTCAGGAAATGGACCAGTGATCATCCAATCGACAACATCATAGGCAATCCTTCACGTCCAGTATCCACACGTAATCAACTAGCCACTGATGCACTATGGTGCTTCTTCAATTCCGTACTGTCCAAAGTCGAACCAAAAGATGCCAAAGAAGCAATGACTAAAGATTGCTGGTTCCAGGCTATGCAGGATGAAATCCATGAATTTGATCGACTTGAAGTATGGGAATTAGTGCCTCCTCCAGAGCTTGCAATGATCATTGCTTTAAAGTGGATCTTCAAAGTGAAGCTTGATGAGTATGGTGATGTGTTAAAGAACAAGGCACGGCTAGTTGCTAAAGGGTTCAGACAAGAAGAGGGCATTGATTTTGAAGAATCGTTTGCTCCTGTTGCTAGAATTGAAGCCATAAGAATCTTCCTCGCAAATGCTGCTAGTCGAAATATGATAGTCTACCAGATGGATGTCAAAACAGCATTCTTGAATGGTGACTTAAAGGAAGAAGTTTGATGTGAGTCAACCAGAAGGATTCGTGGATGCTGAACATCCTACTCATGTTTACCGCTTAAAGAAGGCTCTTTATGGGTTAAAACAGGCGCCAAGGGCATGGTACGATACATTGTCCAAGTTCCTCCTAGTGAACGGATTCTCCAAGGGTGTTGTTGATCCCACACTATTCACCAGGAAGTCAAGAAACCATCTACTGCTGGTTCAGATATATGTAGATGATATCATCTTTGCTTCAACAGATCCTAGTGAATGTGATAGTTTTTCAAAGGAGATGAATTCCAAGTTCCAAATGTCCATGATGGGACAAATGTCATTCTTCTTAGGATTACAAGTTTCTCAAAGTCCCGGAGGCATATTCATTAATCAATCCAAATACGCCAACGAGATCTTGAAAAACTTTGGATTCTATTCAAGTGAACCTGTTGACACTCCCATGGTTGATAGAACAAAGCTGGATGAAGATCCTTCAGGGATTCCAGTAGATATAACAAAGTATCGAAGCATGATTGGATCTTTGATGTACATCACGGCTAGCAGACCAGATCTTCTGTTTGCTATGTGTATGTGTGCTCGGTATCAATCCAGACCAACCAAGAAGCATGTTGAAGCAGTGAAAAGGATCTTCCGATATCTTCAAGGCACGGTTCATATGGGTCTCTGGTATCCTAAGGACACTGCAATGGAGTTAACGGCTTACGCAGATGCTGATCATGCGGGATGTCAAGACACTCGTCGAAGTACTTCAGGAGGAGCTCAGTTTTTAGGGGAAAAGTTGGTTAGTTGGTCTTCTAAGAAGCAGATGAGTACTTCCATATCATCTACTGAAGCTGAGTACATTGCTATGTCTGCTTGCTGTGCACAAATCCTTTGGATGCGATCACAGCTTTCGGACTATGGATTCTCATACAACAAAATTCCCCTATATTGTGACAACAAAAGCGCCATTGCTCTTTGTTGTAACAATGTTCAGCACCCCTAGGTCAAAACACATCGACATCAGGCATCACTTCATCAGGGAACAGGTGGAAAAAGGAATTGTGGAACTGTACTTCGTGAGGACAGAGTTTCAGTTAGCTGACATCTTCACCAAGGCCCTCCCAAGAGAAAGGTTTCAGTTTATTCTCCCACGCCTTGGCATGAAAAGCATGACTCCTGAAACCCTCAAGTGTCTTCAGGAAGAAAAGGAGGAGTAAAGGATTGTCTTCTTATATCCTTGTACATAGTTGTATATATCTTAAAATCCAAAAAGAAAAATACAAAAATATAAAACCTATAAAAACCATAAAAATCGAAAAATCAGAAAATACCAAAAATAGTTCTACATAGGCATGTCTTCTGTTTATCGATAACATTTACGGATCTAGAAATGTCATTCAACAATGGCACGGATTCTTAAATGAAGCTCGAGCAGAAGTTAAACTAATCAGTTAAAACATGTCTTAATGGCTTGCAGTTACTTCATACTGCAACCCGCACTGTACAATGGGGAAAGCATGTCGCCAAAAAGACAGCTATTCCTCCAACCGGGTGATGTTCACCTGGGCATGGATTACTTCATATCCATGTTTCCTGATTTGATGTACGTTTCAGTGCATCATTTCTTGTAAAAGAAGAGAAATCTTCTTAGTATAACAAATAGTTTTCATTCTATGATTCTTCTGAAAATTATTTGTGAGACACTTGGTGAATATGTGTTGTATGAAATTTGTTTATACTTGGATTATGCATAAAATTTGTCACTCAATCAACGACTACAAAACCTCATGACAGTTCTTGTTTGATGAGTTGTGGGGTTAAGCTTGATTTTAGTTGAGGCTCAACTAGAATACGGGTCATTGATTGAGGGGGAGAGTGAATTCAAATTTTATATCATCAAACGGATTTATTGGTTAAATCATACTTGTTAGAAATGGTTTTGTAGTTAATGGGGAATTAGTTGAAGAGGATATTGCTTAAATATATCAAATGACCAAGTGTGTTAGTTGCTAGAAAGTTTAGGACATTATGTGCAATTTGCTTGTAGTATCCTAGCTTCATATAACTAGAAGGTTCATTTGTATCTCTTTGGAATCCTCGTTTAATCCCCTAGATACATTAAAACTCAAAATCTGAAAGAAGTTAGAAAACCCGATGCGTTTGATGCTCTTGAATGCTCCACTGACATTTGTATGATCTAAGTGAATGAGTCTCAAATGTTGCTTGTCTCTGCTGCTTAATTGTTGTTGATATTGTGCATATGTTCTCAGGATTAGCTTAGGTAGATTGCTATAATGTTAGAATCATGTTCCTAAGATCCTGAATTAAATATTGAAATCTGTATGAATTGCCATGTTCATGATTGCTAATTGCTCTTCATGCTAGATAGTGGTTTGACGTAGTTCCTGATTAGGGTTTGATTATAAGATGAACTTGGTATTATCATGTGGCAAGCTGCTGAAGGGTAGCTATTAAGGAATAGTGTATCTGTATGCATGTATATTTGTGTTGATATTCTTATGCAGATTCCATAGCCAAAATGAATGTGCCAGTTCCCATTCTAACCATTTAATCAGACGTTCAAATTCTATTGATTGGCTGGAATTCACCACGACAACAACATCGGCAGCAACAACAACAACAACAACACCTTCACCTCCACCACCATCATTTCAACAAAGCAGTACTTACTCGGATCTCGCCAAGTGGGGATCGAAATTACTTGAGAAGATTTGTTGGTGGATGGATAATCGATGTTGACCACTGACTCACTCAGAAAAGTGGGTGATTACATCATCTGCGCAAAAAGGTCAATATCACTTGTGTCATAATAATCACTTTGTGCTAAATGAGCAGTGAATCTCCCTCTCAGATTAAGGGGGAGCATAGTATGTTCCATTATCAGAAAACATTAAATCGGACACATTTTCTCCCACATTTTCTAACTTATTTAAATCAATTGGGATCACAAATCTCAAATGGTTTGAAATTTTTGATCGGGGGAGAGAATGTGATTTAAATATGAAACCTGATGAAAATGTGATGTTTTGGACTTAAATGTAAGCTCTCCCATATGTGCTAAACTCTTTCGTATATCGATGCACATATTGAGGGGGAGCGAATTGAAAAAAAGGATTTGGCATGCATCTTATGTGAGCAAGGCTCAGACTTCACCAAAGAATTGACGAAACTTGAATTGTCATCAATCGAAAGGATACGTCTTGGCCGGGTAATAATTTCAAGCTGGTCTAACCAGTGATGTAAGCGTGTCTCGAAAAAGACGTATCTGAGTAGAGTGTACCATTTCGAGAAACTTTCTGTGGACTTGACCAGGCCGGGTAATAATTTCAAGCTAGTCTAACTAGTGATGTAAGCGTGTCTCGAATCGGTCATGTTCACTGAAAGTGGATCAATTCAAAAAGTGCGAGCTCTACCTAACATGTGCAAATTTATAAAACAATCAACCGAGCACATGTTGAGGGGGAGCATTTGAAAAATATAAAACTCTCAAGTGTTTGCAAAAATGTGTTTCAGAATCATGAACACTTTGAGAGATTTTTCAAAGATTTGGTTTGGCAATCGTGGATGAATACCAAAGACCGACCATTTTAATTAATGTATGGAGTTATAAGGATGGTTAGGTTAGGCTCAAGTTCCCACGATCCCGCCAGAGCCGGAGGGATCTACCCAGGGACAATCCACTAGTTAGTGTAGAAGTCCTTAGGTATGATTAAAAAGGAGAAAAGTAAATGAGGGAAGAGTGCCGACTGAGATTGAGCTAACACTGGAACAAACCCAACAAGGTGTTAGTTATGAAGTCTCGGTAAGCACTGAAGGGGTTGAAGAATGAAAAAGAATTGTAAAGAGAAAGGGTGAAAAGAAATAGCCCTCCTTACAACTTAGGCAGAAACCGGGTCAATACATATGCTGTCAGAATCACTTAGTTGATTGCTGGCATTGAAGACAAAGTATCATGGACCCAGTGATACGCTGCACAACCCTCCTCAGCCACTCAAGGTCCCTCAAAGGACTCTTGTTTCAATTGTCACGGAGTTCAATACATTCCTATCATCTCTCTCACTCCGAGTTAGATGATATTGAAAAGGTGGCAGTTCTCTCCAGCCTCCTCTCACTAAATCAAATCGCACTATCGAGTCTAGAGCCACGAGATGCATAATAAGATCTCATAGGGACATGAATTATTTCTACACTGGTTGTTCAACATTAAGGACACCAGTTGTAATCTCATGAGTCCTACGCAGATCTTAGCAATCTGCCAGAACATTTATGAGAGAATTTACTTATGTAATACTCAATGATTGAATGGAAATTCCTGCCAGGGTCAACATCAAGCAGCCCTGAAAGCAGGTCACTTCGGTAATTCCTCGTGGATTACGCTTAGTGGTCGCGGCGGTTTCAACCGGTCTACAGTCGTGGAGTGATCTCCAGCGACTCACCCTTTAAACGTTGATTTACTACGGTAAAATCTTAAAAAGCCCTCTGTGGGTTTTCGATTAGGAACGGTCTTGGTAAGGATTAGAGAGAGTCTTCACACTATGCTGTTGACTATCTCGAAGTCCAAACTTGTTAGTACCGGTCAAATTATTGCTAACTGTCGTATGCAGGAATATCTGGCGGTTGTTGCTGTGGAACGCTGTAGCTGGTGGCTGTTGTAGCTGGTTGCAGAAAAGATGCCAATCCATCACCACATGTTCACACCACATCATCATCAAAGAAGTCATGATCACCCTAAAAGACCTTCAACACAGCTTCTGCTAACTCTGATGCTGAAGATCATGACTCCATATCGTGTGAGCATGTCGGCTCTAAGTATATTTCATCACATGGAGTCTTACTACAGAAAGATGACTTGGAGACTCAAGTGGGGTGATACTTTCAAAGATTACTCAAAGTTCATCCAAGACAAAAGAGAAGTCATCTTCAGATCACTGATGTTTGCACAACAATCTATGACATTGAAGATTCAATGATTACGAGCTATGATGTCAAGATCCAAGGAAGAAGTGCTGAAATTCAGAACATTACTTCTGGGGTGACCTCCCTTAGGGGGAGATTGTTAGGAATATGAATATTCAGCTGAAGACTCGGTCACCCCGAGTAATTATTAGTACATCATAGCTCGTAGGATTATTAGTAATATTATTAGTAGCTTAGTTATTATTAATAGTATTGTGGAGTGGGTCGGGTCTTTACCCTCTGTCAGCTCACTCTACAGCCCGCTAGGGGCATAATATATTGTAAGTATAAATACCCCTTCCCACACATGGGAAGGGTTGGAACTTCACATTATCTTAATCTAATACACACATTGTTTCTCTCTCTAGAAGTTCCCATCTCTCTCTCTCTAGCTTCTTGTCCAATCGATCCATAACTAAGCCTCAAACTAGTGTTTCTTGCATTGTGAATACCCTACAAAAATATTTGGCGGGGTAAAGGAGTAAACAAAATTTTCGCAAAATTATTTGTTTTTGTAATGTTGACATGTTGTGTATCACAATTTTGTTTTAAGAAAAAAAATGATGTAACTTAATTATAAATAACTTAAAAATAGTTTAAATTGTTTATAACTAATTTAAATTACTTATAAATTATTAAAAAATTATGTAGATTAATTATCGTTATAAATTAAACATGAGATGTTAAACGAATGAGTCAAGATAATATCGTTATAAATGAGATGTTAAACGAATGAGTCAAGATGATATCGTTATATATGAGATATTAAATGAATGAGTCGAGACTACATCGTTAGAAAAAAGGCCTTTAATGACACCGAAATTATGACACACGCATTTTATTGACAAGCAAAAGCGTGTGTCATAAAAAAACTGTCATAACTTGTACAATTTGAAGGATTTATGACACGCAATTATTAGAGTCATAAAACTGAAACACGGGATACACTTTCTTTCCGTCTTTTTGTTTCCCGCTATTGACAAAAGCTTATTTCCCAAAAAAAAATAAAAATACCTAAGTCCTTCAGTTTACTAGGGTTTCTCTCCCAATCCAGCCGCCCACCATCAACCTCTCACCATCACAACCCCTCGCCTCTTCTCTCTTTCTTGAAGATGCCGACCACCACCACCCTTTCACTGCCACACTCCTCTGTTTTTATTGAAGATAAGTATAGATCGAAATGGCTTCAGATCGAGTCACCACGCCATCATACTGCCGTCATCACCCTCCCCGTCTTTTTCTATTTTGTTCGTCCTTGTGGTATAGTGAAATCAGTACATTTCTTTTATTAATTACTAACCGATTTTATTTATTGTTACTAGTGTTTTCGTGGATTCAAATGAGTTAAAACATACTGATATCGTTTACTTAATGTTAATGTGAGTTTATAAATTTGTTTATTGATTAGGGGGGTTTTTGGATGTGTAGGAGGTTTAGTTTTAGGCATTTGGCGCAGTTGAAGTATTTGTTGCCCGAGGCGATTGAGGTGAAGAAGATACTAGTGAGGGATGATAGGACGAGCTGTATGAAGCCGGATCTTGTTGTGAGTTTGGATTTTGGCGTGGTTCGGAAAGATGGGAAGAAAGTGGAGAGTGGGAATTTGCGGTTGAGGAAGCTGTTTAGGAAGCGGCTTGTGGAGTTCTGTAAGAACAATCCTGAGGTATATTTGTTTCGTCTAGTATTTGATTTTGAATTACTGTTTTAGATGCTATGCTATATGTTCTGAACTTCTGATGTGTATTGTCTATGTTATTGGATTTTGAATTAGGATTCGTGTGATACGTTTAGGTATGTTTTTGGTTGGTCTAGTTGGTATTAGGGGTATGCAACTTTTTACCATTTTCCGAACTAAATTAACGAACTGAATTAGCTTTATGATCCTGTCTTCCATGTTGTTTTAAACCTTTAGGAGTATGCAAGTAAAATTCATATCTATACCTTTTATTGAAGGGTAAATTTTTATTGAGGCTTTTTGGGGTCTGCCAAACACATCATTTTGGTCACGGTGCTTATGTGGGTTGAGTTTCTTTCAATACCCTTAGATGCATCAGCTTTTGTTTCACAGCCTCTTTAGTTATTGACTTGATGCATTGTGTTTGTTTCCAGTGGTGACTTATTGACTTATCTAATTATGTTTAGGAGTAGGCTTAACAAAATTATGTTGCCAAACACTTAGCTTGCTCCCTTAGCTTGCGGGGTGTATTGTCTATGTTATTGGATTTTGAATTAGGATTCGTGTGATACGTTTAGGTATGTTTTTGTATGAAACGCATTGTTTTGATATATATGAAATGCGCTTTTTTGCTATTTGTGTATTTATTTGTATTATGAGATTATCTGTTATTTAATGTGGGGATATTATTAATTTTATAAAAATTATTTTTTTTTAAAAAAATTTGACCCATGACACGCAAAAAAGGGGTCATAAAAGCGTGTCATAAATTCATGACGCGCGAAATGCGTGTCATAAAGCTTTATGACGGGTCGATCAATGACACCAAAAAGCGCGTCATCTGACCCCTTTTATGACACGCAATGCGCGTCATTAAAGGCCTTTTTTCTAGTAGTGCGAGATGATATCGTTATAAATGAGATGTTAAACGAATGAGTCGAGATGATATGGTTATATATGAGATGTTAAACGAATGGGTCGAGATGATATCATTATACATGAGATGTTAAACGAATGAGTCGGGATGATATGGTAATACATGAGATGTTAAATGAATGAGTCTAGATGATATCGTTATCCATGAGATGTTAAACGAATGAGTCAAGATTATATCGTTATACATGAGATGTTAAACGAACGAGTCCAGATGATATCGTTATAAATGAGATGTTAAACGAACGAGTCGAGATGATATCGTTATTTCACAAATATATTAATCATATACATACACTAGTGTTAACGTATTTTTGTGTATAATGACAATAGATCCATCCCATTTTGTGATATCGTTATTTCACAAATATATTAATCATATACATACTTGACTTACTCTCACCATGTTACAAATTTGACTGGATACTTGATGCTTTGGATTAATATGTTCCTGTGCATTTTTTGGTTATTTTTTTAGCTTTGTTAATGGGTAGATTAGCAACATTTGTTTACTTGTGGTGGACAGTCTGGCATGAGTCTGTCAGATTTTTAAAAATATATCTTTTGCCCTTTTACATAATATTTGTTTTTATGGGTATATAAAATAGTTTATCCTGACTTCGTGGCACATAGTTGGCATTTGATTCATTATAATTTTGCCCATCGCGTTATGGCTAGATTACTGGTGATGGAACAAAGCATTGAAATTTGTTAATGCAGCTACAAGCGATAAATTAACGGAAATGGATTGGGCCAAAAGCATTTAAATTTGTGAATTAGTTACTCGTGATAATAGGTAAAAGTCAATAACCTTGCTAATGAATGGAGTTAAATATATACCAGTCACAATATAAGTCCACGTTTCCAATGAATAACTGAATTTTAGTCTTAAATATGTTGCCCATGTATAAGACGTTTATGTGGGACTGAAATTCAGTCACAAATAATTGTCTCTCCAAACCTTTTTATTTTGCATACGTATTTGTAACTAAAATTTAGTCATAGCTATGATGTCCATGTATTAGGGACTCAGTCGTGATTGAAATTCAGTCACTAACAAATTTCCCTCCAAACCTTTTTTATTGCGCAGACATATTTGTAACTGAATTTTAGTCTTAGGTATGATGTCCATGTAATAGGGACTCAGCTGTGACTGAAATTCAGTCACTACAAATTTTCCCTACAAACCTTTTTATTGTGTAGACATATTTGTAACTGAATTTTAGTCTTAAATATGTTGCCTATGTATAAGAGGTTTATGTGGGACTAAAATTCAGTCATAAACAATTTTCTCTCAAAAGTTTTTTTATTTTGCATACGTATTTGTAATTGAACTTTAGTCTTAGCTATGATGTCCATGTATTAGGGACTGAGTTGTGACTCAAATTCAGTCACTAACAAATTTCCCTCCAAACTTTTTTTATTGCTCAAACATATTTGTAACTGAATTTTAGTCTTAGGTATGATGTCCATGTAATAGGGACGCAGCTATGACTGAAATTCAGTCACCAAAAAATTTCCCTCCAAACATTTTTATTGTGTAGACATATTTGTAACTGAAACTTAGTCTTAGCTATGATCTCCATGTATTAGGGACTGAACTGTGACTATAATTCAGTCACTAACAAATTTTCCGCCAAAATTTTTTATTGCGCAAATATATTTGTAACTGAAATTTAGTCTTAGATATGATGTACATGTACTAGGGACTGAATTGTCACCCTTATTCAGTCACTAACAAATTTGCCTCCAAATTTTTTTCCCATACAGGCATATTAGTAACTGAAATTTAGTCTCAGATATGGGGTCACTAAATCGAGGACTGATTTTTAGTCTCCGCAATTAGTCAATAAAAGGTCAGTCCTTAAAAGTATCAGTAACTGAGGTTTCAGTTACCGATGCTATGTATCAGCGACTGATATATCAGTCCCTAGAAATTCAGTCTCTGAAAGCCTTTTTTTTGTAGTGTTGCTTCAACAAAGTTAGGGTTTTATTTGTGAATCTTGAACCTAGCTTTTCCCATTGAAACGTTAGTATTACGTGTGTACAAGAATGAGTAACAAGCTTCATTTAGCTTGTGTGTTTGTTCCATTCGATCCATATAAACCCCACCCTAGGGTTTATAATTTGTTCTTGAAGTACACGTGATTCCTTGTTCTTGCTAGGAATCAAAAGGTACGCGTCTATTTAATTTTTAGTTAATTATTACATGTTATTGTAGATCCTTAATCCGCTGTGCTACATGCTTTGATGTTCTTGTTATGGTTATTAGTTTATAGTTTATGATTCTAATATTCCAAAGATGGAGATGCCTCCTAACAGATGATTCAGTTAGAGTGATGGTCTTGCCATCAACTGATGCAACTAACTCTTTCTCTTCATTCTCAATAGTATTGACAATGACAGTCTGCCAAAACTGTTTGATTTGAGGACATAGATAGTAGGGTTGAGAGTTAAAGCATACCTTATATGGGTAGAGTTTAGAAAATCTACTATCTGATGGAAGTGTACACCTTCCTCTGTTTTGTCCAAGTACGCCACCATGTTGTGTTTGTCGACAAAAGCTAAATTCGCCATTATGATCAGTAAAAGTTTGATTTGACTGTTGGGATATGATTGATTATGAAAGAAAGTAGGTTGAGTAAAGCGAGTTGAGATTTAATAAAGAATACTTAGGGTTTCTATTGGACCGACTTCAATAAAAGATTTATTTAGATTGAAGAAAGTGAATAAAGTAGATAAAAAGTAAAAATTATCCAATTTAGGAAACCCTTAAGTAAGGTAATTGACTATAATTTTTCTCAACGGCTATATTCAAAAAGCGGTTATGACTCAACAGTATAAACGGCTATGAAGCAGTACAAAGTTTTGCCTGACAGTACTAACTTTTGCCTAGCAGTACTAAGTTTTGGAAAAACTTTGACTCAGCAGTATAAACTCAATTTTCATTTAAAAACCATACTGCCCACAAACTTTTGAAAGGATTAAGTGTAAAGGAAGACACTTAATCAAATTTCGGTTGAATTTAACCTCTGGTTGTGTGAGAACCAATAATTTTAGTTATAAAAACTGTATGTGATCAGATAAACTCATTCAAAGAGCTTTCTTGATAGGATTTACAGCTCGTGGCAGGTGTTGCCTCTAACACAAATCTGTTAGATTCACTTTTGCTCGCTGTTCTCTTTACCAGATGTCCTTGGACTAACTCATTATACTAATAAAAGTATAAAATGGTAATGAGTGAGTTAGATCAGTTAGTATCTGACTAACTATGCCATCAATTCATATTCAAAAATACCATCAATTTGATTTCAAGAAGGAGATTTTAAAGAACCTCTCAACTCAGGTGTAAAACCTTTGTCAAGTGATCCCCAAATTCCTTCTATCATGAATCTGTTGCACCAGCATTGAGCAACATCAAGGCAGCAAATAATCCACCACCTTGTTTCTTACACATTGCAAACTCCAATAGCAACAGTAACCATATAAGTAGCAGCACACCAGTACATACTGACCATTCAGTACACACTGACCATTCATCACAAGCTGACCATATCCTTAGCTTCATAACCTGCAAATTTTAGTCTAAAACCAAGAAAACACAATGCAAAGCATTTGCTTCATAGCAGTATAAAGTATGACTAACAGGTCAAACACAACTAGCAGTATAAATCCTTTTTCCTTTACAAACACACCAAGATTAAAAAAAAAAAAAAAAAAAAAAAACTTTAGGGATTAAGCATTCCAATACTTGCAACCAAGTATTGAAACCTTCCAACATCAAAAGCTTTTGTAATTAGATCTGCAAAATTGTTATCAGTATGAGTTTTAATAACCTGAACTAGTTTTTTCTCATTGCAGTCTCTTATAAAATGATGCCTAATCTCTATGTGTTTTGTTTTAGAGTGTTGAACTGGATTTTTAATAGTACAAATTGTACTGCTATTGTCAATGAAAATCATGGTATTCATAAAGTTGTACCCATAGTCAAGCATCTAATTCTGAATCCATAGAACTTGACCACAACAACTAGCAGCAGCCACATATTCAGCTTCAGTTGTAGAAGTGGCCACAATAGTCTGCTTCTTGCATTGCCATGATATCAGCCTGCAACCTAGGAATTGACAACCACCTATTGTTGATTTCCTATCCAAACTTGTACCAGCATAGTCACTGTCTGAGTATGCCACCAGATCAAAAGGAGATTCTCTAGGATACCATAGACCCAATTTAGGTTGACCTTTGAGGTACCTAAAGATTCTCTTCACAGCAACTAAATGTGAGGCTTTTGGAGTAACTTGAAACCTTGCACATGCACACACAGCAAACATAATATCTGGTCTTGATGAAGTAAGGTACATCAAGGACCCAATCATGGACCTGTAGGTGTGTACATCAACATTTTCACCATCTGAATCTTTGAGCAAAGGTTTCTCTAGATCAACAAGAGTACTTGCTACTTTTGCATTTGTAAACTGAAACTTTCTCAATATCTTAGTTACATATTTATCTTGACTGATAAATATTCCTTCAGCTTTTTGCTTCACTTGCAGCCTCAAAAAGAAAGTGAGCTCACCCATGGAACTCATTTGAAACTTATCATGCATAAGCTTCTCAAATTCAATGCACATCTCCTTCTTTGTGGATCCAAAAATGATGTCATCCACATAGACCTGTACAAGCAAAATGTCTCCCTTTTACTTCTTGATAAATAAGGTCTGATCTATCTTGCCTCTATGAAACCCATTTTCTAATAGATAAGTAGCTAAAGTTCCATACTAGGCTCTAGGAGCTTGATGCAAGCCATAAAGAGCTTTTACCACCTTGTATACCTTGTCTGGATGTTCAGGATCTTCAAAACCTGGAGGTTGATAAACATAAACTTCTTCTTTAATAGTACCATAAAGAAAGGCACTTGATGAACTTAAATAAGTACATTTTATTATCATCATTTATCCTATTTATTTGACTTGTTTAATTATATTATCTGTGAGAATTGACACGTTAATGTTTACTTTTGTAATTCTCAGGTAAAAACAAGTATTATGTGAAACTTGGCGATTTTGGACTAATTATGGAGCAAAACATGCAAGAAGTTAAGAGTCTACTGAAATGTACAAAATCAAGACCATTCTGCTCCAGATACGCCGCATCCTACTTATTACATACGGCGCATCACTATCAAGATTTCACAAGTTATTATCCAAGACAGCAAAGGACATGCGCCGCATACAAGAATGGAGTTACGCCGCATCTTCTGGCGGTGTACAAATATTCTTGAATATATTAATCTTGGACCCCACGCGAAGTTAAGTCAATGCGCCGCATCTACTTATTCAATGCGCCGCATCTTACCCTCAGACAGAAACTATAAATACCCCAAGACCAGACGAATTTTAAAGAGGCTAGAGATATATACGAAGTACGAGAAGACAGAAACCCTAAGCCGAATTCAGACGAAATAGCAACACAAGACACACCTTGAACGAAGATACAAGAGCTGTAAGAAGGTCCTGCATGTATTCAATTCATTAAGTAGTTTTGTTTTATTGTATTAGTACACTTTAATTCATCAGGATTGATGGGCTTGTGACATTGATTTAATCATGCACTTCAACTCCCCTTAAAATTGTTTTCCCATTAATTAAAGTTTATATGTTGATGTCTTTGGTGACTTTTATTAGTGCATTGATAACCTCTGTGTCTAGCTGAGCATTGCTTGGGTCGCCATGCCCCTTCCTCGCCTATTTATTAGATCGCCTATGCATTCTATCGTCTGTAGAAAAGTAGGAAGAAAGATAAATAGGATAGTCATAAGTGATCATTAAGGGTTTACTCGCCGATAAGATTAGAGCCAACGAGAAAGGATTAATCTCGGTGCGTTGCATCGAACTATACACTTCATATAAAACTAGCAATAAAACAAGTGACAAGCTACTTAACTATCATGACAGGTCTTCTTATTGTCTCAAGTATTTATCTGTGTACGTGTGTGCTATTCGCTGATTCGTGCTTATTAGTTTAGTTTATATTTAATCACAACCAAACCGTGCCAGTCTCTCAGGCTGAACCCCCTTGCGTTAGATTAGGTTGTATAGCTAACTTAAGATATTAAAATACTGATTAGAATAACTAGGTAATACGTTCCACTCTTAGTGATCGACACTCTACTTACCATTATATTCATACTGACCGGGTACACTGCTCGTTAAAGTGTGTGTGTTATTGATAAGTCGGCTAAATATAAATTTAAAACTTGAATACTGCTAAAACCACAACGACATACCGTGGGTATAAATTAGAGCATACGCACGCACGCATCAAGTTTTTGGCGCCGCTGTCGGGGAGTGAATTGTTATTATCTGTTAATTTGATTAGTATTTTAATTAGGTTTTTAATTTTTATTCTAACCGCTAACTCTGTTATATATTAGTTAAATTGCATTCATTGTATTATTTGCATATTTTCTGTTTTCGTGTGTTTAATTTTTGTTTATTTTTGTTTGTTTTTATTATTTGTTTTTATTTTTTGTTTTTTCTTGCATACTGCTATCGTTGTACTGAGCTAATTCAAACGATACGGCGCATCTATTTTCATAGATACGGCGTATTGCGTTTAATTTTTATAAAATACAACGCGTTTAATAAATTTTAGTACGACGCATCTTTCCCCAAGATACGGCGTATCCTGTTTTTAATAAGAAATTTTTCTAAACAATAACGCCATACGACGCATCTGTTTTGACAGATACGGCGTATTTATTATTTTAATTAAAAACAGTTTTTGAATTATTAAACAGATACGACGCATCGATTTTTATCGATACGGCGCATCTACTGAATCAAAAATCTTGTATTTTGAAACGTAACAAAAATACGGCGCATTAACTTTTGTTAATACGACGCATCTAATTTTAATAAATATACGTTGATTTTTGATATAATTAAACTGATACGGCGCATTCTAAAATTCTAAGCGGCGTATCTATTTTCTGAATAAAAGTCTGATTAATTTTAACGATTATCAGATACGGCGTATCCAACTTTTTGGATACGGCGCATCGTCTGCAGATATCAGTTATTTTTATTCTTATATCGTTTCTAAATTCATTAATCTCTCTTCTAGCGAACAAATCCTACTTACGATTTTACCTATGATGACAGGTTTTGCTATGGAAGACATGTCAGTGAACGGATATCTTGCTAAGGAACTCTTGCTTTCGGATTCATTCGTAGTGGAAGTTTTTGATGATGTCAACTTCAATGTGCTCATGATTGATGCCGAATTATTCTCTTGGGAGACCCCTCTTGAAGCTACTTATAAGGAATTCAAGCGCTTATGAAATATTGAAGATGGGATTTTCTCTTATGATTTACTAATGAGCTACACTGAAGATGAATTGTTACTCTTATGGCCCATCATTGAATCTAAGGGATTAACTTGGACTACTATCGAAGAAAAAGATGGGAAATTTCAAATTGAATACATGAACTCAGCAAATGCAGTCAACAAATCAAGCAACACAAGCTATGAAGTCCGACCTATACAAACTTCTTATATGCCTTATTCCGAACAGTATTGGGCTTTGATAAGAGCTATCTGGATAACGAAAGAATGTATACTGAATCGGAGATACTATTTCATGGAAAGTTGGTAAGGTTGATGGATATCTCTTTGGAAGAGTGGCTTGAACTTAACTACGGTGATCCGAAATTTGCTCCTAGGAATGAAGTCAGACTGATTGTGACCTCATGGTTGACACGAAGTTTTAAAGGACAATTTAATGAGCTCATGGAAATCAGAAGGAACATGATTGGTAACACTAGCTTTGACGTTAACCACGATCCTAACAATGTTGATTTTTCAAATTGGTTGGCTAGTAAGTTCAATAACCATAAGAGCATGGACCGTGCTACTAAAGATGTGTTATGGGTATATTGGATAAGAGGTGAAGATGAGGAAGTAGAAAGCAACAATGGATCGTCAGATGACAATTCAACGATCGAGGAAGGCATTGAAGAATTATTCCGCATAGACATTGATGTGTTCAATTATGAAACACCTTTGTGCAAACAATTCAAAGAATTTAATTACCTTCTTCAAGTCGACGCTGATGTACTAACTGGAGATCTACCAGGATTCAAAACTTATGATGATTTCAAAAACACCTGGTACTACGAATGGAATGACCAAATACCATGGGTTTGGGATAAGCCATGGGAATTTGAGCATATTAATCACACTTGTAAACCTTTCCGCTTCAAGGATGGATTTAGTGAATGGCGAACCTGTGATTAAAAGAATGACGGAACCTGTAATGGGGGAAGTATAATTGGAATGAAACAGGTTGGAAACGATGTGTACTTTGAAGACGACGATTGGTATGAAAAAGTTGAAGACTGCCCTCGTAAAGCAGAGGCTTTACAAGAAAAAGGTAGAATCAACTACCTAAAAGAACTTAAGGGAGCGTCGGACACTACTTTCTGGGAATGGGTGCATGGACAATTTGATGATTACACAAAGCTTAGTCGACGCTTGCAATGGGAATTGAAAAATGAGTAGGATGAGATTCAAGATTATTATCAGTCCTTTAACGTGGTTAATTATGATCCCTATGCTAATAACGATGGGTCGCGAGAAGAATTGATTGATGAACTTGATGACTATTTGAATAAGGATCCTTATTTTAAGTTTGTTGATGAAGACGATGAAGAATTCACCAAGAGAAAATGTCAACTACTTGGGATCCCTTACAATAAGCCACCCATGATTATTTCTGAAAAATTTAAAATCATCAAATATTCTTTGGGACCTGATGAAGAATATGTTGCGATAAAGACCAAAAAATTTATTAGATTAAGTCGTACGGAAGAAAATGTTGCGGAGCTATACGGGAACATCTTTCGGATGAAAGAAGAAGGATGGCTCGTAACAAGATCTAAATAAAGAGCTGAACGTGAGTCTAACTTGAAGACTCTGGAATAAAGACAAGTGCTTAGCGGGAGACAACCCGGAAAATTTTTATAATTCTGTTCTGTATCGAGTCAGTCAGGCCCGCAGAAGATACGGCGCATCTCAATCCTAAGATGCGACGCATCTTCTGCACTGGTCATATCTTATTTAATTTTCTGCATTTTTTTTATTTTTGACTTTAAAACTTTTTGTCAGTTTATTTTAATGCGGTGCATCCCTGGTTAAGGATGCGACGCATCTTCTATTCTGATTCGTATTTATTCCAGGCTCGATACGGCGTATCTTCTTCCATAAGATACGGCGTATCGACTGACCTGATGATTTTAATTTTAATTTTTTAAGTTTTATTTTTACTAACTACTAATGTATTATGCAAGTTTGAACCTTCTTAACTCAGGTGTGTTAAAGTCTTGATGGTATTATAGATTCCTGCATTTCCTGTGGATACATCAAATATGAAGCTTAAACGTTCTAATCCACAAGGAAGAATGATTTTTGCTCTTATACTAATAATGGAGGATCATACCGAGCAAATCTCAGGGGAGTTTTTCTGTTCTAATTCTTTTATTTTCCAGTTTTTAATCTTTTATACAAACAACGAGGACGTTGTTTAACTTAAGTGGGGGGATTGGAGAATTAGAACACTAACTTGTCCTAAACTTTTCAAAATATGCTTAAAATGCGCTTAATATATCAAAATTTAAAAATTTTAGCATGTTTTTGTTTAAGTCTAAATTACATAGCTGCACACATGACATTATTTTCAAAAATTGTGAACTTTTTAAAATTCACAAATCTATGAGTGTGCCGGTGACTTGTAAACTTTAGAACTTGGCTTGTATACTATTCGAGACCACCATAATAAGTATTATTTATATAATTGGAATGACTTGTCTAAATTGGTAAATTTCTAGGATTACACCCAAATAGCCTTTATATGTTATGTGATATTAGCTAACTACACTGGTTAGTTAACCCCCGTATAAACCTTTTGTTACTCTCACTTTTAGAGTAAGATACCCCTAGAAAAACACTCAGAGCCATTCCTTTCGTTTCTTACACCTTTGTTATAATGTTTCGTTACACCCTTACACCTTAGCCTACCCTGTAGATTAAAATCCGTGGTTGGTTAATTGCTTTAGGCAAAGTGTGTTTCCTTACATTACCTGTGTTCGCGTGCGTAATTCATTATCTATGGTTAGGTCGGGAAATTGCACAATGCAATAGGAGTGAAAGTAAATATTGTATATCTTTAAGTCTTGTTTTTCGTGTGTTTACTACTTTCACTATTACAGTTATTTCTGAAGTCATGAAAAGTATGGAAAAATTATCCAGAGTTATCGTTATAGTGATATGGTGAAATTTTACAAATCTATGTTTATGTTTTGAGATCGAAAAAAAAAAATCAAAAAAATAGAAAAAAAGAAAGAAAAGTTGGATGTTTGTTTTAACCAACTTATGTAAAGTTTTGTATTAAGTGGTCGATATCACCACTATTTGTTATATATTTATGGATTGAATGGGAGTTGAACGTTATGGGAACGCCAACTAAGGTTATTCTTTGATTGAGATTTTATTGAGTATAATTCGTGTCTACCTAAAGCGTGTGTTTCAAGTGTTAAAGCGTGAGTTATTCAATGATATGAGTCTTATTCATGGGATGGTTGGGATAGCAATTAAGCACACTTAGGATTTTAATTTATCTGTTTTGTTTATTTTTCATTTTACACCAATTTGTATCCCAAATATTATCCATACCCTATATTATTCTTTATCCAAACCTTTGATTTATTGAGATTAGGGATTTTAGCAATCTTAAGTATCGTAGTCGTGGATTCGGCTATGTATTTATGATTTTGTCACCCTTTTTGATATAATATTATTGGTAAAGATTACTTGATCCTATCTTTAGCCTATTTGAGTTAAGGATTTGAGCAATTGCAAGTATCGTGTTCGTGGATTCGATCATGTATTTGTGATTTTGTCGCCTTTTCTGGAATTTGAGATCGATAAAGATTAAGAAGAATGATTAACCCTTAACCAACAAACCCTTTTTACCGCTTTAGACATGTTATTCCTTGGCTTTAGTGGGGGAGATGCGTATACTTGCCAAGCTTATGATAGAATATTCGTCACGACTGGACAGTTAAACGATTAGATTTGCTTTTATCAAAATATTTTATTTTATTTCTAATTCGTTAAGTGTTTGGTTGTGTGATTATGACAAAATGAATACATGCTTAAATATAAAAATAAATCCTAACATCTTTTAGGATACATTTTCATAAGAATCATTCTAAGGTTTACTTGGGGACAAGTAAAGTTCAAGTGGGGGGATATTTGATGAACTCAAATAAATACATTTTATTATCATCATTTATCCTATTTATTTGACTTGTTTTATTATATTATCTGTGAGAATTGATACGTTAATGTTTACTTTTGTAATTCTCAGGTAAAAACAAGTATTATGTGAAACTTGGCGATTTTGGACTAATTATGGAGCAAAACATGCAAGAAGTTAAAAGTCTACTGAAATGTACAAAATCAAGACCATTCTGCTCCAGATACGCCGCATCCTACTTATTACATACGGCGCATCACTATCAAGATTTCACAAGATATTATCCAAGACAGCAAAGGACATGCGCCGCATACAAGAATGGAGTTACGCCGCATAGAAGTTATATTGTTTTAAAATTAGTATTTATCGGAAGTTTCATTTGTAACCTTGTAATTTCTGTATTTTAATTGTAATCTTTGAAATTTCTTGTATTACTATAGATGTATGCTTTGTTTGATCTGATATGAAACCATTATCGTGATATCTTAACCTTTGCCGGGTTGGGGTGTTACATAAACACTGTTCATCCTCAGTCTTTGATTCTTGGAGATCTCAATTCAACTGTTCAGACAAGAAGCAAGTTGAAACAACCTGGTTTTGGAGAATCTGCATTTGTGAGTTATATTCAAGATCAGCTGAGGAATAATCACACTGACTATCTACATTGTCTCTATGCTTGTTTTCTGTCTCAAACTGAACCAAGCAGTGTAGCACAAGCCCTTGAAGATTCTGATTGGGTTGAAGCTATGCAAGAGGAAATGCAACAGTTCTACAATCAGAAAGTCTGGAAGTTAGTACCTTTGCCTGAAGGAAAGTATGCTATTGGGACAAAATGGATTCTCAAAAACAAAAGGGATGCTCGGGGTATTGTGGTTAGAAACAAAGCTAGATTGGTAGCTCAAGGTCATAGGCAGGAAGAAGGTATTGACTATGATGAGGTGTTTGCTCCTGTGGCAAGAGTTGAAGCTATTAGATTATTTTTAGCTTTTGCCTCATACATGGGATTCATTGTCTATCAGATGGATGTGAAGAGTGCATTTCTCTATGGTGAAATTAAAGAGGAAGTGTATGTGACTCAACCTAAGGGTTTTGTGGACCCACAGAATCCTGATTTGGTTTATAAGGTGGTGAAAGCACTCTATGGACTTCATCAAGCACCCAGGGCATGGTATGCTAGGTTGTCTACTTTTCTGCTGAAGGATGGTTACAGAAGAGGAGCAATTGACAAGACTCTCTTCATCAAGAAGAATTCAAAAGATATCATCCTTGTTCAGGTTTATGTGGATGACATCATTTTTGGTTCCACAAAGGAAGCTTGGTGTAGGGAGTTTGAGGTGCTAATGAAGGGAGAATTTGAGATGAGTGCTATAGGAGAGCTTACCTTTTTCTTGGGTTTACAGGTCAAGCAAAAGTCTGATGGCATCTTTATCAGCAGGACACGTATGTGCAAGACATACTTAAGAAGTTTGATTTGGAAAGTGTGAGGACTGCAACTACACCATATGAAGCTCCAAAACCTAAGTCCAATAATGAGCCTGATGCTGCTGTTAATGTTCACTTATACAGATCCATGATAGGTTCACTAATGTATTTGACAGCTTCTAGGCCAGATATCATGTTTGCAGTCAGTGCTTGTTCTAGACATCAAGTTACGCCATTAACTTCACACTTGAATGCAGTCAAGAAAATCTTCAAATATCTAAAAGGACAAACTAGGTTGGGTCTTTGGTACCCAAGAGATTCTCCTTTTGTGTTGGAAGCTTACAGTGACAGTGATTATGCTGGTGCTAACTTTGATAGAAAATCTACTATTGGGGGATGTCAGTTTCTGGGAAGGAGGTTGATTTCTTGGCAGTGCAAGAAGCAGACTATAGTGGCTACATCTTCTACTGAGGCAGAGTATGTTGCTGCTGCTAGTTGCTGTGGTCAGGTACTTTGGATTCAAAATTAGTTATTAGACTATGGGTTTAATTTTATGAACACCAAAATCTTTATTGACAACCAAAGCACCATTTGCATTGTTAAGAACCCAGTGTTTCACCAAAGAACTAAGCACATAGAAATTAGGCACCATTTTATCAGAGATGCTAATGAGAAGCATCTTATCCAAGTGCTTAAAATTCACACTGATGACAATGTGGCTGATTTGTTAACAAAAACTTTTGATGGGCCAAGATTCAACTATTTGGTGGTTCATATTGGAATGCTCAATCCTTAAGTGCTGAGATTGAGGGGAGGTCTAAGTCTAAGGGGAGGCTTTATGTTGTACATCTTTTCATCTGTTTCATTTTCTTTATGTTTATTTTATTTTGTTTTATTTATTGGTTAAAAAAAAATTATTAAAAAAAATGGTTTAGATTGTCTACTAACTTTGTATGCAGGTACAGTGTTGGTTTTTAACCTCACCTCAAATGGTAATCAACTCACCATGTCTCATAGACAAGAAAGAGTTGACTCACCATGCGGGTATGGCTCTGGTGTGATAATCAAATCCGTTGACAGTTGTAATAGTTTGCTCAAAACTATAGGGTTCTCAACTCACCCATGTTTCATTACTGAGAGTTGAATGGTTCTCAATTCACCATGGATTTTACCCTTTAGGGTTTCCAAAGAATTGGCTAGCCCACATGTATATGGCATGTGGTAAAGGCAGTGGAAAACCATATTTGGTAATCAATTCACCAAAGGTTATCTTCAACCTAAGAATTGGCTAGTCCTGAGGCAAATGGCTACAGGTAAAGACAACTCAAATCCGTTTATAGTTGATGATTTACTAAAAATCATATGGTTATCAATGTACCATGGTCTTACATACCTAAACATTGGCTACTCCAGTAGTGATGGCTATGGGTAACGAGACATCAAATTCATTAATTTTCAATGATTCACCTCTCACAGGAGTTTACACACCTGGAAGTGATGAGAATAGTATGAAACTTAAAAGATTTGATGTACAATATGTCATGGTTGCTGTGAAGATCAAGTACATTGCCTTTCAGATGGTGACCAGATTCAGATAATGTGTTTTCCTGTTGCTGCTGATCCATACAGCTTGCTGCTGGAAGTTTGTGCTTCAAGTTGATGTTGTTGCTAGTTACTTACTGATGATGCTGCTGATTCAATCCTCTATCCCTGGACGTCAAAGCTCTATCAAGAAACTTGAAGTTAACCAAGTCAAATTCAAGTTTAGGGGAGGATTGTTAGGAATTATTAGAAATAATATTTATTTCATTGCTGCTGTTAGTATTAGTGGTTCCTGCTGGCAGGTATGTAGTTCCTGCTGGGTTTATAGATTTGATGATACAAAACAAGAAAGAATGAAACAATAGGGACTTAATATGACAAGAAGGAATTCTACAAAAGATGGAGAAGGACTTGCTTGCAAAAGAAGATTTATATTTTAGTCCTTCGTAGTATTCTTGTAACCCTAATTCTGTGTTATATAAACAGAATAGAGGGAATAGGTTTTCATCAAGTCTTCCACAATGTAGATAATAAAGGTGTGTGTGTGTGTGTGTTTTAGGCGTGTGATTATAAACGCCTAAACAAGTTGTTCGTATTCCTCCAAGATCAAAGGTGTCTTTGATCCTGTTACAAGTTTAGTGTAACCGTATTATTGTGATCGAATAATATTTGGAGGTGATGGTGTTTGGTAAAACTTTGTGTCAATAACTGTGATTTGTTTTAATTCCGCTGTGCATATTTATTCATAGTTATTGTTGAACCCTAAGGCTCAAAACGATCCAAGAACTTAATTGATGATGTCGTGCATAAGTTCTATCAAGTGGTATCAGAGCTTAGGGAGCTCGTTACCTAGGGATTCACAAGGTTTTTATCGTGGAGAAGCAGTTTTGATGAAGTTCGAAGAAGTTCGATTGATTTTTAAGAAGAAAAATATTTTTAAGGGTATCGACAAATTTGAAGATCTGTAGCGACAAAGAATATAACACGGTGACTACGAATTGACAAAACACTTGAAGGAGTTACGTTATTGTGCTCAGTGATTATTGTCAAGAGATTGCGGTCTCCCTATACTTGAGGAGTATATGTTCGAAGTCTTTTTGTACAAGGCATAAGACACAGGGTTGGTTTCTTCTACTTCAGCATCAAATTGGTAATGATATTTTTCTTCAACAGTATATAAAGCCTACAGATTTGAAGAATCATTTTATGTACATGCATTACTCGAGGGGAAGTTTTTATGGTTTATTCATTCTCTATTTGTTGATAACAAAAAGGGGAAGAAATATTGTGATGACATGGCATGGTTTATGGGGAAGACAAGATTGTTTCATTCATGGTGAGATTTAATTATCTCAACTTCTGCTACTTCGTCTAGGGAAGTTCGTACAAGAATGTGTTTGTTTTGTCATCATCAAATAGGGGAAGATTGTTGGGTTTATAGATTTGATGATACAAAACAAGAAAGAATGAAACAATAGGGACTTAATATGACAAGAAGGAATTCTACAAAAGATGGAGAAGGACTTGCTTGCAAAAGAAGATTTATATTTTAGTCCTTCGTAGTATTCTTGTAACCCTAATTCTGTGTTATATAAACAGAATAGAGGGAATAGGTTTTCATCAAGTCTTCCACAATGTAGATAATAAAGGTGTGTGTGTGTGTGTGTTTAGGGTGTGATTATAAACGCCTAAACAAGTTGTTCGTATTCCTCCAAGATCAAAGGTGTCTTTGATCCTGTTACAAGTTTAGTGTAACCGTATTATTGTGATCGAATAATATTTGGAGGTGATGGTGTTTGGTAAAACTTTGTGTCAATAACTGTGATTTGTTTTAATTCCGCTGTGCATATTTTTTCATAGTTATTGTTGAACCCTAAGGCTCAAAACGATCCAAGAACTTAATTGATGATGTCGTGCATAAGTTCTATCAAGTGGTATCAGAGCTTAGGGAGCTCGTTACCTAGGGATTCACAAGGTTTTTATCGTGGAGAAGCAGTTTTGATGAAGTTCGAAGAAGTTCGATTGATTTTTAAGAAGAAAAATATTTTTAAGGGTATCGACAAATTTGAAGATCTGTAGCGACAAAGATATAACACGGTAATTCATTAATTCTTGTCACTGTATGATTGTGGTATATTAAGGTCGATGCTATTTATGATACCTCGTACAATTATGTTGTGGGGTCGGTTCAAAACATTGAAGATTCAATTAATCAGTCGGTGAATCATTAATAAGGTTTGTCGTCTTTTTGATTCGAGTTTAATACATATCTTACGATAAAAGGCAGATTCTGTTTTCAATTGATTCGAATACTTTGGTCGGTGGAGCAATGATTCTATTGGATGAGATATTCAATGGGTCGGTGACTAAAACTAGCACAGATTAGTCACTTTGTCACTTAGCTGCTGAATTGATTTTTTTTTTTGATTGATCGAAATTAATGCTCATGATCGGTGGTCAAATGTGAGACTCAATTAATTAAGCGTAGGTCCACGTGGGGTAGGAGCTTTGAAGTCATTGTGCTGCTAGAATTATTCTGCTGCTCTCGCTTATTATTATTCTGCTGCTAAGTCTGATATACACTCTGCTGCTTAGTTATTTTACTCTGCTGTTCGATGTAAATTTCACTCTGCTGTTCGTTATATAACTCTGCTGCTCGACATAATTCACTCTGCTGATACGTATTGACTCTGCTGCTACGTATATTATTTTTCTGCTGCTGTGCTTATTGTGTTTGGTTCGGTATAGTAGCATGATTTACAAGCAGTAAGCAGTAAGGGGAAGTATATGGATTTATATGGTGATCACATACACAGGGGAAGTTCACACACACGAAGAAGATTGGTTTTTGGTTTTTATGTTCGTTAAAGTTTTAAATGCTCGAATTAATTTTGTTATTGGCGAAGAGGAGTGTTTATTGCTTGTTTGATGATGCGATGGAATTTTTCAAGGTTGTGTCTTATTATATCTTAAGGTGGGTGTTACACTTTAAAGATAACTTGTTTGTTCATTCAGGTGACTACGAATTGACAAAACACTTGAAGGAGTTACGTTATTGTGCTCAGTGATTATTGTCAAGAGATTGCGGTCTCCCTATACTTGAGGAGTATATGTTCGAAGTCTTTTTGTACAAGGCATAAGACACAGGGTTGGTTTCTTCTACTTCAGCATCAAATTGGTAATGATATTTTTCTTCAACAGTATATAAAGCCTACAGATTTGAAGAATCATTTTATGTACATGCATTACTCGAGGGGAAGTTTTTATGGTTTATTCATTCTCTATTTGTTGATAACAAAAAGGGGAAGAAATATTGTGATGGCATGGCATGGATTAAGGGGAAGACAGTTTGTTTCATTCATGGTGAGATTTAATTATCTCAACTTCTGCTACTTCGTCTAGGGAAGTTCGTACAAGAATGTGTTTGTTTTGTCATCATCAAATAGGGGAAGATTGTTGGGTTTATAGATTTGATGATACAAAACAAGAAAGAATGAAACAATAGGGACTTAATATGACAAGAAGGAATTCTACAAAAGATGGAGAAGGACTTGCTTGCAAAAGAAGATTTATATTTTAGTCCTTCGTAGTATTCTTGTAACCCTAATTCTGTGTTATATAAACAGAATAGAGGGAATAGGTTTTCATCAAGTCTTCCACAATGTAGATAATAAAGGTGTGTGTGTGTGTGTGTTTAGGCGTGTGATTATAAACGCCTAAACAAGTTGTTCGTATTCCTCCAAGATCAAAGGTGTCTTTGATCCTGTTACAAGTTTAGTGTAACCGTATTATTGTGATCGAATAATATTTGGAGGTGATGGTGTTTGGTAAAACTTTGTGTCAATAACTGTGATTTGTTTTAATTCCGCTGTGCATATTTATTCATAGTTATTGTTGAACCCTAAGGCTCAAAACGATCCAAGAACTTAATTGATGATGTCGTGCATAAGTTCCTGCTGGCAGGTATTAGTTCCTGCTGGTATGGTTCCTGCTGGTAGTGTTAGTTTGTTTCTGCTGTTAGTTGTCATTGCTGCGGGTAATACCGTATGTTTAGAAAGTTTGTTAGAGTTAATTTAGGAAGAGATAATGTATATCTCTTTACACGTTTTCTTAGTAATGCTGCATTAGGGTTTCTTGTAGTATAAAAGAAACATGCGGCTATGAGTTTTATAATCAATCAATCAATCGAATTCTTAATATCTTTAGTGAATAAAAGATCCATAGAGGATCAAAGTCTTTATAGTTATTCTTCTTCTTTATTAGTTTATATTCAGAGATTCTCTTGTAGCGTGCTTGTGATTACATAGGCATTCTACCGATCCACAAAGGCTCAAAGATCTATCAAGGAGGTCTAGATCATACACTTGTTTTACTCGTTTTCTTGGTGTAACAGTTTCTATCTTAACCACCTTAGGAACAGCAGTTTCTTTTTGCTCTACTACTTCAGGTTTAGATTCAACCTGATCCTCATCACCAGATTCCCAATCTTCAATAATTGGTGCATTTGAGTTTCTCTTATCATCTGACACCTTTTCCTCAACAAGAGAGGTGTCACTTGCACTCTCAAAAGATTCATTAACTTCTACTGGTTTATTTAAACTAACACTTTCCTTAGCCTTAGATCTATATTCAAATTTAGGCTCTCTAAATTAATCTAAACCAGTGTGTTCTAAGTCAATACCTGGGGGTGAAGGCACTCCTCTATGTGGAGGTGGGAATGTTTTGTATCCTAACCCTAACTTATCTTTATTAACCAGTTGACACTCAATGATCTTATTAACTCCTTTAGATGCATATTCTAGAGTATCTACACTTAACTGTATGTTATCTTTTGCTTTCATAATCTTTTCCAACTCAGCTCTAAGCACACTTATCTCAGAATCTTTATGAACCATGTCTCTCTTAAGCACAACAACATCTTCAGAAAAGACATACTCATTTTTCTTATAAAACAAAATTTGTTCTTCTAAAACAACTAAACCTCTTTTCTGATTTGCTAAATTATAGTTAGTTTGGTTTAGCTCTACTCTTTGCTCATCATAGTGCTTTTTAAGTGTTTTATAATCTTTTAAAGCATAACAAGATTTTGAACAATTTTTTACTGAATGTACATCTGAGTCAGAAAATGCCATCAATGCCATCTCAGTTGGTGCTTCTTCTTCATCAGTCATGAAGCTCCAATCATATCCAAGACCATCAATGGCAACCATTGCCTTTGAAGATGGCTCTTCCACTTCCACAGCCTTCCTAGTTTCCTTCTTGTTCCCATACCCCTTGCTTTTGTTTTCCTGCTGCCTTGGTCTTCTGCATTCTCTAGCAAAATGTCCCAACTTGTGGCAGTTGAAACATTCCACCTTGGATTTATCAAAATCAGTTGTATCATTACCACTGATTGTTATCTTCTTCCCTGTTCTCTGCCAGAATTTCTTTTCTCTCATGCTTAGTAGTGCAACCTTCCACTTCAAGCCCATCTCTTCCAGATCATCTTCATCTATCTGTTCAAGATCTTCATGGGATAGCAGAGACCCATTGGCTTGACTGGTCAGGAAAGCATAGAATGTAGTATCACTTATGCCAGCAGTACTAGTTTGTGAACTAGCAGTACTTACATTAGGGTTAGCAGCACTAACTCCTAAAGCCACATTAACCTCTTCTAGACTGATATTGTTGGGAGATGACACAAATGCCATGTTCCCAGAACTTGAACTTGAACTTCCAGCCTTCTTTACCTCCTGTTCAACAATTTTAAAATTGTTGTACAGATCATTAAGACTCATTGTATCAATTTCTGGCTTGTTTTTCCAGACAACTACATGAGTGTACTAATCAGCAGGCAAACTTCTTAGGAATTTGGAATGAAGATCCTCCTGTGGGATCTTAACACCCACTACAGCCAGTTGGATGATTATCTTCTACAGCCTGTTGAATATGTGATCAAGAGATTCATTGCTAGTAGCACTGAAGTTCTCAAAACTCTGCTTCAGCAAGGTCTTCTGTGTCTTTTTGGTGGCCTCATTACCACCAAACCTGGTAGTTATTGTTTCGAACAAGAATTTGGCATCCTTGTATTTGCTGAATGTCAGAAGTTGATCATTAAGGATGGTCATTAGCAACAAGCTTCTTGCTTTAACATCCTTCTTTTTCTGCAGCTTTTCTTCTGCAGTAACAGGAGAAGTGTTCACAGTTGTGACTTTCTGACCATCAACTGTTGTTTCAGTTGTTGATGGTTTGAAGGAATTCCCATCCTCTATGATTTCTCAAAGTGCATAATCCTGCACTTGGAAGTACTGCTCAATCCTGAGCCTCTACATCTCGAAGTCATTTTGTTTGAGCATAGGCAACTTGGCAGCAATGTTGGTCTGAGTTGTCTCCATGTCCATCGTCTTTATAGGGAATAAAGAGTTCTTCTGAAAAGTATCTTCTAAATCAAAGTATCAGAAACCTGGCTCTGATACAACTTGAGAGGATCTAAATACACGTGAATTGTGTTGAGGACACTTTGAGTATATACCAAATAGTATGCGGAATCTACTACTTGATACTTAGAAGATTATGCAATGTAGCAGTAATGAACTATATGAATATTTTATGATTTCACCAAACGCTTCAATATTATTAAGTATAATACGAGTGATCTTGCTTATCACTAGGGTTTACAAACCTTGAAGCTTAACAAAACATACGTATAAAATCATCTAACCTAGGACCTCCTTTTATAGCACAAGGAGTACTTTACAAGATAAGTATAATATTCTAAACATGCAGAATATTCATATAATTCTAACTATATAAGATATACACAAAATCTATTCTATACTTATCTTCTTACACATCTTCATTAAGCAGTACCATCTTCAGTCTTCAAGTGGTCTAGCAGTATCAACTTCTATACAAGCAGTACTAACTCAGTCAGTTAGTATTGTTAGTTATATCTTCAGCAGTCTTTAACTTTAAATCTGGCAGTACTAATGTTTACCCTAGCAGTACTAACTCTGTTAGTACTGTTAGTGTTGTTCTTCAGCAGTACTAACTCTTCTTTGACAAACCAAGTACTTGAACATTTAATTCCTAACACATTAATATCAGCAGCATCAAGCATTAACTTAGCCACTTCAATCACCTTCTCAACAACCAACCCATCAGTTGTAACAGACTTAGCAGCATCATCCATAATTGCTTCATTGCCCTGTTGATCTGCAACAACAAACTCATCACTTTCATAAACAACCTCCTCATCAATCTGCTCATTCACCAACTGCTCATTCATCTCTTGATCCTCCCCTAAAGCCATGCTCTCACTCCCCCTATTTGGGAGCATCCTCTTTCAAAACTTTGAGAACATCTTCACTATCTGAGGACTCAATTCTAGCCGCTGTACCCACTTTATGTAACCTTTTGAGCTTTTGTGTTCTTGATCTCTGTCTTCCTTTAAGATATCTAACCCTTCTCTTCAACCTTGTAATTTCATCACCCTGAGAAGTTGTAGTTTGCTTGAGATCAAGAACCTCTTGTGACAGTTTTGTACAAGTTTCCATCAATTCATTAATAAGTTGCATACTGTCTTCACCACTTCGGATTGTGTTACCTATCTCGAGAGGTGGATCACTGGCATGTTAGACACAGTCTCATCCCTAGGATGAGCACTTGTGCCCCTTGGTTGCTTGGCACCTTGGGATTCCATCCTCTGAGTCAGTTCCATAGGAACTTGATTCAGTAGATGTTACCTTAGATTGGGTATTATGGATGTTACCACTGACCTGCTCTGCTTCTAAGCTAGAAGCAGTAGTGGCGGCCCTTTCTAAACTACCTCCCCTCTCGTCATGGGTAGCCTCATCTGCATACATATTATCACTAGCCTGAGGAAGCTCAGTGCCCTTGTTGTGTGATTTTCTATGGGTATAAGTCTTTTTAGGTTGAGATGATGATGGTAAAACAGTGGGTGTGTGATGGGCTACATTTGCGATTACTGAACCTTCACCCTGATTTGACTTAGTTCCAACATTGTTTGAAACAATGGTGTTACTATGCCTAAAAAATCTTTACCCTCCCTTTTCATGTTTGCAAAAATCGTTCTAGTATGAAAAGAAGCCTCATAAATCTTTTTGTGAGTTTTCTTTGCAGAAAACTGTTTGTCCATAAGAAGTTGTATAAACCTTGGATATAAGAAAATTTTGTTTGATGAACTATCCACACCCTTAACCAAACTATCAAAAATTAATTTTGAAAAATAGAATCTTTGATTTTTAGCCAAGCAGATTATAGCAGAAGTCATATTGCTGCTAAATTCATTCCAACCAGTTGTCTTTGGACTAAAAAACTGCAAGATTGCGTGGATTAAGAATTTCCACCGTGGGGAGAAGTAGGATTTGAAATTTTTTAAAGAATCATTTTCCTAACATACCCCATCAGTGCAAGGTTTTCAAAAATTATAGAATTAGGAAGATTCTCAATTCCATTAGCATCTGCTAGGTTAAGAACTTGCCTAACAGATGTCTCAGTAATGAGAATTTCCTGCCCATCTACAAGGGCATGTATCTGTTCTTCACTATCAATAGTTTTGATCTTTGCAGTAGAACAAAACTATTTAATTTGGGAAATATATATAGTAGGGTTGACTGTTAATGCATACCTTATATGGGTAGCATTAAGAAAATCAATGATTTCAGTAAACCCTTCAGACTCTTTAGGTTTTTGCAAGAATGCAATCATGTTATGTGAGTCATCAAAAGAAAGTGTCGACATTGTGTATTTTTGAAAAATCGTGTAGGGTTTTGCTGGGTTTTGCAATTAAATGATAAAATTATGTTAGGATTTCGTTTGAGAGAGGTTTTGATCGGATAAAAACACTTGTGTGAATGATTGAAGGATATAAACCCTTAATTGATTGAAATTATAAAACAGTACCCTTCACTCTCAAACTTAGCAGCAGAAACCTAGCATCATTAAGTTAAGCGTGGTAGCATTAACTTATGCCTGGCAGCATTAACCCAGTTTCCACTCCAATAAGCTTATTTATCAGCACTCCAACATTTTCCTTAGCTTATCCAGCAAAATATTATACCAAAAACACCAAAACACAAACATAACACAATTCACAATAATCACATCATCAATTATACTCAGCAGTTTTAAGTATAATTGGCTGCAGTAACACAACAGTTCTAAGTACAACTAGCAACACTAATGATACTTAGCAGCAGAAACAATTTATTGACTTAAATAACAGTACTAATCCTTACACGACTCTACAAAAACATTAAGAGATCAAAGCTTTTTAAAGATTTAACATTCAAATACTAGCAATTAAAAATTGAAATCTATCCACATCAAAAGCTTTTGTGAGCAAATCTGTAACATTATTGTCAGTATGGATTTTAACCATTTGAATTAATTTATTATCATTGCAATCTCTTATAAAGTGATGTCTGATCTCTATATGCTTTGGTTTTTAATGATAAACAGGATTTCTAATTATGCATATAGTACCGATATTATCAATAAAAATTTTGGTATTCATAAAATTGTACCCATAATCCAGCAATTGATTCTGAATCAAGAGCACTTGTCCACAGCAACTTGAAGCAGCCACATATTCAGCTTATGTTGTGGAGTTTGCAACCACAGTTTGTTTCTTGCACTGCCAGGAAATCAATCTACACCCCAGGAATTGACATCCACTTGTTGTAGATTTCCTATCCAAGCTTGCTCCAGCATAATCACTATCAGTGTATGCTACCAAATCAAAATGTGAATCTTTTGGATACCAAAGGCCCAATTTAGGTTG
Organism: Artemisia tridentata subsp. tridentata; assembly: GCA_021014915.2. Taxonomy (NCBI): domain Eukaryota; kingdom Viridiplantae; phylum Streptophyta; class Magnoliopsida; order Asterales; family Asteraceae; genus Artemisia; species Artemisia tridentata. The sequence goes on along the minus strand of CP139501.1, from coordinate 238,505,616 downwards.
ACCCTTTAAATACCTAAAAATTCTTTTCACAGCATGAAGATGTGAAACTTTAGGACTGACTTGGTATCTAGCACAAGCACATACTGCAAACATAATGTCAGGTCTTGAAGCTGTAAGATACATCAATGATCCAATCATTGATCTATATAAGTGTACATCAACTTCTTCACCATCTTCATCCTTGAGCAAAGGCTTATCAGTGACCATGGTGTGCTTGCTGCCTTGACATCTATATACCCAAACTTCTTTAAGATCTCAGCTACATACTTATCTTGACTAATAAATATGCCATCTTCCTTCTGCTTCACTTTCAATCCCAAAAAGAAAGTAAGTTCTCCCATAGAACTCATCTGAAACCTTTCATGCATCAATTTTTCAAACTTAATGCATAATTCCTTCTTTGTTGAACCAAAAATAATATCATCCACATAAACTTGGACTAGCAGGATATCATCTTTGTATCTTCTAATAAACAAAGTTCTGTCAATCTTGCCTCTGTGAAATCCATTGTCCAACAGATATGTTGACAATGTTTCATACCAAGCTCTGGGAGCTTGATGTAAAACATAAAGTGCTTTTTCCACCTTGTATACTTTGTCAGGAAAGTTAGGATCTTCAAACCCTGGTAGTTGACAAACATACACTTCTTCTTCAATTGTCCCATAAGGAAAAGCACTCTTCACATCCATCTGATACACCAAAAAGTCTTTATATGAAGCATAAGCTAGAAACAGTCTTATAGCTTCAATTCTTGCAACAGGAGCAAAAACTTCATCATAATCAATCCCTTCTTCTTATGTGTATCCCTGAGCAACTAATCTTGCTTTATTCCTTACCACAATACCTCTTTCATCTTTCTTACATCTGAAAACCCATTTAGTACCAATTTCCCTTTTTCCATTAGGCAAATCCACCAAATTCCAAACTTCATGTAACTTGAATTGTAAAAGCTCTTCCTGCATAGCTTCTACCAAGCTTAGATCATTCAGTGCTTGAATTGTCTTTTTGGGTTCTACTTGTGATAAGAAACAAGTAAACAAACAATTTTGAAGGTCTTTGTGACTATTTCTTTGTTTAAGAGATCTAGCAAAGAAACCTTGGTCCTTCAAATCCTTTGTCATTCTTCTTGTTTGAACAGCAGACTTTACATCTGTTGGGAATCAAACCAACAGTTAGTACTGCCAGGTATAAAGTTACAATTACTGAAGATTAACACTAACAGTACTAAGTCAGTTAGTACTGCTAGTACAGATGGTTAGTACTGATTATGAGATGAAGACAGAGTTGAAGACGCGTAAAGATATATATAGAATAGATATTGTGTATATCTTATAATTATAGAATGATACGAATGTTAGTTTACTTGTAAAGGACTCCTTGTTCTATAAAAGGAGATTATTGGTTAGGTTTTCAGTATCTCTCATATACGTATTATTGTGAAAGCTTCAAGGTTGTTAAACCCTAGTGATAGTCAAAGATCACTCGTATTATAATAATAATATTGAAGCTATTTGGTTGATTAAACACTTGTGTTCATACATTGTTCATTCACTGTTACATTCATTCATCACACAAACAATATCTTCTAAGTATTAGCTAGTAAATTCCGCGTGCTAGTTAATATTAACTCAAAGTATCTTCAACACAAGGAGTGTGTTTAGATCCTATCAAGTGGTATCAGAGCCAGGTTCTAATACTTTGAATTAGAAGATCCAGAAGTACTTTTTCTCTTTCAACAAGGAAGATGGACATGGAAACTCCTCAAACCTCAATCCTTGCCAAACTCCCAATGCTCAAACAAAACGAATATGATCTTTGGAGGCTCAGAATTGAGCAGTACTTCATGGTGCAAGATTATGCACTATGGGATATCATCATCAATGGTGATTCTTTTAAACCAACAACTTCTAAAGAAACACTTGTTGATGGTTCAAAAACCACTAAGCTCAACACTAAACCAGTCACAAATGATGAGAGGATCAAAAAGAAGAATGATGTCAAAGCCAAGAGTTTGTTACTCATGGCAATTCCCAATGATCAGGTGTTGAACTTCAGTCATTATGAGACTGCAAAGACACTTTTTGCAGCAATTGTAGAAAGGTTTGGTGGCAATGAAGCCACTAAGAAGGCACAAAGAACACTACTGAAGCAGAGCTATGAGAATTTTAGTGCCACAAGCACTGAAACTCTTGATCAAATCTTTAACAGGCTACAGAGAATTGTGAGTCAACTTGCTGTTTTGAAGATAGTGATTCCACAAGAAGACCTAAACTTAAAGTTTCTCAATAGTTTGTTTGCTGAATGGAACACCCATGTTTTTTTTTTGGAGCAACAAGCCTGAACTAGAGAAGATAACACTCAATGAGCTGTACAACAATCTTAAGATTGTTGAACAAAAGGTGAAAAAGATAGGAAGCACCAGTTCTATGTCTGGAAATATGGCATTTTTGTCATCCCCCAGCAATAGCAGTACTAAGGATGATCCGGATGTTTGTATTGCTAGCCCTAAAGTTAGTACTGCTAGTGTAAAAACTAGCACTGCTAGCTTGAGTGATGAAACTATCTATGCTTTTGTGTTAGAGCAATCCAATGGGTCTCAAATCTACAATGAAGACCTTCTTCAAATTCATGAAGATGACTTAGAAGCAATGGACTTGAAGTGGCAAATGGCATTGATAAGCATTAGGGCAAAGAAGTACTTCCAAAGGACTGGAAACAAGCTTACTTTCAATGGAGGAGATGTTGCTGGCTATGACAAATCCAAGGTGGAATGTTATAATTGTCACAAGATGGGACATTTTGCCAGAGAATGTAGAAGCCCCAGACAACAGGACAACAAGGCTAGTGGGTATAAGAGTCAGCAGGGAAATAGGAGAACAATGAATGTGGAAGAAACTTCTTCAAAGGCAATGGTACGTTTGACTAATTGATGACTTCATGAAAAAGAGGAGGAACCAGCCAACTTGGGATTGATGGCCTTCTCTGACTCAGAGGTACATGAGGTTAAAAAGTGTTCTAATTCTTGTCAAGCTTTGAATGATTATGAGTCTCTTAAGAAACAGTATGATAATCTTAGGACAGAATTTAATGAAGTAAACTTTAGTCTTTCAAATCATAAAAGAGGAATAGCTGTTTTAGAAGAGCAACTCACTTTTTATAGAAAGAATGAATCAAACTTTACTGATGATATAGATGTCTTAAAAAGAGATTTGCAACTTAGAAATGACAAGATGAGTGGGCTTAAGTATGAACTAGAGAAGCTTAAGAAAGAAAAGGAAAACATATAGTTAAGTGTTGACACTCTTGAATATACATCAAAAGGAGTTCAGAAATTAATAGAGAGTCAAGTGGTTCATAAAGCAAAATCTGGTCTAGGATATAAGTCAGTTGCACCCCCAAATAGAGGAATGTTTGTACCTCCAGGAATTGACTTAGCTCATACTGGCTTAGTGGAGTTTAAGGATGTTGAATTTCCTGGATATGGTCCTAAAACCAATGAGAGTCCTACTAAATTTGTTAAGGCTAAGGATTCTTTTGTGAGTGCAAGTGATACATCACTTTCTGAGGATAAGGTGTCCTCTGGTAGGAACTCAGATGCTCCAACCATATAGGATTGGACATCTGAAGATGAGGATGATCAGGTTAAGGTTAAACCTGATGTTGTTAAGGCAGAAGTTAAAAATGTTCCTAAAGTGGTCAAAAATGAAAATATAAAACCAGTTAGGAATACTGTTTGATATGCTGAGATGTATAGGTCTACAAATAGATCTTCAGTTCCTAGGGGCAATCAAAGGAACTGGAATAACTTAAAATCTCAACAACTTGGTGATGAGTTAGTTATGCAGAATAAAGTATGTTTTGTGTGTGGTAATTTTGATCATTTGGCTGCATATTATGACTCAAACCCATGGAAAAAGAAGGTTTTTGGGAATTCAAGGGTGTATGGGAATATAAATGCTAGGGTGAATCATAACAGTCCTACTAGATTGACTAACCCTAATGTAAATCATAAGATGACACCCAGAGCAGTCATGTTGAAGTCTGGCATTAAATCAGTTTCTACTGCTAGACCAAACAAGTGGTTTGATTACAAACAAACTGTTTCAAATGCAAAACCATTTTCAAATCATTACAATCATGCACAAACAGTTAACAGACCCTTTTTGAAGAAAAATATTTGTATAATCAAAATTGGATGCCTAATGTCAAACATGCTAACCCAACAGTTTCTACTATTAGGCCAGCAGTTTCTACTGCTAGGCCAACAATTCCTACTGCTAGGCATATAAATGTTGTTAAGGGTCAATGGGGCAATGCTGTGAAGGCCTCAGCACGTTGGGTATGGAAACCTACCAAACCCAATGGTGCATCAATGACTTTCAATAAATATAATTATATTGATGCACGAGGCAGATCCAAGTCAGTGATGGCTTGGGTACCCAAAAGGAACTAAATCCTTTATTTTGTGTGCAGGAACATCCAACAAAAGATGGAGAAGATAGAGGATACTCAGATAGTGGATGTTCAAGGCACATGACTGGTAACATGTCATACCTTTCAGATTTTACATCTATGGATGGAGGACCTGTTATCTTTGGAGGTGGTGTTGGTGGTAGGATTACTGGTAAAGGTATTATTAAAACTGGTAATCTTGACTTTGAAAGTGTGTATTTTGTACCAGAGCTTAAGTACAACCTTTTTAGTGTGTCACAAATTTGTGACAAACAGAACAAGGTTCTTTTTACTGATACTGACTGCCTTATTCTTTCTCCTGACTTTAAGCTACCTGATGAAAGTCAAGTATTGCTTAAAATCCCCAGAAAGGGTAACACATACAGTGTTGAGATGAATAAACTTGTTCCCAAAGAAGGTCTTACTTGCCTTGTTGCAAAAGCCACATTAGATGAGTCAATGTTGTGGCATAGAAGGCTTGGTCATGTTAATTTCAAAACCATTAATAAGATTGCTAAATATGGTTTGGTAAGAGGTTTACCTAATAAGATTTTTCAAAATGACCAAACCTGTGTTTCTTACCTTAAGGGTAAACAACACAGAGCCTCTTGTAAGCCCAAAGTTCATAACTCTAATTCTCAAGCTTTATACATGCTTCACATGGACTTGTTTGGTCCTACTTCTGTTAATAGCTTGAATCATAAAAGATATTGTCTTGTCATTACTGATGATTATTCCAGGTTTACATGGGTTTTCTTTTTGAGAACTAAGGATGAAACTAGTGAGATCGTTAAGTCCTTTATAATTGAGGTAGAAAACCTAGCTGATAAGAAGGTAAAAATAATCAGATGTGATAATGGGACAGAATTTAAAAACAGGGTTATGGATGAGTTTTGCAAAGAAAAGGGTATTAAAAGATAATTTAGTGTATCTAGAACCCCACAGCAAAATGGAGTAGCTGAAAGAAAGAATAGGACACTAATAGAGGCTGCTAGGACAATGTTAGCTGACTCTAAGTTACCTATTTCATTTTGGGCTGAAGCAGTTAGTACTGCTTGTTTTGTTCAGAATAGGGTTTTAGTAGTGCAACCTCATAATAAGACTGCTTATGAACTTTTCAGAGGTAGAACCCCTGCCTTAAGCTTTATAAGACCTTTTGGTTGCCATGTCACTATTCTCAATACCAAAGACCAATTAAGGAAGTTTGATGGGAAATCTGATGAGGGTTTCTTTGTTGGTTATTCTTTGCATAGTAAGGCTTTTAGTGTTACGCCCCAAAAATGACATTTTTTTTTTTTTTTACTCAGACACTATTACCCCAAGTTTTAGTCTAAATTACCCCTTTTTCCCTTTTGTTCTCTTTTACCCCGATTTTAGTCTAAAATACCCTTTTTTCCTCTTTTATTCTCTTTTACCCCGGTTTTAGTCTAAAATTCCCCATTTTCCTCTTTTACCCCGGTTTTAGTCTAAATTACCCCTTTTTTCCCTTTTGTTCTCTTTTACCCCAGTTTTAGTCTAAAATACCCTTTTTTCCTCTTTTACCCCGGTTTTAGTCTAAATTACCCCTTTTTTCCCTTTTGTTCTCTTTTACCCCGGTTTTAGTCTAAAATACCCTTTTTTCCTCTTTTACCCCGGTTTTAGTCTAAATTACCCATTTCTTCCCCTTTTGTTCTCTTTTACCCCGGTTTTAGTCTAAAATACCCCTTTTTCCTCTTTTACCCCGGTTTTAGTCTAAATTACCCCTTTTTCTCCCTTTTGAACACTTTCTACCCATTTTTCGGAAAATGATTTCTATGACCCGAAAATTAACGAAACTTTTCAGATTTACTTCTTATATCATTGGGCTCATTTCCATGTAAAAACATTTACCGTTTGACCACCCGAAATAGTACTTTAAAATTTGACGGGTTATGCAATAAACCCATTATGACCCATTAACACTCCAAACCATTAAAACCACTTCATTTACCCACCATACTCGACCAACATACATAACTTATCATACCAAACTTGGCCCATACGACCTTGACCAGCTCATACCCCAAAATGGGTAAAGACTAGCTTATGCCAAACACCCTCTTAAAATCCATTTCCACTACACACTTTTGTTCAAAGCACCTATCCACTACATGACCATGTCAACACATACATAACTTAACATTTGAAATATATTGCAAAGGTGATGGTACAAAGTTTTGACCCATATCTTTCCAAAATGGGCAAGATTGGCTAATTGCCAAACACCCTCCTAAATACCACCATAACCACATAACATAATGACTTCTTGACATTTACATAGACTTGACCTACGACCTAACTTGAACGATGACCTTATATAACAACAAGACCTTTAAATAACAAAATGACCATATGGATTGAAATATACTCAAGACAAGAAAAGACACTTTGGGGGCTTTCAACTTCAACACGCTTGGTCCAAAAGAATACGGTCTTCTAGTTACCTTTTAACTATGCTACCCTTCCTTTCAAAGCTACAATCTAGGCTAAGTCCTTACCTTTGCTTCCTCCACTTGTACCTACAAAACCATTATCACGTACACCGTAAGCAAAACGCTTAGTAAGTATATAGAGTATAACTATCAATACATTACGAGATTGGTAATTAACACCAATCTTAACATTACTATGGAGCATAACAACATCTCATTACTCACCTTGATCAAGCAAGTAATTATATAACATTTTAATAACAAGCATTGGATCCAAGCTGTCTAACATTAACAAGCTCCATACAAAACAGATTAACACATCATAACATTAGCATAAACATCATTAAACAAGTTATACTATATACTTACCTTAATCCCTAAATAGCTCCCTACTTAGACTTGATGTGGCTCTACAAATGCTTCTTATCACAAGGTTAACTTCAATTAGTGACTAATTAACTAGGGAAATCATCAATTCATCATCATTATCCACAATACTCAAATCCCACCTCATGAACCCTAATTTCTACATTTGGGGAAAAGTACTTGCTTGATGAAGAGATAATAATTAAGGTATCTCTAATGCCTTTGATCACTTCTTGATACCCAAAATGAGCTAGATGATGATTTTTTGCTTTCCCTCTCTTTTCTTCTACACAAGCTGACACACCAAGAACTCACTCAATCTTTCCAGAAAATTCTAGGAGCTAAGATATTTATCCATGTATAAAAATAAGTTTGGTCAATTGGCAAGGTTAGTCCTTCTATGTCTCATCTTACTTATTTTAACCCACAACACTTTCTACTTATTAAATTTTAGCCACTAAGGATTATATACATAAATATCTCTTAGACTATAAAGCATATTACGTTACCTTTCCGGGGTTCGGGTGTAATAATTCTTCCCTCCTTGGACAGGATTTCGTCCTCGAAATCTACTCTTCAAATAGATGAGGATACTTGTTCCTCATCTTCTCTTCCGTCTCCCACCTAATACTTGAGCCTTTTCGATGTTTCCATTGAACCTTGACCAACAGGATTTCTTTATTCCTTAGTTGTCTCACCTTCCTTCCTAATATAGCCTCCGGTTCATCCTCTTAAGAAAGCAACTCCGGATTAATTTCGATGTCGTTTAAAGTAACCACACTTGTTTCGTCCGCCAAACACTTCCTTAAGTATGGCACATGAAAGGTATTGTGAATACCTCTCATTTCTTCGAGCAATTCCAACACATATGCTACCTCGCCAACTCGCTTCAAGATTTTGAATGGACCTATAAACCGTGGACTTAGTTTCCCTTTGTTTTTGAACCTAAAAACGCCTTTCCACGGGGAAACTTTTAACATGACAAAATCTCCTACTTTGAATTCGATTGGTCTTCTTCGATTGCCGGCATAGCTTTTCCACCTATCTTGCGCCGCTTTATATTTGTCAAGCCAATCCATGCCAATAACAATATCAAATTCCCCGAGCATTATGGGAATTAAGTCAATCCTAAAGGCACTATCGTCAATCTCTATTTCTACATCTCAATATACATTAAATACAACAACAACTTTACTATCGGCTATTTCGACTTCTAGGGGTATCGAAAGTTTAGCTAGTGGGGTGGTTAGTTGCTTGGTAGAGTTATAGGATACAAAGAACACACTAGCACTCGAATCATGCAAAACTCGAGCGGTTACGAAATTAATGAGAATAATACCTGAAATAACATCGGACTCCGACCTGGCTTCTTCGGCACTCATTTGATAAACTCGAGCCATTGGTTTTGGAATTTCAACCTTTTCTTCTTTGACAGTCCTTAATGGCCTTGCTTCAATTGCCTTTATTTTTGGGCAATCCCTCAACCTATGCCCTATTTCATTACACCCGTAGCACACTATCATTGGTTTGGTGCAGTCTTTACTTTTATGGTCAAGAGCTCCACACTTGTAACAACCCGGCGTATTACGCCTACACTCTCCAATATGAAACTTATTACACTCCGGACAAGCTACCTTAGTCTTGGTCTCCACATCTTCCTTTCCATGATCAAACTTGGTTTTCTTCCCATCTCTATCTCCAAACTGTTGCTTCCTCTTTGGTTCCTTAGCCTCTTTCTCCTTCCTCCTTAGTAAGTCCGCTTCTCTCACACGTGCTCTACTCAAAAGGTCTTCCAAGGTAGTACATTTAAACGGAGAGATCACATCTCGAATATCATCCTTGAGCATCCTTTGGAATTTGTATACTTTAAGCTTCTCATTCCCAAGGTATTCGGGACAATACGGAACCATATCATTGAACTTCCTCCACAACTCGTTCACGGTCTCATTGGTTTGAGTGAGAGATTGGAATTTCTCACGGATCTTGTCAATCTCTTCAACCGGAGCATATTCGGTACTAAACGACTCCTTAAATTCCTTCCAAGTACATGTTTCAGCCCAAGGTTCCCCCTTCTCACACACCTTCCCTTCCCACCAAGTCTTAGCACTATCGCGAAGAAAGTTAGTAGCATAGATAACCTTCTTCCTTTCCTCACATCCACTAGTACGGAAAGCACCCTCCACATCCGTAATCTACCTATTACTAACAATCGGGTCAAGAATACCCGTAAACCGTGGTACATCACAAGCCGTGAAGTCACGGTAAGTAGCTTTGTCACTCCTAGGTTCTTTTGCTAGACCACATTCTTTCTTGAATTCCTTAAACTCTTCCTTCATTAGTCCCCTAAGATTTTGCGTTGTCTGAGTGACATAGAAAGGCATTGCTTGCTTAATAGCCTTACCCACTCTTTTTGCTAACATTGTGTCCAAGGCTTTCATCTCCTCTTCGGAGAAACCCCTAAAGCTAGGTCCCCCGAAGCCGGAAGAAGAGGAACTTTCATTATCTTTACCATCATTACCCGCATCACTTGCAGAAAATTCGGCATGTTTGGAAGTTGTGGTTTTCGCGATTTCTTTCGGGTGAGGGGTCTCTATTTCTTCTTACTGAAAATAATAAATCACAATATCAAGCACAATCATATACCTAGCCGATGCATGAATGACATTTTTATCCTTACACTAACACCTTAGCTTGTCACCCATGTATGATCTAAATGCTAGTAGTAGTAACTCCATAAGCAGTAGTAACTGCTTTATTGGTACTGCTAGTGTTGTTTGAGGAGGACACAAAAGCAATGTTTTGTGTATTTGTACTGGAGCTTGATGATCCTTTGACCTCTGGTTCATAAACTTTGAGGTTGTTGTAAAGATCATCCAGGCTCATTGTGTCAAGATCAGATTTGTTTCTCCACATAACAACATGTGTGTTCCATTCAGAGGACAAGCTTCTCAAAAACTTTTGATTCATATCTTCCTGAGAGATCAGCTCACCCAAGATCTCTAGTTGACTTATAAGCTTTTGAAGTCGATCAAAGGTTTGATCCAGCACCTCAGAACCTTGAGCAGAAAAGTTTTCATACTGCTGTTTCAAAAGATTTTTCTTTGTCTTCTTTGTAGCAGCATTACCTCCAAACCTCTTTTTAATAGCTTCCATTAGAGACTTGACATCTTTAATGGAGTTGAACTTCAACTGATGCTCATTAGGAATGGCCATCATCAACATGCTTCTTGCCTTGACTTCAAGTCTTCTTTGAGCTTTTTCCCCAGCAGTTGTAAGAGGCACAATTGTAGTAACACCTTCTGCAGATTTTGTTGCTTTTGGTTTTTCGTTTCCATTCTCAATGATATCCCAGAGTTGGAAATCAATCATCTGAATTTACTGCTCAATTCGTAGTCTCCAGATCTCATACTCATTAGCCTTGAGCATTGGAACCTTTGATGCAGTAACCATATGTGCAGAGTCTGAATCCATGTCTTCAGTAAGATCAAACAATATCGAGTTTAAACAGGTTCTTCTTTGAGTAGATCACAGCTTCTAGAACCACAAGCTCTGATACCACTTGTTGATCCCATTTATGCCCTTAATCGAATCACTTAGCTTGTAAAGGTTAAGTTATCTTAGATAAATCTAAAACAACTATGTAGAAACTGTCTTTGAGTATATTAAAATCTATGCGGAATCTAGACTTTAATCTTAAGAAGAACTTGTAATATAACAGTAAATAGTTATGAACACAAGATTAATAAACAAAACAACTTCAATATTATTAATGAATAGTACGAATACTCTCCTAGTATTAGGGTTTACAACCTTGAAGCTATATGAAAAACGTATCTATCTCAATGCCCTAGGACCTCCTTTTATAGGCTAAGGAGTCCTAGTCGGCTTACAATAACTTTCTACACAAAATAAATCTTTTATATAATTATCTAAACGTGTTACCCGGTATTACTATACTTATCATATACACAAACCGACTAAAACACTTTATCAGCACTAATAAACAACTAGCAGCACTAATCTTTAACTCTGGCAGCATTAATTCTTCAGCAGTAGTAAGTTAGTACTAGCAGCACTAACTTTTCTTCTTGTAGCATTAACTAATTGGTGTATTTCCTTGAAGTTCTTCAGCATTACCCAGCAGTAGTAAAATACACCAGCAGTCTTAATATTTATACCAACAGTAGAAACATACTTAGAGTATTTTTATTTAAGTACATGAGCAGTCTTAATCATATGTGCAGTCTTAACATCAGCAGTATCTTGAAGTGTTTGAATCCCAACAAATGTTTAAGCATACAACGTAAAATAAGCAAAATGTAATGGAAAAATGTTGTAACATATGATAATTTAATTGAAAATGAAACATGACAACAAGTAATTGAAACATTTATTTTCTTTTAGAAAAAAATATTTTTAGCTTTTTCTACAATTAATGCATCATATATATAATTGAAATGATAAATATATATATAGTATGTGTTAAATATTAAATGTGATAGGTAAACTTTTTAATATGGTAATAAGGCAACGCATCTAAAAAATGTCAAACTTTTTTATGTGGGAAAGTAAAAAAAGAAAAAAAAAATGAAATTATAAAGGGTATTTTTGGGATAAAACATTATTCATTTTTAAGTTTTTTAAGTTCTAAGGAAAATTATTTTCTCTTATGTAGTATAGATTTCACATTGATCAAGAGCAACCGGGTATAGCAATTGAAAAAACAAATAAACATTGACCCAAATTTAAGAAGTTGCCATTTAAAAAGTTGACATATTGATCATATTGGAAAGGGAAACAAAATTTTGGTTTTCAACGTGTTTTCTCCTCCAACATCATCAGCTTGAGCGTCTAATATCTCTCTGTAGTACGGCTTTTTCCTCAACCATTCCAGAATCTGGTCTCTCATCCACGGGCTAACGTTCTTATAAGAACCATATTCATCATAAATTTCGTAGCCATATTTATTAAGAACTTCATTAAAGTGACCCGGCCTCCAACGATAAAACCTTTGACCACTCCTCTTCCGGCGTGTAACCAACCATTGTTATGTGTGTTTTGTGAGAATTGACGATTGGTTATGTGCGTTTTTCCGAGTTGATGATGATTCGTTATATATAAGTAAAAAATTGGTGGGACAAAGGTAAAATAAGGCGGGAAGAAAATCCCGGCGACATGTCGTCAGTACAAAACAGGCGGGAAAAAACCCCGCCCAATTATTCGCTATTATTCATACGCGGGGGAAGACAAAAATTAGGTCTAAATAAGTCCCGACGACATGAATAAATGTTAATCAAACGCTAATTGTAATAATTTTTTGGGTTTATATGTTACCGACGACATGTCGTCGATAACATATTGGCGGGGCAAATTCCCGCCCAGTTTTTTACTATGGTTAGAAAAGTCAAATGTTTCCAATATGATCCCGACGACACGTCGTCGGGATTTTAACAGCTTAAAAATTCAACGCATTTTTGGCTCTGTCAAGCGTGTTTTTTGTCGTATAGTATAAAATGCCGACGACAAATGTCGTCGCCATTTTGTTAGTCGCCCGTTCTGAAGATTCTTGTAGTGGAAGTCTAAGTACTTTATGCTATAATTACAAAGTACAGCTCTTAGCTTGAACGTGAATGATTTAATAACTATAAAAAAAAAACGTTTACAAATACTACTAAAATGTGTTATAAGTATCAAGAAGCTCGTACAAAAACAATCAAAATTTTATCACGATTTAGTGATTTATCAACCCAAAATGGCACCATGATGTTACCTCAAATGTGTAGTATTGGATCCTTATTTGCAATATCTTATCAAATAAGGGTTGAAACTGTCAAATTTTGAAATTTTTTTGCACATGGAAAACACAACTAGGTAATTAGGCATAGTATGTACAAACTACAAATGTTGAAGGTTCAAAGTGAATATAACTAAACACGTCTTCATCTTCGTCCGCTTTTTTGCTTACTCTGTTTCAAACTTTTACATAACTGAGGTGAGATCGATGCAAAACAAGTATCACTTAAAAACAAATAAATCAATCTCAACCGTCCATCCACCTTTCATCTAATGGCTAAGATCAATCAAAAATAAAAGGATGGCAAAATTGACATTTTAGCTCATTTAATATAAAAACCCACTTTCACCTTTTTTTAAAACAACATATCTTGCAAACGGTAAATCTTCAAACTACGAAAAATACACCTTCGCGACGAGAAAAAAATTATCTTTCTATAGTATTGCATTGTTATATATACTTTCGACGAACTTTTTTTCAAAATTTCGTCAAAAAATCCCACAGGATTCGTAAAAAATCCCATAGGATTCGTAAAAAGACAATTTTTTTTTTCAAATTTCCGTCAAAAAATCTACGGGATTCGTAAAAATCCCATGGGATTCGTAAAAAGACGAATTTTTTTTAAAATTTCCGTCCAGAAAAATCCCACGGGATTCGTAAAAAGATTATTTTTTTTTTCCAAATTTTCGTCCCGAAATATCCCATGGGATTCGTAAAAATACGAATTTTTTTTTCTTCAAAATTTTCGTCCAGAAAAATCCCACTGGATTCGTAAAAAGACGATAAATCACAAAGGATTCAGTATGAATCCCATGGGATTCTTTGGTGAATCCCATGTGATTCATTGTGAATCCCATGGGATTCTTTGGTGCATCCCATGGGATTCTCATGAGATTATGTATGAAATCACAAGGGAATATTTTTTTATGAATTTGCAATCATTAAAATCTAAAGTGACAATTACACATAGATTTAACAAATACAGCTAAGCAACTTCAAATAGCTTCGAAACATTAAAATCCATTTCACGTCACTTCAAGAAGCATATGTATCCTAAAAAATATGCTTTTTATTTGTTAGTTTTGTAAAGCCTGTGCCAACAGTGGAGAAAAAGAAAGAAATATCAATCCTCTTCCATCGGGACATCTCAAATCTGTCTTCGTCTATAGTTTTCTTGATGACAGAAATAGAAGAAGGTGATGTCGGTTAAAGAAAAAGAAACAATATTCCGGCAACACCACCGCCACGTCAGCAACAGCAACAACAAACTCAACAACAACCTAACGGCCTAACAATCCTCTCACCTTCAGAACCACCTCCACCACGCCACGCGCCACCTCCATCCCACGCGCCACAATCCCACGCCACAGATCGGAGGTTATATTTTCCGATCGGAGGTTTTATAAGCCTGCTTCATACGAGTGTGTGCTTCATACGAGCATAAATGATGAAATTCACCTCTCGTTATTGTCCGATTCAAGCTATGTTTTATCTCTAAAGTAAATGAGAAAATAGGCTATGGTAGTTTGGGATCTGAGATAATTAGAGAGATAGATGAGAGAGACGAGTGTGTGTACAATGTGTGTGTTTAGGGGTTAGGTAGAAAGTTTGGAAGGACTAAATGCCCCTCAGTATATTTGTTCATTTTAATCTAAACCGTTGGATGGAATAATGATGAATGGTTGAGATCTTGTTATTTGTTCTTTAGATAAATGTTGTTTCGTATTAAACTTTCCTCTTACATAACTCTCTTGAGACTAATCAATATTAACTTAGTCTGTTGCAAATTGACTACCTTTAGTTTTATAACACAATGTCATGAAATTTATCACTCTCGATGCTTAATATTGTGGGGCCGAGGAAAGTTCTTTACAGAACAACATTTAGCTAAAGATCAAATTAGATTATCCTGGCCCTTCATTCTTATATCATCTGACGGCAGAAATTATATCATCCCGTCTTAGAGAATGTGCGTGTGTAGGGGATCTCACCTCTTGTGGGGCCCTTCAAAAACTGAAGGCCCAGTGCTGTTGATCACTTTGCACCACCTCAAATCCGTCCATGCAATACCATGAATAAATAGAGGGATGTCCATTAACCAATATGTAAATATCACCCTACAATGGATGGTCATCTTCTATTCACATTGAATGACCAAGTTTGACAAATATCACGAGTGAGTTTAATGAAGATCTCTTCTTTACATGGGATCGTTAGACCTCCCATAGGATGAGCATAGCCAAACTCCTCCTTGCACATGTTTAACAACGCTTGAAACGAGGGGTGTTTTAAATATGATAACGGAACTACAAATCTGTTTTTTCTGTTTTCACCAACATATACGGATAAATAGCCTTTTGGTACATCCATGACTTTAGAGGATGACAGATATCTTATCACTCTGAGCTTAGCATGCTTTACTGTGGGAAATTTATATATGCCCATGATCATAATATAAAGTCAACCTCGAATTGGAATTATGAAGGCAGGAAAATGAGTTTCTTGAGAGACTTTGGAGATAACCACAAGAAGTTGAATGTCTAATTGTTCATACTAATATTGGTATATATAGGTGTATATAGCTTATACGGTGAAATTTTCAGGAACAAACTAACGAGATACTTCAATGCTACAAACATTCCAGATTCTCCACAACATACAATGATTTTTGTGGCGAGTCACAAGATGCAAGAATCTTTACAATTTGGTCATCCAAGAATACTTTCTCTATGGTATCGACCTATTGCAGTTATGTTTCAAGCAAAAAGTACATGGGTATAAAATTAATGAAATGTTTGTTTCGGCATATATGCTATCTATAGATATTCTAGTGCTGCTTGTAAAATAATGCTGGAGAAAAGCCAAGCTTGAGAGGGAAGTTGAAGATTTTGATAACGTGACATCAGTTTGATGTACTGGCATTAATTTTTATTGACTTTTGTCTTTGGGATAACATAATTGTTTACACCAAAAAGGGGTTACAATTTCAAAAGTTATCAGAAAAGAGTATTGCATGTGCTTTGTCTTTCAGAATCAACTTACTGAACATCTAATTACGATAGGTTAATTAATTAATACTTCTGAACTTTTTTATTAGATGCCAGTATTGTCAAAACATACAACTTCATAAAAGAAGTCAAGGTACTTTTGTTTGCAAATGCAACTACGATACCATAGGGAATTATTCTTGATGGACCAAATTATCAATTCTTGATGTTTGGACGAGCTCGCCAAAGATGTTTGTATTCGTGACTATTTCAAATTGTTTGAAATCAAGTGGTTTTTTTCCCTAAAAAATCACCTTGCAGTAGACTGTTGGAAATGAAGACCGAATTAAAGAACAGTGGAATGAACAAGAACTTTTTAATGAATTGTTGTAATTGTTCATTATTGTTGTCATTCCCTGTTCTTTCAATTCTGTTGTTCTTTAAATCTGTTCTTCATTTACCATGTGCATCAACGGTTATCACTCGTGGGAAGAAGAGAACTCGGTCAAAGCGAATGAGTTGTTTTTTTATTTTGTCTATCAAGATCGATCAATGGTTTCACCCAGATCATCGAAAGGGAAAAAAAAGTTATTGCTCTATTTTTATTGGTCCATCGAGGTGAAAAAGAGTAGAACCATTGTTTGATTTTTTTAGTATAAGATAAATGGAAATATTAGTGTTCTTGGAAGTAACGGTTGGTTTTGATTCATCCGTGACCGAAAAAAGTAAACGTTGTGTTTAGAGATTGGTTGATTTGTTTAGGCAAACGAAAAACGGGCATGTTTCGTGAGACGAACAATGTTTTGATTTGCTTGCAACCGAAAACCCTTATTATTCTTGGTTAAGACGGTTGGTTTTGATTCGCTTTACGACCGAAAACCATGGTACCGTTGGTATTGAAACAATTGGTTTAGAGAACCCATTGTATAACATTGGTTTTGGTTCGTTTGCGACCAAAAAACCCTATCTGTTATTGCAAGAAGGTGATTTATTTGATCAAAACTGTCAGAGTTGATATAAATTATTAGTTGAAGGTTGATATCGATTTGATCCTATAGTAAAGTTGAAATCAAGATCGATCGGAACGGTGAGTACGAATCAGACTGTTAAATTGGGAAAGAAGACAAGAAAGATGTTTGGGGATTCGCCAAGGAGAATGAACATGTAGAGTGAGGTAGAGGAATTGTATGACTTCATGCCAATCCTGCAAACTCTAAAATTATCTATTTGGCTTTAAGATGGGCAATCTTTAACGTCCTGAAATTTGAGAGCATAATGCTGCAACATAACTTGTAGTTAATGAACACTATATACATAGCATTGAATTGTTTAACTTCCTAGCTGATGCATCTTCATTATCTCAAACATAACTCAAATCCTGAACAAATTACGATTGTTCATAAGATTCGATGTTTCGAACAAGGATTTGATGATGATTATTTGGGCTAATTTGTATACAAGTTAAGGTGTTAGATATATAAGCTTAGTTTGCCATTAAGCAAGGAATGCCTTTTGTTCATCCTGCTGGTAGAGATGGTTGCTATACCAGAGCTCAATTAGCTATGTAATGTTGGGAAACTAAATAAGAGAATATAATTATTGAAATCTAACACCTCATTTCAACTTGTGAACTCAGAAAGGAGTTTGTGTTAACTTTTGGAGGTCTAACTTCTTCAAGAATGTTAATTCATGACTATATATATGTTAACATCTTCATCATTGTTATAGAAGTAATTCTTAGTTTTTATTGTAAACCACTATGAGGTATGATTGTTTTTCTATTTGTAAAATCGCTTTAGATCTCCACAACTATGTAAAACTGATTATTAACTTCAAACCAAGTGTGTTACTTTTCAATTTGTCACATAAATTCTTTCTTCTATTATTTACAAGATATTTTGTGTTATTGTTTTACAAAATACTCGCAATAAATAAGAATTTTGCCATTTTAAGCCTATTAAATATTACCTTTAAGTGGCTATGGTCACTTTTAATTTAATTCAATCAATTGACAAATAAGCAGTTAGCAAATGCAGATTTTTTTAATAGATGTTTAAATCCCAATGTATAGCATTATTTTTATATGATCCTTATGTCATTGGAAACAAATTTTGGGTTTACACCAAAAATGGGTTACCAATTTCAAAAGTTTGTATCAGAAAAATAAGAATGACATGTGAACTTTGTACTTACAAAATTAACATTACACAAGAAGATATTTAATACGATAGCTTAATAATTAACTACATTAACTGAATTTTTAATTAGATGCCGTTATATATGTCAAAACATACAAACATTCATAAATGAAGTCAAGGTACTTTTGTTTGCAAATGCAACTACGATACCATAGAGAATTATTTCTTGGATGGACCAAAATGTATCAGATTCTTGATTCTTGGACGAGCTCGCCACAAAAATGTTTGTATCCGTGGACTATTTCAAAATTGTTGAACATCAAGTGTTTTTTTCCCTAGAAAAATTCACCTTGCAGTAGACTGTTGGTAAATGAAGAACCGAATTGAAAGAACAGGGAATGAACAAGAACTTTAATTGAATTGTTGTAATTGTTCTTCATTGTTGTTCATTCCCTGTTCTTTCAATTCTGTTGTTCTTTCAAATCTGTTCTTCATTTACCAACAGTGGCATCAGAGCGGTTATCACTCGTGGGAAGAAGAAGAACTCGGTCAAAGCAGTGGTTGTTTTTTTTATTTTTGTCTATCATCGATCGATCAGAAGGTTTCACGCCCAGATTCATCGAAGGGAAAAAAAAAGGTTATTGCTCTATTTTTCTATTGGTCCATCGAAGGGAAAAAAGGTCAGAACCATTGTTTGATTTTTTATTCATAAGAATAAAGTGGATTATTGTTGTTCTTGGAAGTAACGGTTGGTTTTGATTCACTCCGTGACCGAAAAACCCGTATACCGTTGTGTTTAGAGTAGTTGGTTTGATTTGTTTAGGCAACCGAAAAACCCGGGCATTGTTGTCGGTAGAGACGAACAATTGGTTTTGATTTGCCTTGCAACCGAAAACCCGTTTATTATTCTTGGTTAAGACGGTTGGTTTTGATTCGCTTTACGACCGAAAAACCAGTGGACCGTTGGTATTGAAACAATTGGTTTTAGAGAAACCCGTGTATTAACAGTTGGTTTTGATTCGCTTTGCGACCGAAAAACCCGTATACTGTTATTGCAAGAAGGTTGATTAATTTGATCCGAAACTGTCAGAGTTGATATCAAATTAATCATAGTTGAAGGTTGATATCGATTTGATCCGATACTAGTAAAGTTGAAATCAAGATCGATCCGAAACCGGTGGAGTACGAAGTCAGACTGTTAAGATTGGGAGAAAGAAGACAAGAAAGATGTCTGGGGATTCGCCAAAGAAGAATGAAAATGTAGCAGTGAAGGAAGGAGGATTGTCAATGAACTTCCAGTGCCCAATCCTCAACTCTACAAATTATACTATTTGGGCTTTAAGGATTAGGGCAATCTTTAACGTCCATGAAATTTGAGAAGCAGTAGATCCAACATAGACTTTGTAGTTAATGGGACACCTATTTATACAGCTATCTAATTGTTAACTTCCTGAGCTCATCTTCAAATTATCTCAACAAACTCATAATCCCTACCATAACATAGTTCATACTTCGATATTCAAAGTTTACTATGATTATGGGATTGAACAAATTTCCAAGAATCAAGCAGGCCAAACAAGGAATGCCAAGATATTATTCATCCTCAGCTGCAGTAAATAATGGTAGTATACCGAAAGGCCAATTCTTTGTATATGTTGGCGAAAGCACAAATAAGAAGAAGTTTATAATTCCATTGAAGTATCTAAAACATCCTTCATTTCAAACCTTGCTGAACCTTTCAGAAGAGGAGTTTGGTTATGATCATCCTATTGGAGGTCTAAACTTTCCTTGCAAAGAAGAGACCTTCAATTCATTGAACTCATTCATGATATATATCTAACATCTTCATCATCACATGTTAATAGAAGATAACTTCCATTAGCATTTTTTATTGTAAACCACTAGGATATGATCTTGTCCTTTTATGGCTATTTTGTAATCGCTTATAGCATCTCGGCACAACTATGGTAAACGAGCTGATGTATTAACGTTCAAACAATGTTTAGCTTTTCAAAGTTTCACAAAATTCTTTCATTCTATTATTTCACAACAAGAGATATGTTTGTGATTACTTTGCGTTTTTCAAAAACTCGCAAAGATAACAAATTTCTGCCATACTTATAAGCGCGTATAAATAGCTTAACCTTATAAGTTTGTCGGCTAATAAAAGCTCCACACTTTTAAGTGTATATATTCCAATCAAATTGTATAATTGCATCTACAAATGCACGCGATTTTTTTTTTTTTTTTTTAAATAGCATTTTTAAATATCTCACAATGTTTACACTACAAATTTATCTCATATGTCTTAAGCAGGAATTGAACACACAACATTTGGTTAGGGAGCTTCTCACACAACATGGGGTACCATTGTGACACAAGCCCTTTGGTACAATTGTACATGAATGATAAGCAACTGAAACTAGAAAACTTTCTCAGGCTAAACAACCTAGTGAGACATTAGCAACAAGAAAGAGTATATTAACTACCCGACATACAGGCTCAGGGAATATAACACCAATTAATCCATGAGATATTTAACTTTTATACAGTCTTATACATTATATATGACAAAACTGTATGTTGTTTCCTTACATGACACCTTCAATGTTACAAAATTCGGTGATTAACTGAAACTCGTGGATTTAGCAGACAATTAAAGTTAGAATACTTATAGTATAAAGCTACGAACTAGACTAAATAATTGTACAGTCTCTTATTGATAGCGTACGCAATGGTGTGCTAAGTAATATCATTTGTGTGATTTAATTGTATAAATCACCACTCTATATCTCAAAAGTGTCAACATATATATATGATTAATTTGTTGTAGCTGGCGCATGAGTACTCTAGCATAAGTGCAAATAACAGCTGGAACCTGACGAGATACATAGTTGTACCTTTGATAAGTACATATTAATTGTAGAATTAATAACATGCTTAAAATCAGAATACTTTTATCCTAAATAAATCAGATTAGAATATCAGCGTGAGGTCGTTCTAATGCTATATGCCAAGATTGCCACACTAAGAATGTCCATAGACAAAGACAACATATATGACAAACAAATATATTCATATTCGTGGTACTTTCTTTCAACATAACAGCGATACGTACCAAGGAGAATAGATGGGATGTACTAAAACTTCTAAGATACTAGATCTCTTAGACGAGCTCGTCAAAGTGTTATATGTATAAGTGTCCAAACTAATTATTTATAGAACTTGACGCCTTCGATTCCCTTGAAAGTTTCACCTTCAGATTGTGTAAACAATTAGACCTGTATTTATACCAATACCGACTTTGCATGAACACTCAACTTCTTGTGCTTCACACAAAAGGGTCTCTTTTGTGCCATCAGTTAGTTACTAATTTTCGAGGTTAACTTAAACTGTGATCATGGGAACCCATAGATTTTCAAAAATCATCTATGCAAAGAAGGGGTGTCCGGCATATCTTTCATCCCCAGCAGTCATTGATGTTGAATTTAGGCATGTACAACAACAATAATAATCAGTTCTGGTATGTCGAATTTGCAGAAGCAAATGGACTGTAAAAGAGGCAGTAAATCGATTGTGTTTTATTGATGAATGACAGCCTTATTTATACATGTTGAAGGGTTGTGACCCTTGATTGAACCAACTGTTAAGTTTATGGACAAATATTAAACGTGTATTACTAGAATCGAACTCGGGACCATGGGATTGCACACATTACGTATGAAAGATTAATTGTAATAATTAATATATATATATATATAAACCGTTATGTATTTAATTATTAGAACACAAAATAACGACTAACGGACGTTAAGTAATTAACGGGAATTGACTAACGACCGTTAGTAAATAAAGGAATGACTATAGGTGAAATTAGAGGGTCAAGAATGTTCCAGAATCCCTTGGGAAGTGGATGGCCGATCGGTTGGGGTGTTCCAAAGCCCAATCCATAGGAAACTTGTCTTCCAAGATTTCATGCCTATAAATACAAGGCCTAGGGTTATTGGTTTTCTATCTTCGCACTTTTGCTATAACCCTAAGTTTTCCCTTCTTCTTCTTCTTGTCTAACCGATCGATCCTTAACCCTAAAGGGTTAGTCGATCTTAGTTTTTCAAAGGCAAAATCGTTTTGGTTTAATTTGTGTTCTTAGATCTAGCAATCTAATTAATCGGTTATAGTACGTGTGTACAAGACCTTGGTATAAACTCACTATAGTTTATACATCTTGGAATGAGATACAAAAAGGTAAGGGGTATCTCGCTAATCCACTTTGATAATTAAAGAAGAAGATTTGAAGTATTGATCCTTGTTCTTGCTAGGATCAAAGGTACGTGTCTTTAATTTTTGGTTAATCTCTTTTATGTTAAATATGATCCTACGCTTCCGCATACGTGTTTGTTGATGCATTACCGAAACACATAAAAATCGAATCTTTAATTAGGATTACATGTTAGTCTAATGTTTTTTTAGGGTTTAGAACATAAAAAAAATTGAAACCTTTTTTTTTTTTTTTTTTTTTTGGGGGGGGGGGGGGGGGGGGGGGGGCGAGCCCTCTTAATTAAAAATTAGTTTTGGAACCCTAAATTAGGAACATGTTTATGTGTGTAAAAGATTACGTATCTTGTGACTTATAATTAATCCATGATAAAACATGCATGTTTATCATGGATTAGGGTTTATAATTAATTGTTAAGTTGTTTGTCACATGTAATAAGATAGATTTAAAATTGGGGAAGACCCTAATTAATTAAACTAATGAATCTATATATGTGCAACTTGGTATATATTTGCTAGGACTTACGCAACCAAATTGTTTGGTGTATGCGGTCCATTGGTACCATTTGCTCGAAAACCAATGGGAGTCTTAGTTAAATATATGCATATTAAAACGTGGAAGATTATTAATAGGATTTTATCAAAAGGTTTGCATGTGGCTACATGATTTAATTGTTAAGATTATGTGTTATTATTTGGTTATTTATTTTTATTAATTACTTGTTTTTTTGTTTAAATTATATGACGAATTGTAAGCAAGAAAAGAGTAATTTTTCGAATAGAAAATAAATTGACCTAATAACTATGAAATTATGATGTGATAAATTATATATTGCAAAGTCTTATGTGCCGACAGTGGTTCGCTTCGCACGGTAATTGACTCCCAGGCGAGACTAACAATATTATAGTTTATAACATGTTTTTTAAGAATTAAAGTCATAAACTTTTGATTGAGTGATGAGTTTTGTACCAATAGTGTGAACGGCTCACCCAGTTTAGACATACTATAAGAGGGGTATAAGGAGGCTTGACATTAAATTGTCATCCGAAAGAGACGCGTTTTTAATTAGCCTTCGGGCGGACATTTGTCTCTCCGCTCCTTTGTGCGTCTAATTGGAGCTACCAAGTAAGCTATTTTTTGTACAAAATCATCTTAAGGGTGAATAGACCTCAATTCCACGCGCCACTTTTGTGGTAATTATCCAAATAACTTGGGTCTTTTGACTCATGCAGCAGTAGGATATTGTGAGCGATAATTGTAGGTAATTCTTTGATTGGTGAACGAAATACCTCAATTAAAACTTTGTTGATTTAAATCTTAGCCTAATTGGTAAATAAAAACATTTTAAAAACTTAGGATACGAAGTTGTGTGCATACTTCTTCGTACATATTTTGATTGTCACATCAAAATAAATACCCTAAAATTTAAGTCTATGCTATCTAATTATAAGAAACACTTGGAGTTAATATTTAGCGTAAGTGAGACCTTGCCTAGATATTAATGACAAGGTAAATTTCCATTATGCGTGAGACCAGTAATGGAGAATTTGCATTTTCTAAATTAGACGACTTAATTAAGTTGTTAGTGAGACCTATAAACTTAAGGCATGAGATGGGAAGAAACATGCTTACTTTGCAAATTGTATTTGGAAAATGTAATTCCCATAATGATCTAGGAGTCGGAAATTGTTTGCCGATTATTGTACGACAGATTACCATCTTTTGTACTTTCTCTACTAGCAGATCAACTGATGTAGTGAAACTATGGAAATTTGGAACCTAGTTTTCAAGAAGATTAAATGGTTATATGAATATTTCCTGGGTAATTTTCTTTTCTTGAAAAATTGTATTATTAGAATACTAATATTTGAACTTTTTCTGTAGAAATGGCTCAACCCGATAATGTTGTACTAAGTTCTGCTTTCAAAAACCACTTTGAAAGGGAAAAATTGACTGGCCCAAATTTCAATGACTGGCATAGGTCACTCAGGATTGTCTTGAGAGTGTCCAAGAAGCTGAAATATTTTACTAAGCCTTGTCCCCAAGAGCCAGTTGCTACTGAATCTAAAGAGGTCAGAGCAGCATGGCAATTAGAGTTCGAGAAGCACAATGAAGTTGCGTGCTTGATGCTCGGAAGTATGGTTCCCAAGTTGCAAAAGCAGTTTGAGAACTATTTTTCTAAAGATATGCTGGAAGAACACCAAAAGATTTATGAGAAGCCAGCAGCTGTTGAACTGTATGATTTGATCGATCAATTGCACAGCTGCAAGCAGGGGGAAGGTAAACTTGTTCGTGATCGTGTGTTGGAAATGAAAATGTACATGGACCAACTACACCAGATCAGCTATGTCTATCCTGAGAATGTGTGTGTGAACCTAATCAATAGGTCCTTGAACAAGGATTTTAATGGTTTTGTTCAAAACTATAACATGCACTGCTTGGGGAAGACAGTCACCGAATTGCTCGCAATGCTTGTAGACTATGAAAAGGGTTTACCAAACAAGGCACCTACTCCTCAGGTATTAGCTATACAAGGAGGTAGGATCCAAAAGCCAAAATCGCAGGCGAATAAAAAGGGTAAGGGTAAGGTTGACAAGGGTAAACAAGTTATGGCCTATCAACCTATGCCCAAGCAGTATAAACCGAAGAAGAACAAGGTGAATCCAAACAAGAAGGATCAGGCTTGTCACCACTGCCATGAGGTAGGACATTGGAAGCGGAACTGTCCACTCTACCTCGAGGAGTTGCGTGTGAAAAAGATGAAGGTTGAGGCTGGTAAATCTAGCACTTCAGGTAACTTTTTCAAGATTGAATTATTTTCATTAACTCATAAAATAAATTCTTGGGTATACGATACTGGATGTGGTATTCATATTTGCAATACACTACAGGGGTTTAGAGTTGAAAGGAGACTAGCCTATGGGAACAATATCTGCATATGGGCAACGGAGCACATGCAGCTGTTGAAGCTATAGGAGTATTTAAATTAGTTTTTCCTTCGGGCTTAGTACTGTTTTTAAATAATTGTCATTATGCACTTTCAATTGTTAGGTTGTAACACCCCCAAAATCTGATTTAGCGGAAGCATACATGTTTGGGGTGCTACTTAATTGGTATCACAATACAAAGTACAAAGAACGGTTTTAATTTTACCGTTTAAAATAGATTTCATATTCAAAAGTGATTTGTTTACAACATTTCAAAAATGGTACGGAAGTATAAGCCCATAAAAGATTTCAATTGGTCCCAAAATTTATCAAAGTCTTGTATGACCATGCCATGCCATGCCAAAAGCCTTCACCACTAGATTATCGCCTTAAACCTGAAAATACATGCTAAAAGGGTCAACACGAGGTTGGTGAGTTCATAGATTTATGATAAAACAGTAAAGATGATGTGAATTTAATAAAAGTTTTGTGAGCATTGTGCTGCTCAAAATATGAAATTTAATAAAAGTCTTGTGAGCATTGTATTGCTCAAAATGATAGTAAAAGTTAATGAAAGTTTTGTGAGCATTGTGTTGCTAAAAATGATAGTAAAAGTTAATGAAAGTTTTGTGAGCATTGTGTTGCTCAAAATGTTATGATGATAAAGTTTAATGAGAGTTTTGTGAGCATTGTGTTGCTCAACATGTCATGATAATAATGTTTAGTATTAATGTTTGGTTGATCGGTTCACTCGTCATGACCATTACATCTGGTAGTCTGTCCAGTACACCCAAAAATGTGACCGTTACACCCGGTTCTGTTATATATGTTTTTCCAGTACACCTGGTCTATGTATGTGTCATGTATACATATAATGCATTAAAGTAAATAGTCTAGCATTTAACACCAATCACATTTCAAGTAAAACAATCAAATCTAGTTTGCATATTCTAAATAAACAGTCATTGAATTTAGTTAAAAACAAGCATGTATTCTCCCTCAAATATTTATAAAACGAGTAAAGGTAAGGGCCATGAAATAACCTTAGCTTGCAGCAATGCAAAACATCACAACGGTCACAACTGGCATCAAGGGCAAAACACAACGATATCGAGGGTATGGGCACAATGGTGCCGGATTGGCACAACCTAATATATATATTTATCTCAGAATACGCCTCGAAAAATAAAGAGTTTTGAAAAGACAAACGTTTTAGTTTTCGTGGATTACTCGTATTAAAGTTTGTAAAAAGTTTAGTGTTAATGTTTTGTGTGGTGGTAAGGAAAACATAGACTCAAGAATACTCACGCCAAAAAGGAATAGGAAATCGACACAGTCGAGAGAAGTACGGACGGGAATTTGAGTCGAGAAATGTATGACGAACAAAGTCAAGGAAAAATAGTGACAAAGGAAAAATGTCAACAAAATAGGTTAATTAATATGTTTCGGTGTTTACCCAATAACCCCAAATAGTTTGGAAACAATCAATAAAGTTTTGGAAAAGTAGTTTAAGTTTTATAAGAAAACTCCAATTTGTATATCACATGGTAAATGTTTTCATGTTAATAAAACTACACGTTTCGATTACTGTCGGGTTTTTAAAAGATTTTTCAACTTCAAAGTATAAGTTTAGGGTGTTTTATAAAATTTGACATGACAAGTCCATTTATATAATTTTTCATAAATCGTTGTGACTTTAATAACACTCAGTTTCTTAAAACAATATTTCCCGACAAGTTTATAATGAGAATAATTGATGGTAATAATTAATCATACTTTTTAGAATATCTATTAGTTGTAAAATGTCCAATTAGTTCGATATAGTTCAATTTTCCATTGATTTTATCTGGTATTCAAGTGTCCGTATAAAACATTTATATTGTCCAAGTTTATCAAGTTCGATTTGCCAATACTAAAAATAATTAGTCCACTATGTCAAGTTTGTTATGGACCAACAAGAGCCCGTTAAGTATATGTTAGTTCGTTAATTAGATGATTCGTAAAATTACCAAACGCATTCTTTTCCATTTTACTATAATTCAATACACCCTTTTTCAATAAACAAATTTATTCTTAAATGACACCAAGGGCTTGGCCTGTTTAATACCAAACGGACCCCTTAATAAATTTTGGGCTTTTGAGCCCACTAGCCGAATGGCCAAACACAAAAGTATTAACGCACCCTTACATGGGCTTTCATATGTTTTTGTACACCACTAATATTCACAGATTGGTAGACCAAATTGTATTAGGCTGCTCGCACTCTTTGGTCACTTGATCGGTCGGTTGCAACAAAGCCACAAAGCGACCTAGGTCGCTTGGATAGTGAGGGAAAGGTCGGTCACTTTTTTGTGTAAATATCGATCGCTTAAGCGACCGATTCTCCCAAACGGTTATTCCATATTTAATTAAAACAAAAAACTTTTTCAATCTTATAAATACCCAACTCAAACACATAATCAAAAACACAATTTCAAACACAATTCAAATTCAACTTCTCATCCATAAACACACATCTAAACACCCAATTTCAAACACACTTCAAATTCAACTTCTCATCCATAAACACACATCCGACGATGAGCAATTATTCTACGTCTTACGAGCAATTATTTGGTTCTTCGTCTTCCGACGAAGAGGAAGTTGAGAGTCAGTTTCTTGAGTATTGTTGGAACGTTTACCCGGCATCACAGGTAAAAGTCAATCAAGGGAATGAAAACGAAGACGGTAGTGATGGTGACGATGAAGAATTCTTGTAATGTTTTTTTTTTTTTTTTTTTTGTAATGTTTTTAATTCCGTATTATAATGTTTTTATTATTAATGAGTTTTAAGTTTATTTTAAATGTTTGATTAAAAAAAAAAAAAGTCGGTCACAGAGTGTGGCAGGTCGGTCGCTTCTGGTCGCCGGAGAGAGAAAGCTGACGTGGCAGCAAGTGACCTAGGTCGCTTTGGGTCAAGAGTGTGTCTAGCCTAAGGTATAGTTTATGACAATACAGATTAATAAAACATAAGACTAAAAGGTAATGTATGTATAATTAACTTTTAGTTTCGTAATAGGCTTTTTGTTTTGCTCCCAACGTGAAATATGAAATTTGTTCAATCCCTTTAACCAAAAACGTGTTTCTTTATATTTGGTGTTGACACATTTAATGTATATATATATATATATATATATATATATATATATATATATATATATATATATATATATATATATATATATATAGTGAGACTTTCTTGCGAGAACCATTTTATCTGCGAGAACTGAGAGAACCACCAAAAACATACATGCACGTCTTCAATAATTGTATTTTTGCACATATGTTCTAAAAACAACATATATGTTTTTAAAAAAACATAGTTGTTCTAAAGAATTTGATAAGAAATTGGAAATACAACATTTTTCTTTGAAGGTGTGCATGTATGTTCTTATAAGGCGTGCAACGACAATATTGCGGCCTTGTGTAAGGTTTTTGTGAAAAAAGAGGATGAGTTCATGATGATATTGAAGAACATAGGTGGATACTTACGATTATTGATGATTTTCATGTATTTTTATTTTATTTTAAAAGGCGTGCATGTATGTTTTTTGTGGTTCTCTCAGTTCTCGCAGATAAAATGGTTCTCGTAAGAAAGTCCCCCTATATATATATATAGATTTGAGATCAAATAAGATTAATGTTAAAGTTTTAAAAATAAGATTCATTAAGGAACCAATAGGAGGAGGGCAAGTGGTAACATATTTAAAACACAAACACACACAAAAAGAAATTAAAAACAATTAATTTGTACAGGCTGGAGGGCCTTTTAGTAATTTGCATAACCCAACAAACGGGGTTTCAATCATAAACAATGGAAACTGCCATCTTCCTAGCCAAATGAAAACTGCTCCGGCGTGTGTAGATCGAACCCTAACCGCCGCCATGCAGATCGAGATCTGTCGCCGCCATCTTTATCAAGATGTATCCTAATTCTTAACCGATGTCATTCAAGGTGATACCAATATGGTTATTTCATTTTAAATAAACAACTACGACGTCCTCATCCAAAATAGAACCATAAGGAGTATTTTTGCAATTTAATCCGGATAAACAATAAAAAAAATGTATGGGTCCATCAAAAGAAATAGATCTCTGAGCCTAAGCGTTTCTATTGAGGTAACCAAATAAAAATGATTATTACATGTGAATCCTATATTAGATATTTAATTTTTTTATATATAGAATTAATCTGTTTCAAATGGTTTCATTTGATTTAAACCCTTCTTTTTTACTAGTATTCTATCTTTAGTTCAACAACCCATTTTGTTTAATGTTTATAATTGACAGGCTAATTCCGAATGTCTTGCGGGTTTATAAATCGCCGGTTCACCGGATACATCGCCGGAACACCGGATACATGGTGGGATGCTGCGGCTGCTGTAGCAGCAGGCATATATGTTTGTGGTTTCGATGGCCCAATGGAAAAATGGTGGGTACGAGTCTGTGGTGTTTGTGGTTTCGGTGTCGCGGGATTTTGTGGTTTGTATTTTCAAATCGTGGTGTTTGTGGTGTACCTGCGATGTTTTTTTTGCTATATATGTGATGTTTTTTATTTAATTGTATTAGTGATACATTGTTGTTACGGATCGTGTATAAGCTTGACAGCTTGTTCAAGCCTCTTTATCAATGATTTTGGTAATATTGAAGAGTATTCTTGATTTAATAAATGTATCATTTTATAAATGTATAGTTGTTTACTCGTTGTAGCAGCTGTGTACTTGATGTTGTGTACTTTGATGTATCAAATAACTTGTCAAATTTTATCACCTAATGTATCATTAGTTTTGAAGTTGTGTACTTGATGTATCAAGTAAAAAATGTGGGCCAGATTTTTGTATTAAAAAATAGCTGAAAATTTGAATAAAAATTAACTACATTTAGATTTGAATTCTCCAAAATACCCTTGAAACCATATTTAATTACAATAATATCACTCATTTAATGTTAATCTCATCCAACACAAATATGATGATCCAACGATCCATATTAGGTCTTACTTTTAGAACTTTAAGTTTGATCTCACATTAACCCTCCCCTATATATATATATATATATATATATATATATATATATATATATATATATAGATTAATCAAGATATGTCCATGTCTTTGCTATGTAATTGTCATTTAAAGCCATGTTATCATTAATCAATATGTGTATGACGTCATTAATGCCACGTAATGCCTAGTAATCATGACTAATGCCCAGTAATCATGAATTAATGCCACCTAAGCACCCTTTGTTCATAAAATCTGGATGCCATTAAAACCGGAATTTAATTATGTAAAAATTTAGGTTGCAAGATTCGAACCTGTGATGTGTTGGTTCATTAATAAGTAATTTTACCACTAGATCAACTTAATTTTTGAGTCATATCCTACAAAGCCAAAAATATAATGTTCAGCAACAAACTTATACCGTATTTATAAATAAACACACAAATTAGGATTAAATTTGGTTTGTTCTTTTATTTTTGGGAATTATACAAGAAGATATACGGTACCATTCATTCCCTCAGAAATTCCTAAAACCCTAATTTTTCAATATACAAACATGAGCCTGTTCGGGACAAATCAAGCAACATCCATGTATATGATAACGTATATTATGCATGCATAGTGTTTTTAGTTTTTCTACCCGATGTTGTTTTTATTTTGTTTATTGGTTTTATTTACCATTGAATACTTTTTTTTTCTTTCCAAAAACCCTAATATCATCAAAAGATATTCGAATCATGAATTAACAATTGGGGTATGTTGTGAATCATCACCTGCAAGTTTGTTAATACATCCTTAATTTTATTGTTGATCCTTTATGTAAATTGATTTATTTATTTGATTATGGTTTTATTTTATCATGCATATCAAAGCACACAAGTA
Organism: Artemisia tridentata subsp. tridentata; assembly: GCA_021014915.2. NCBI lineage: Eukaryota > Viridiplantae > Streptophyta > Magnoliopsida > Asterales > Asteraceae > Artemisia > Artemisia tridentata. The sequence goes on along the minus strand of CP139501.1, from coordinate 238,474,302 downwards.
TAACCAGCAGGTGAATGATGATGATGATTCACAAATCATGCACGCCATATATAACATTAGCAAACTTACTTAACAAGTAAATCTTTGTCTTCAAATCCTTTAGGTTGAGTTCGAAGCTAATCGAGAATTTACATCGATTATAAACAGGAAGAAATGCTTGAAACTTCAAGACTTGGAAATAGAGTGTGATCCATTAAAAGCCCCTACAACAGGTACTTAAGAAACTATTATGTGTAAAGACCAAGAATCGTCTTTTAACACCTTCTGGTGGACGAGGTTGAGCAAAGTAGAAGAGATTCATGTTTGGTTTAGTGAGAGAGTAGAGAGAAGGTGGAGTGTTTAGAACTTTGATATTATTGCTATGTTTTTGAAGTTCACAGCCACACCCCACAAGTGAAGACTTGTGGGGTATTTAAATGTCATACAAGACAACTATTAGAGTATTACATTATCAGTCCTTGCATTTTATGCATTCTAGTTGTCTATTTCCAATTCACGTAAATATCGTCCAACTTCATTTCTAACAATCTCCCTCCAGCTGGAGATATACGTGAATTGGTTACAATAATTCCTAACAAGTACATAACAATGATAAAAGCCATGCTGAAGTAGAGCAGTTTCCTTTTTTTTGAGGATGTCTACACAGCTCTTGATCTTCTCGTATCTTTCTCAGCTTGCTTGATTTACTTGCCGAATCACTGTAATTCTCTAATTGGGTTATTACTCCCTCCCAATTAATGAGGCATTTTCTTTTACATGCTCCCTCCCAAATTGACAACCCGTTTGATATAGCCCTGATGCTTGTAGAAGAAGTTTCTCTGAAATCTTGCCAAATTGTCTTCAGTCTCTTGCACAGCGGAAAATGGATTATAGACTGATGACTTGTAACTTCTTCACAGGTTTCTTTGGGGAGCATCATATCGACATCTTCAGCTCACTTAGAATGCTTCCAGTTCTTCAATAAACAGCCCCGATGTACACATTTCATACATTTCTCCCTCCAGGATGATGACGATCTTTCGGACTCATCCTACATATGTGTACATAGACATATCAACTAGAAGCAACAAACAAATCAATACCCCATGAGTTGATGTCGATAACTATTCTCTCTACGATTCTCTTCAGATCAATCTCTTCTCAACCTATTGTATCAAAGCAAAGGCTTTTTGTAGTGACTGCTGATGGAGAAACCCACTATGACGAACTTGAGACTGAAGTAAAATAACCCAGACTTGTGACTTAAACTTGCACGAACATGTGACTAAGAACCCATACTGAGCACTACAACATGTCTCCTTATAGCATAGGTCATTTCATATACCCATCCATCCTTCCTTAGCTGTATATGAACCCCTCTTGAATTATCCACATCTTTGTGTGACACTGAGTACTACAACGTATCTCCTTTAAGTGATAGTTAACTAGGTCTTCGTCCATCCTCCCCTTGACCTATGAAAACTAGATAACCCAAGACTTAATCACTGTTCTATAAATGCTCAAACAAGGATCTCGAAGAATCATGCATCCAACCAACCCCGATATCTTCAAGATACTAAGTACACGCACCCGTGAAATTCCACTTCAAGCTCAAATAAGCAATAAACAAATAATCCCCGTAGTCACATTTTGATAACGTTCAAAATTTTAGCCATTGTCATTTGATTGTGATTCTTGATCATGATCTTTTTGGCTATACGTGGTGATGTTGAAGGTGTGGGCCAAAAATATCATTTGTGATTTTGGTGTGAAAAATGCCATAAAATGACATTCTAATGATGCTGGAAAATTTTGAGTTTTAGAAATTTTTACGCCGAAAATTCCCCGAAAAATTCGAATTTTAGCCAAAAAATTTGAATTTTGGGCCAAAATTTTCACTCTTGAACCAGAATTTGAATCTCGCATAAAAATTGACCGTTAAGTCATTCCTCAAATTTGATTTTTTTTTTTTTTTTTTTTTTGCGAGATGAAGGACCATTTGTGAGAGGAGCTAGAATTGCGAAAGTCTGACCCAATTGCGAAAGATGGTGAATAGCGAAATCAGCTCCAATTGCGAGAGCAATTGCGAAAAGCAATTGCGGGACCAATTGCGAGACCAATTGTGGGACCAATTGCGAGAATGACCCAATTCCGAAACCAATTGCGAAATAAATTCCGAAATCAATTTCGAAAGAGCACCTATCACAATCTTATACAAGAATGCGATATTTTCTGATTTGCGAGAAGCATAGGAATTGCGAAGGCAGCTTCAATTGCGAAGAATGTTGCAATTTCGAAAGAAGAAGCAATTGCGAGAATAATGGCAATTTCGAAACTTTTGTTGACTTTCTGAATTTCGAAAGTCTGCTTTTCTTTCACCAACTCTTGTCCTTTTTCTTTCCTTGCCCTTTCTTTGTCAGTCTTATCCATTGACAACTTAGAGCAACTTGTCAACTTCAATAATTCACAAAACTAACCAAAAACAAATCTTGCTCAATCATCTATAATTTTTTCTATCTAAGAGCTTGGAACACCAAAAAAATTTCAGATAACCACAAGATTCGCCTAAAAAATTAAGAAATCTTCACAACCTTTCGTTAGGACTAACAGATGCAATCTTACCTTAAAAAATTAGTGTTCGAATCCAAGAATAAACCACAAACAGCCACGAATTTAGAAGAACAAAAAACGCGACAGTAGGTGTTTTTGGAACAAAAACCGAACACAAAAAACTTCAAAACTGCTACTGATGAACAGTAACGAGCAAGAACAAACCAAAAAATCACATTTTTTTACCTCAAACACACCACGATTCACCAAGAATCTCCCAGGTTCGCTCTTGATACCAATTGTAAAGACCAAGAATCGTCTTTTAACACCTTCTGGTGGACGAGGTTGAGCAAAGTAGAAGAGATTCATGTTTGGTTTAGTGAGAGAGTAGAGAGAAGGTGGAGTGTTTAGAACTTTGATATTATTACTATGTTTTTGAAGTTCACAGCCACACCCCACAAGTGAAGACTTGTGGGGTATTTAAATGCCATACAAGACAATTATTAGAGTATTACATTATCAGTCCTTGCATTTTATGCATTCTAGTTGTCTATTTCCAATTCACGTAAATATCGTCCAGCTTCATTTCTAACATTATGTTTGTAGCACTAATCCTTTTGTTATTATTCCGATGTTCTCCCGGCCCTTTCTTGAACCATGATACGCACTGAACATGTAGGATCAGGCAGCGTTGGAGCTGTAGGTGCCCAACCGTCTGATACGGATGGTGCAATAAGGGCACAAGCCGCTCACGACCATCAAGCAACAACACAGTTTTTTGCAGACGCATAGAAGATAGGTTTGTACTTACAATCTGAAACCATAACTTATTTTATATTATTATAATGGTGCGGGAATAAGAGGCTATGTCGGAGGATGTGCTATAACAAATGTAAGTGGCAATTATGAAACATCTTAAATATATTAAGATTACTGCACCATATTATCAAGTAACCCATAAAAGACATGTCCTTTGAATTTTGTTGTTATCATTTGTGCATTTAACACTATGACGATTGACTGATATATTCATTTTCTATCCCGATTGTTGTACGCTTTTTTGATTGACACAACTTATTTTGTATTTATGCTTTTGTTCTTGATATGATCAAATTTGTTACATGACACCTTCTTCTGTTGCGGATTCATCAAATAGCAGATCTGAGAAGATGCATGGTGCTAGCGCCATGATAGTAAGTGGAATTACAAATTTATATTGCTTTTCATAAATTTTCTAAGTTTATATAGGATAATTTGTATAAAAAGGATTTGAGTGTCATGCTCAACCAATAATTTCATAATGTTGCTACTCATGTAACATGCCCGAATAGGGGGTAACTTGAATTAGACTTTCATTTATTAAAGACACTTTTTATTTTCCACATAGATTTACCAATCTTAGTTTGTCAGGTAATTTTTTATAGTATTAATATCCATTTGGCCTATTCTCAGGAAACTTCTGATAGGAATTCAATATCATCGGACGACACAGGTGGGCAAGTATGTCATCAGTGCCGATGGGATGACAGTCATAATATTGTATGGTGCCTTAAATGTGATATGAGAGGGTACTGTGATGAATGCATCTCCACAGGGTAAGATTAACTGTATTTGGGAAAGGCCACTGCTTAAAGTTATAATTTCTCTACTTTTTCCCCTTTTGTAGTTATCCTGACATGCCAACTGAAGAAGTTCATTAAAATTTTCCTGCATGTCACGGTTGGTGTACTTGCAAGATGTGTTTGCGAGGTGATAATATGATAAAGGTAATGACTTTCAGTGGTCTAGCTAAGTTAAACAAATATAACTATTTCGTAGAGAACAGAACAAGCAACTCTGTCATTGTAATATTTTTGTATACTCATCATTAGAATGGCAATAATCATTTTCAACTTGTAGGGAAAGATAGGAGACATACCCGCGCAAGAGAAGTTAAGGAATCATTTCCATTTGTAATGATTAGTTATCCTAACTGCTTATCCGAATCATGTATGAGTGAAAGCAGCTTGAAGTTACTTACTTAAAAATTCTTATCTCACTCAAAAAGCAGATAAGCAGTATCAATAAGCAATGCTAAACACCCCTAATCAATCCCCAACGTAATAGCTACTGTGTGTTTTATAATAGTTGATTCTCTTATTCTGATTATTAAACATCATATGACCACCTTCAAAACGCACACCAAACATCCCCTATATATTTCTCTAGACTTTTTCCTTTGTTTGTAGTTTTCTGGTAACGAATGTTTGCTTTCTTTTCTCAGGTTTGATCATATGTGTCGCATCAGTCAAAAGATTGTTTATGACATTAAGCCTTTCATCTGATTTTCCAGAGTATGCATTTGGTAGAGAAGGATATCCATATCAATGATATGGGTGAATTAAGAAACCTAAACACAATAGATGTAAATAAGTTGAATGTTTGACATGATCTGTTAATACAGGAACATACAACTTTAGGCATGTATGAATAAAGTACCTGTTGATAAATCAGTGTGTGGTGCAAAATGGCCAGAGACATACCCACAGAGATTGGAGTTACCACCATACTGGCTTGGGTTGAAGCTTCCTCATTTTGTAAATCTCTATTCTTACATTCATTTTGGCAATGTATTTAGATATGCAGCTGCTTTGAAGGATTTGAAGATCTGGGTGATGATGTTGTACCTCTGGATTCACCCGATAATCTTCCAATAATATATGAACGTGGACTCTTTGGAATCTATCATAATTGGTGTGAGTCACTCAGCACTTATGATCATATGATCTTCTTCATGCTGATCATCTTTCCTCTGATGTTAAGGTAATGTATCTGCTTCGCGTACCAGTAATCAGCTCTTTTTAACGATCATTATACCTTATGGTTAAGCCAGATAGTGCATTAGGAAGTGTAATTATCAACTTCAGACTTTTTCTTCTAATTTATAAGTTTAGGGTTTTTGCCCATAAAAAGAACCTACTTTCAACCAGTTTAATATTTATTACTTACTTCCAGAATAAACACAACTATGATGTAAGTTAATGATCAAATATGGAACTGTGGGTTGCTCATTTGATTATAAACTTGTATTATATTCTCTTAAACTTGATTTCGTAAGTAAAGTGTTGTTTTATTATAAACATATCTCCAATTTCAAATACAAACTCAGATTTTGTTGCAAATAGGTATATTGCAGAAAAACATTAATGGAGAAGTACTACTATAATTGCCCTTATTATAAAAAGACTATTTACTCATTTCAAATCAGTTGAGTGTTTCCTCCTAAATTTGATATTTACATGTTCCATTTTGGTGGGCTTCTAGCTAACAGATCTTTACTTGTCACAGGTGCAAGTTACAAGGACTAACGGCAGAAGTTGACAGAATCTTGAAACCAGAAGGTAAACTGATCTTTTTGGACTGCAAAATGAAGGAGGTGATGAAGCAGTTGCTTCCATAATAGAATCTTGCAGATTATGGGTTGGTCATAGTCGAATGTAACACATATGGAAAGTAAAAGATGCATTTAAACTCTTCGTGCTCTATTGTTGACTTCTGTTTATGCTTCATTTAAATCACTTACTATATTTATCTCTCTATGGTCTAATAAACTATGTTGCTGATTATTGCTTCAGATCCTACTTATGTTGTAGCTCTAGTTTTGAGTTCATGTTCTGGCCGTCAGGAAATGAAGACGTTATTTGGAGGTATAACCTTCTACCTCCTCTAAACACCAACTTTTAAAGACACTATTTTACTACTTGCCCCGTCATTTTGTTTTATGTGTATGGTTTTTGAAAATCAATAAAATACTCTTTCGTGACTAGAATATATTTGGTTCAGGTAACACAAATAGTCTTTATTGTGCACTAGATAAGGTCGCTATTTTACTATTCTACAAATATGACTATGGAAGTTATGATAAAAAGACACGTTTGTAGGGAGGAATGATCACTCCTTTTTCCATGTTGACAGACAACCAAAAATGGTTGCAAGGCTAAAATTTAAGGTTCGCATATAGTGCTAAACCGAAACTGACAAACACCCAAATCAATTAATAAATCCATCTTAAACATATTCTGGTCAATAAATAAATGAGACAAACTGATAGATACCTTGGGTTATATTTAGAACATACTTTTTTTAAATAGAGAAAACATTGTTCATAAATTTACTCAACTCGAACCATTTTTACTCAGGTTTGTATCTCTTGATTTGGCCTCCGCTGCCCATTTTTCAATTTGTGCAGGGGTGTTTGGTATTGAAATGTATAGGGGGTGTTTAGTTGTGTTATGGTGTCACGAATTATACCCAGATTAAGAAAGATTTATCTTAACATTCAAACTCAGGTTGTTGGCTAACATGCATAGTAGTCATGATTTGACTGTCCATTAAAATGAGTATACCAGGTTGCTTCATTAGGAGATAGCCATTCAACTCAGGTTGTTTGATGTCACATATATTAGTAAGTAACCGTGTTCGAGCATGTAGACTATTTTCCCACCGTGCATATCAGCAACAATAGAGATATTAGTTAAACGTTGGGCAGCTTTTAAATTCAACCCAGTTGACCCGTTACCATTGATTTTCTAATTTGACCCGTTGGTGGACACAAGCATGAACTTTTGGGCTCTCATGGGTTCCGTGACAACATTCTTACAATTATCATTCTATGGTCGAGTGCAAGTGACTGACGTAGGTTGTCCTTTCCCGAGATATGCATATGTGTAAAAGGTACCTTTTTTTAACTAATTTAATTCTTATTTGACCGATCTGGGTTACATTGTTTCATCCCTTAAACACATTCACCTTAAAAAGTCGAATTTTCAATGACGATGCTAGGAATTTGTAGAACCTGTTGGATGAGAAAGAGTGTGCTTCTCAGGAACCGAAATGTAAACGTCGCAAGTTGGCCGAAGAAAACCGGAGTTGGCATTATGTGTCAACAGTGTATTCAGGAAATGGAATCTAAAACAGGAAAGTAGGAGGAATACAACTGATAAAGATTAGGGAAGTAGATATTGGGAATTTGAAAAATGTTTATAGTACTATCGAATGTAATGCTGAAGAAAAATGTTTGCTTTTAGGTTTATGAGGATGGAAAAACCCGAGTTAGTATTACTTTCTACTTAAAAAAGTCCCGTGCAATAATCAATGACATGAAACAACACCCCGCCTTTGCCTTTAATTATCATGTTAGGTATTGTAGACCATTCACTTTTATCACAGATACAAACCCTGTAATCCTGGATCGGAAGGTGCTTAATCTTTATAGGGCGCCAAAAACAATTTATGGCTATAGATTTACATGCAACTCATCCGTTTGTGAATGAAATGTATGTATGCAAGGCAAACTACTAAAATTCATAATACGTCTTATCTATTACCGGAGTTTAATCGACGTGCTTACAAATGCGTATAAATATAAATGAACGTAAAAAAATGGCAAGAGTAAGACTGTCTCTTTAGTGGATGCTTTTCTTACTTGGCAAACTTTATCAGGATGTCTCAAAACTTAATAATAGAAATGCATTTACTTACAACTTGATTTTAATTGTACATTTAAACTGTTTAATAAAGTAAATGGACAATTATATCCAATTGTTAATACAAAAATACAAATCCGTGTATATATAGCTTGCTATTCGTAAAATAATTACATTCAAAAGATATTTACAATTCGAAATCTATATATATTATATAATATATATATTTTTTTTTTGGGTCTGGCATGACACGGTCGTTTTCATCATATGTATAAAAAAGAAATAAGCAACCTCACATAAGCTATAATATGTATACTTAAACCACATACGAAAGAAAATACGTAAATCCAAATCGAATTTGAACCCAATCGGGTTTAACGACTCGACCCGACACCCAAGACAACAACAATCATCATTTTATGATTATCACCACACGAATCCTTTTCTCAAATCGTTTTATAAATATAGTTTTTATCCACGAAAATTATAACACTTGGTTAATAACTGGTTTGAAAGCAAGGAAACAATGAATAATCGACATACCAAATAAATAAGAAAGGAAGAGATGAGATGGTGAGAGATCGATATACACAGCTACAACCCAAAATACGCGAACAAAATTCCCAAAAATGACTTCTAAACCCGTGATCTACCAGTGTCTTGACCCAAAAACGGTTGAGGATTGATGGAGTGGTGGCGGCGTATGATGGTTTATGGTGGTGACAAGTGGCGAGGTATAGAGAGAGAAAGAGGTGATGAGAGAGAGAGTGGTGGTTGTTTATCATAAGGAGATGTGAGTGTGTGATGATGGCAGTGAGATAGTATGAGAGCGAAGGGATGAGTTGTGTCTTCTCCTGTTGTTTGATCAAGATTTAAAGGGAGAAAAGAAGCAATTTTTGACCAAGGTTTCCTTGGTGGATTCTTGTAAAGGGACGGATTTGAGCAAGGTCACTATTGGAATCCATCTCATAAGTCTTCTCGTGAGGTCGTCTGGGAAGAAGAGAAGCATAGAAAGAAGAAAGAGGAGAACAGTGACATAAGAAGGAAAAGAAGAAAAGGACATATAGTGGGTGGTTGGAATTATTTTATTAGATGGATAGGTTTGTTTTATTATTATTATTACCCAGTTTACCCCGTGTCTCGTTGAGCTAAATTTTAAATGTGATCCCTCGGTTTGGTAAAAATACGGGAAAATATATTTTTGGAAACATTTTTATAAATTGATTTAAAAAAAACAAAGTCATTGACTCCGGAGATTAACTATAAATTTAACCGTTACTAATATGCTACAGTATGTGAAAGAATTTTCTGAAATAGTTAAATATGTTCAAAAATGCTCTATTAAATTGTCAAGTAAAAAAAATAATTAAATTTTTATTATTAAAACAATATTTGGAAATTTACGGGTGGTTACATAGGGGTGTAGTTTCCTTTTCGTGTTTATTGAATATTGGTTTTCAACATACTGTTTCAAGCAATGGAATTTCTGTTTCGTTAAATAATATTTTTTATTTTAATGCCATTGCTGTGAATGGTGTATTTGAGATTGATATGAATGAATGCAATGATTATAATTCGATGTATAGCATCAATAATAAGAGAATCAAGAATGTCTCGGATTCATCTTATCTTTGGCATTGTCGACTTGCTCACATAGGCAAGACTCGCATGCAAAAGATGCAACGCGATGGGATTTTGCAAGATATCAATGATGAATCATTTGATAAATGTGAATCTTGTATATCTGGGAAGATGACAAAGAAACCTTTCAATAATCGTATGGAAAGGGCAAATGATCTACTTGGTTTGATACATACTGATGTATGTGGACCACTTAGACATGTGTCAAAGAGAGGTGCTAGCTACTTCTTAACCATTACTGATGATTTCGGCCGTTATGGATATGTTTATTTACTTAGAAAGAAGATTAAAGCTCTTCTATCCGACAGAGGTGGTGAATACCTGAGTCAAGAGTTTAAAGATTATTTAGCTGAGAATGGAATTGTCCAGCATCTCACATCTCCATATACTCCACAACAAAATGGTGTATCTGAGAGAAGGAATCGTACATTGTTGGACATGGTGCGATCAATGTTTAATCTTACAACTCTTCCTTTATCCTTTTGGGATTATGCCTTGGAATCTGCGATTCGCATATTAAATATGGTTCCGACCAAGAAGGTTGATAAGACACCTTATGAGTTATGGTTTGGGAAAACGCCTAACTTGTCTTATTTAAAGGTCTGGGGTTGCGAGGCGTTTGTTAAACGTGACTCAGCAGATAAACTCCAACAGAGATCTGTAAAGTGTATCTTTGTAGGATACCCAAAGGAAACGATGAGTTACTACTTTTACTACACACCTGAAAACAAAGTAATTGTTGCTAGGTATGGAGATTTTCTTGAAAAAGATCTCATATCTCAAGAATTCAGTGGGAGGATCTATGATCTGGAAGATGATCAAGAAGATACATTACTTTCTGAAAACACTAGCGAACTTCCTGTGGAACCTGAAAGTCTGGGTCCTCCACCTGAAGTAGTTCCCATTCGCAGATCTGTAAGGACTGTGAAAGCACCTGAACGTCTATGTCTTAACGTAGAGGTTGAGAAAACTATATTAGGGGATCTTAGAGAACCTGCTAATTATAGAGCTGCCATGAATGATCCTGAAAAGGATAAATGGCAGATTGCTATGAATGGGGAAATGCAATCCATGAGAGATAATTTGTAACACCTTAACCCGACATGGGTAGAAGTATCAAATTATGGTGACATATCAAAGCATACATAATAAACAGCGGAAGTCTTAAGAATTAAATAATCAAAGGAGTTAAGTCAACATGACTTAAACCAATACATAAGTTCAAGAGAAAGGAAATACTCCAAATTTAAGAACAATGAATCCAAGTCTAATAAAGTCATAACATAAATAAATGGTAACTAAGATGACTAGGGTAAAGTCTCCATAAGCTCAACTCTCAACCCAAAGCAATCACCACCTCCTAGCTTAAATACCTGCCGCAGGAAAAGAAATGCGGCTGAGCTTAAAAAGCCCAGTGAACAGATATATATAAACAAAACAAAAGATAAGGAACGAACATATAAGTATGGTGCATTGGGGAAAACATAAGGTATAAACAAAAAGGATATCAAAAGTAAGAAAAATGTCAGTAATCTACGACGAGCCCAGACAGATCAAATCATATCATAGTAACCATTGGATTCGGAGGGGTGACCTCGGAATACCAAAAGTAAGAAGGAGGGGAGTCCTCAGTAACTATTGGAGTGATCAGCTCCCAGAATGTGTAGACGTGGATTGCACCCAGCATAAAAAACCAAACAGATCAAAACATAGCATACACAAAACGTACCTAGGATGCATCCATACGCCCCTGCAAAGATATTAGTGGCCAAACAATATATAATAATTGAGCTCATAATAAATAACCGAAAAGGGACGGTGTGGAACATCACTCGACCACACTAGAGTCATGCCATTGGTGCATCAATGACACGACCATGGAACCCCCATGACTAGGAAACAAAGTGGCTCGGGTATCAAACTGTAGGATTTAAAAGTCATATTATATCAAAGGTCCATAAGTTTCATAGCAAGGTTCATAATTAATAGTTCATAATTCTAGGGAAGCATGGCAAAGGCATAGATCACATAGGAAAGCCATAATAAGAAGGCTCAGATCATAATCAGACTAATATAAAAAGATGTAAATGGAACATGAAGAATGAATCAAAGTATAAGGGAACATAGCAATGGCTTAGGGAATCTTATAATGAATCAAGATCAAAAAGTCATGAGAATGAAAACACCCTTACTGAAAAAGGGTAGAATATCTGTACCTTATTCAACAGCAAAAACAAACCAGAAATAGATGAATCACAAGGCACAAGATCACTCCCGCTTCACGGAACCTATACGGATTAATAACCACATATTACTTTAAGTCCAATTGAATTAAGTTACTCTTTTAGTAAACTTTCCCTTTTTAGTAACTTTCTATTTTTAGTAACTTTCTAATTATAGTAACTTTCTATTTTTAGCAGGTTTCCCGAATTAGTAAGTTTCCATATTTAGAAGGTTTCCATATTAAGAAAACATTAGTCATTATCATTCAAGGTTATCATTTAATAAGTTTAAAGTATCAAACGTGACAATATTAATAGTTTAAGGTTCACAAAGATATTTACATAAGTTTAAGGTTAATATAGTAGGTTCACAAGTTTTAGGGTTTATTATGTAAATATGACAAGTTTAGGGATTATTATGCAATTATTGTAAGATTAGGATATGAAATGTAATTACCATAAAGTTATATGGTTTCACTAGTTTAGTCCTTTAGTTTAGAAAATGAAAAGTTCAACCCTTAAGTTAAATATTACACAAATAACCCCTTTTTAGCCTATAAACTTTTCTCAGCATTTATATATAAACAGATCCCACTTTGTCGAATTTTTATACCACATCAGAACCCAAAAGTAAAATTCACAAAAATTCAAACATATACTTTAATGTATTTAGAACCCACACGAATTTTTCTAGAATTTATTAGCTAGTGTAACTATGGTATAAAATTCCAACAAGTTAATTCGTGCAGATTTCTGATCAGATTATACATACGAAAAGTTTGTATTTATTTACCCCATTAAAATAATTCAAAAAAATCTACAACAATTCCAGTAACTACTAAACATATGAAATATGAATCCTGCAAATTTTTATCCTCTAATTCGACATGGTTTGAAAATTAAAAATCAAAAACACGGACTGATTTTCCAGACACCCGAATTCAGTTTTGACACTTGAACTTGTAAAATCAAAAAGTATATCTTCCCGACCTCTAAAAATTACAAGGCTTATATATTCAGAAAGTACTTTTCCTAAACTTAATTTTAGACCCAAGAATCACTCAAAAATACGTAACTATCATCAAGATGCATACAATTCAATTTGACCTATATTCCTGGACAGTAACTAGGTTTATGATTTTATGTGATCGGTTTATGTTCATTCATTCCAACGATAGTCTCTTGATACAAAACGATTATGAGTGACATCAAAACAGATATAGGTCAATTCATATGTGGTATTAACATGCACATAACTACTCGAATCAAAACAATAACAATAGGCCGTTTATATAGGGTTCTTAGGATCATTATTTTATGTAGATTACTCATGACTTTATGTAACTTTGTTCTATGATTTTAAGTGATATAGATCGACAAGAATAACAAAGAAACGAACAAGAATCAAACAAGAAGAGTGGTATTGAACAAGGATGATACGAGTTACCTTTGTTGCGTGATCAAAAGAGGAAGAAACAAGGATCGATCAACCACAGAATTTTCCAGCCGGAAAAAAACCCTAACTAGAACTCCCTTCGAACAGCCTCTTAACCCACGATCAAGAATCCTACTTTGAACCAGGAACAATGCACGTCTAATCACTACTTTGAAGCTACACAAGATCTCCCTTTTGCTTGATCAAGAATCAAACAGCAGGAACAAAAGGTAGCAGCAGTCGAGCTTTTTGATGTTTTGTTTTTAGGGTTTACAATGAGGTGAAAAATATATTCGGTATATAAGGATCAAAAGAAACCGTGTATTTGTGATGAGATAAATAAGGAATGGATCTAATTTTATTGGATTGATATCAATCAATTTTAATGTATATTTATCTCTTATTTATTTACTTAGCCGAAAAATTGAATCTTGACACAATACAATGTCGCCTACTAAAGGCTAGATGTATGGAACATTTGTTTTGGTGATCTTTAAATTATAATGTAAGTTTTATTAGCTACATTATATTAGGTAACTTAGGTTTTATTTACTTTAGGTTAAGTACAAATAATATGTCTTTTGTATGATTTTATATGTTCTTTAAAATTTAAAAATTAGAGGGGTATTTTGGTCATTTCAGATTATGCTAATTTTAGGGTTTTACAACTCTTCCCCTCTAAAAAGAAAATTTCATCCACGAAATTGAAATGAGTACGCAATGAAGACATACCAGACTACGAAAATAAGTTAGGATAACTTGTTCGCATCGATTCCTCGGTCTCCCAGGTAGCTTCACGCTCTGGGTGATTCTTCCAAAGAATTTTCACAAACGGAATGACCTTGTTTCTCATGACTCGATCTTGTTGATACAGAATAGCTTCTGGTTCTTCCGAAAGAGACATATCAGGCTGAATCTGATCAAAAGGATAGGATACCACATGCAAAGGATGATAGTTGTATCCCCTCAGAAGAGATACATGGAAGACGTTATGAACATGCGATAACTGTGGAGGTAGGGCCAAACGATAAGAAACCTCCCCAATACGTTCAAGAATCTCAAACGGTCCAATGAATCGAGGACTAAGCTTCCCTTTAATCCCAAAACGTTTCACACCTCTAAATGGCGATACTTTAAGAAATACGCGATCTCCAACACGAAACTCTAATTCACGTCGATGCTTATCAGCATAACTTTTTGTCGAGTACGAGCCTCTTTCAGCTTCTCATTGGCAACCGCCTCCTTTTCATTTGTGATCTGAATAATTTCCGGACCCTCTATCAAACGCTCACCCACTTCATTCCAACAAATGGGCGCCCTACATCTCCTCCCATACAAAAGTTCATAAGGTGCTGTCTTGATGCTAGCATGCCAACTATTATTGTAGGCAAACTCCACCAAGCATAGGTATTCATCCCAATTACCAGTCCACTCCAATGCACAAGCTCTCAACATGTCCTCCAAAGTCTGAATGGTCCTTTCTTACTGACCATCTGTCTGTGGATGAAAAGCCATGCTAAACTTAAGACGTGCACCCCAAGCATTATGTAGACCCTTCCAAAAACGAGAAGTAAACCGCGGATCTCTGTCTGAAACGATAGATGTCGGTGTACCATGAAGTCTAACAATCTCCTGCTGAAAAATCTCCGCCAGCTTTCTAACACGATAATCCATACGAATAGGTAAGAAATGAGCAGACTTGGTTAGCCGATCAACGACCACCCAAATCGCATCATGTCTTCTTCTAGAAAGAGGTAACCCCGTCACAAAATCCATGGAAATCTCCTCCCACTTCCAGGTAGGAATATCTAAAGGCTGCAACAACCCACTCGCCCTCTGATGCTTAATCTTGACGTGCTGACAAGTTATACACTGTAACAACTGTGATTTTAGCAGGTTAGTTTGACTAATAGTCTCAATCTATTTAACTTTTATGTGATGTGTACTATGTGCTTATGTGTGGTATATGTGCGGTTTATGGGTAATAAGTACGTGAGTTAGCACTAAATCCCTTGGTGTGAGATTTTTATCATGTTGAGTAGTGTGAGTTTTGGGAGAAGTTCATTTTGATCGCCTTAGTGGTGTAGAAATGACTTGTGTAGTTTTGGTGTTTTGGTGGTTTTGCGTAACAAGTCTTCGTTCAAATATTTGAGCGTTAGTAAGTTACGTTGAGATTATTTTTATGGGTTATATTAATGTTAAGTGTGAAATTTCTATTTTTGGAAACTTTATTTTGAAAATGATATTTTTCCGGGTTGTCGTAAAAACGTAAGTTTAACGCGTAGGATGTTAATTTCGGTATAGGGTTTTTATTAAATATAAAGAGTACAAGGTTTTTGGTGTAATAATTAAATTTAATATAAAAAATAAAATATATATATATATATATATATATATATATATATATATATATATATATATATATATATATATATATATATATAATATATATATATAAATATTTTCGGCCGATTAGGGTAAAAAGAAAAAAAAAGGAAACCAAATTGTATTCTAATTACAAATCTTGGAGGAAAAGATATGTAAAACCCAAAATTTGAAATCATGCAAAATGACCAAAATGCCCCTGAAACTTTAAAATTTAATTAAGAAGTGCATTAAAACACCAAATAAATCCCGAACCTTTGAAAATAAGCAACATATGAAGTAAAGTAAATTTGATTATTACGTTTTAATATTTTTGCAATGTACAAAATTATTGTCACCACCAAAATACATTATATGTGTACCGAAAATAAGTTATTTATTTATTTAGGTATTTAAAAAAACTTTTAAAACAAGATAAGCACCAATGTGAATTTGGAAACCCATACAAAATTAGGGAGTTGATTTTTCTCCACTTAATTGGCCAAGTATATTGATCCTTCCCCCCCCCCCATATCACGGTATTTCCAATTATTCTTCATTTACACCATTGAAACCCTAATAATACACACACAAAAAATTCTCTCTTCATCCCACGATTTTTCTGGAGGCTGTGGTTATTTTTCTTGTGTTCATATACATCCAAGGAAGGTGGGAAAAATAGTGCTAAGGTGCTGGGTCGCTAGTGGTGATCGTAGGAGTTTTGGTGTTGTCGAATTTTCTAGCCGAGAGGTGCAAAACTCTCACACTCCATCCGATCATTCAAAACCACATCTGGTATTATTTCTGGTAATCCTTACATCACATCTGATTCGTATATAATAATTATGTTGATCCATGCACGCTAGATTAGTCGTGTTAATTATGAATATCGCAAACACAAATAAAACCTAAATCTGATCATACGATTTTTCTGGGTTTCGAACATATTTTATCTGGGTTCTATAGGCATCATATAGCTCTGTAAAAATGTTTATTTCATTTTTTGAAGCCTAAAAAATCTGTAATTGAATTTATTTTGTAATCGGTTTTAAGAAATATAAGGAGAAAATAGAAAACCTAATTCGAATGGAACTAGGGTTAATGAGTTATGATTAGATCTGGTTATTAAAGGTGTTCTAATGATGATTTGATGATTGGCTAATGATTGGTAAATTAGGGTTAGAGTTTTGTAATTAAAAAGTTATACCGAATGGGTTTTGTAAATTAAAGGGGGTGTTTTGTCATTTGTTAAAATTGTGGGTTATTTTTGTAATGTGTTTTGGACCAGGGGTAACTCGTAAAAATTATAATATAGGGGTATTACATGTTAATTTTGTAAATAAAAGGTTTAATTGGTAAATTAGTTAATTATTTAAATCGAATTGGAAATAATTAAAATGGAGGGACTTGTTTTGTAAATTCTGGAAATTGAAGGTGGTTTTCGTATAATACTTAATATAAGGGGCTTGATGCGTAATTTGGAATAATTGAAGGCTTAATGTGTATATATGAATATTGTAAGGATTAATTTGTAACTTAATTAATAATAAGGTTTAATTTGTAATTTATTATAACTTAAGGGTTTAACTTGTAAAATGGTTAAAGTTAAAGGATTGGAACTGTAATTATGGGAAACTTATGGATTAAAATGAACGACTTGTAATATTTGCTGATTCTGGAAACCTGCTAATTCGGAAAACCTGCTAAAAATGGAAAGTTACTATTTTTGGAAAGTTACTAAATATGGAAAGTTACCTAAAAATGAAAGCTACTAAAAATGGAAAATCGACTAAAATGAGTAATCTGAATTAAATAAGCTAATAATAAGACAGTCATGAATTCGTGTAGATTCGCTGAAGATGGAGTTGCTTCCGACCTTTATATTTCTGTTGTGTTTTTCATTTGCGGTATAAGGTACAGATATTCTGACCTTCTCACAGGTTTCTCATGAACTCTCTCTCCTTTCTGTCTTGTTTCCTTAAGCCATTGCTATGTTTCCCTTGTTCTGTGAACTCTGCTATGATCCCTTTCATATTCTGATCTGTTTAACTTCTGATTTGATGCCATTGCTATGAGTTCCTTTGCTTTGAACCTTTTCTATT
This sequence comes from Artemisia tridentata subsp. tridentata, assembly GCA_021014915.2. Taxonomy (NCBI): domain Eukaryota; kingdom Viridiplantae; phylum Streptophyta; class Magnoliopsida; order Asterales; family Asteraceae; genus Artemisia; species Artemisia tridentata. The sequence goes on along the minus strand of CP139501.1, from coordinate 238,456,544 downwards.
GATTCCCTTGTTATTACCTCTGATATGAATCTATGTTGTGAAAAACCTTTTAAAATTATGATCTGGAAATGTTTTGAGAAGAGTTATTTGTTTAAAATGATGTTTATACTTTTACTTGAAATTTCACTAACTTTTATGAAAACTATTTTAAAGACTATCTTTATGAAAAAACCGTTTTGAAGGATCATTTTTATGAAAATAATTATTAAAGGATTTCTTAAAATGGACTTTTGATAGAAATTTCTGAAATGAACTTTTGATCTGAACCTTGACTTGATTATTGATATAAACCTTGATCTGATGAACTCTGATTTGAACCTGATTTATTCTGAACCTCTGATATTTAATTCTGAAATAATTGACATGAACCTTATGCTATGAACCTTCTGATATGACACTCTGATTTTGACCTGATTCTTGATACTTGACCCTGACCACGGTTTGATACCCGATCCACCTCACTAGGCATGAGGTGTTCATGTCCTTGTCGTTGATGCACTGATGGCTTGACTCTAGGGTAGGAGAGAGATGACCTATCCCGTCCCTGACTTTATTTTATCTGGTGTATATTGGTAGACTCTGGCCACTTGGGGCGTATGGATGCATCCTAGATTTGTTATGTCTCTGTTATCTGTTATTATTTACTATTTACATGTATACCTCTGGTGACTGATGGTGTGTGCGATACACGTCTTTTACACCTCTGGGAGCTGATCACTCCATATATATTTGATACATGAGGACACGCCTCATATTATCTGGTTACTTGAGAGGCATCCCCTCTGGATTACTGATATGGCTATATGGTTATGATTTCTTTGTTTTCTGGGCTCGTGGTGGATTACTGTTTTTTTTCTTTACCATATACATTTACTTACCTTTGACCCTTATTACACCTTGCACTGTTTCCCTTTACCTTTATTATTCCCGATCCCTTTATACTTACTCCTTGGTTTATCCTTTAACTCTGATTATATCTGCATGACCTATATTTCTGACACTCTGTACTATTCTTTATTACTGCTTTGTTATCGTTATATATGTTCACTGAGCTCGCGTAGCTCAGCCGCATTTCTTTTCCTGCGGCAGGTTTTAGTTTGGAAGCTAGGGTATGAGTGGAGAGAACCTTGGACTTAGAAGATTTAATAGCTATTCTGGATTAGAGATGATTAGAAGTTATTATACTTTAGAATTAGTAGTTATCGGAAGTTTCATTTGTAACCTTGTAGTTTCTGTATTTCATTTGTAACCTTTGAGAATTCTTGTATTACTATAGATGTATGCTTTGTTTTGATCTGATATGAAACCATTATTGTGATATCTTTACCCTTATCGGGTTGGGGTGTTACAATTTATGGTATCAGAGAGACAGGCTGCGACTCGTAATACATTTACCCTTGACCTATGAAGTTTGGACCACTAAGTTTCCACTGTAGGCGCTCATAAGATAACCTGTAAGAATTTGCTTTAGGATTTCCCTATAGGAACTTAAGTTCTGACCAGTGAGGAATGGGTAGACTATAAGTCATTTGTCTAAGTAGCATTGCTTCCGCATCACTCTGATTCGTGCCTTGCTTTGGTTAAAGCCTATTGAGGTCACTTCTGATGATTGAAAGCTTACGCTTTGCACCACCTAAGTTTCCGACTCCGACCTCTGATTCTTTTGTTAATCATTTTGTTGCCTCTTCGGGCATTCTGAGAATCTCCATGACGATGACCTATTTGATACATTCTGTTAGTTCTCTCTTGCTTTTAATAATCACCTATGAATTTGTGACACAAATTGATTTCGTCTTAACCATCTCTGTTCCCATGAGAAGTCTTGTGGTGTTTTTAACCACGAGTATAAAAATGTTTCCCCCTCTCACTGTTGAACGATAAGATTTGCTTCGTTGATCCGTCCTTCTTTGGATAGTTAACCTTGATTTTATTCTAATAAGGGATTGGTTGATTGAACATTCAAAATATTGACAACTATCCTCCTATGTCTCACCTTTGGCGTTGAAACAATTTTGAACTTCCTACCATGATTTCCGATTGTTAAGCCCCTTACTATCACTATTACTCTGGAGACTCGCGTTTACATTCGCGATTATGAAGCTTTCCTAGAAACCATTTCGTACACCAATGAATGAACCTTATCTTGAGAATTAATTGGCACCCTGAGATTTCCGAATATGATTCTTGATTGAACCACCAAGTTTTCCACCGGAATGTGAAGTAGGATCTGACATGATACCGAGAGATTGTCTAGTCACCAAGCGAAGATGTCTTTCGGATCATACCAGTTGATTTGAGCAACCAGAAAGAGCAGCAACCGAAGACCAGGAAGTGAGTTTGCCTAAGTATATCTTCTGGGAGTGTTCCACTACCTGATTGTGATCTTCACTTCTGATCTGTTTGACAAATAGTATGATACCTCTCCGACCATTCCAAAGGTCATTTAACCCCCAATGTGTTTGACACATCCTATTAATTCATTTCCAGTGCTGGATGTAAATGTATCATCTGATACTACTCTGTCTTGCAAACCCCGTTACTACTCCTATGAGAACTCTGGTAATTATTAACCATGGATATAGGAGGTTTATTCCCTCCCTTTGAATAATGAATCTTGCCGTCAACTAGTTTCCTTTGGAAGGACATGACGATAATTTTGTCTCGATATGAAATTATTAACTGAGCTTCTATATGCCTCACTTTTGACAGTTATACGATATTCGTATTACTGATGATTCACAACCTACCTGCCACTTATGCTAAATAGCTAAACAAGACTCCAACACCTTGAATTGTTCGCTTATCTATTTTCCACACTCTGATGAACCATGTACTTGACCTTGATAACCACCCCTAAATTTTCACTATATTAATCTAATACTTATCCATTTCATATGACTAATTTTTTTTTAGATTAAACGTTACTAGTTTATTTGATCACAACCACAAATTAATTTGACGTAACTCACATTTCCAATAAAAATACTTTATATTTATTTCAAGTAAATTATTTTTAACTTTTATTTACCACTTTACATTAATTCGTTAAACTACGATTATTAAACATTTAAACTAAACATTTGCCAATTATTATTACGTTTTTATTAAATGAAATTACTTTTAGAAATGATAACAAAAGATTAATCGTATAACTTTTACTTGCGACCAACACAAGATTAAAATAAGTCTATATATTTTATATGAACTATTGTCACTTTGTTATTTTTATTTTTACATTATATTCTTTACAAATACCTAGACCTATTAGATTTTATTAACATATACGCTTTCCGTTAAACATATCGCACGTCTAATATAATTAGTTAAAGTATATTAATAAATTTTGATATTTTTATAAACGTTATATTTTTACGTTACCCAGTTTTAAGTTTCGTAACTTAAGGACTTAACGTTAGTATCGGAATCAAACTATACCCTAAACTATATATATATATATAATATATACTAATAACAGTAGTTTGAATTCATGCAATATGCAAATATTGCAAATCGAATTTTACACATATAATAATTCGAATATTACTGACAATTCACATGGCAACTTTCATTTTATCAATAATTTCAACTTGTAGTACCATGCATGCATCGAATTCCATATATATATATACCAACGTGTATAAATGTAGAACCATGAAATTCAACAAACAAAAGATAAGACGTGTATCTATATTCTTCCATAAACTTTATATAGTATCTTATCATAAGACGTGTGTTATTCTTGTTCATTTAATATATAGCGTGTAGACGTGTATATGTGTGTATCCATAAACCTCAACAACCATAGAACGTGTATATTTATTTAACCATGCATGCTTTCATTTCCTTTCCTAGATATATATATATATATATATGCGTACAAACAGATACATGAAAAACACACTTACAAATTTCACATTTCAAAATAATACTTCACATTTCTAAATAATACTAAGTCTTTTTTTTGTGAATCTACCGTGAACGAGAATAAAGGACCTGAATTAAAGGAGGTTAAGTCGTAATCTAGGAAATCAAGGTCTTGCTCTCGTTACTTTGTTGGGTCGTGAAACAAGTGACACTTACTTTCTATCGACCACTAATCTCTATATCGTGTTTTCACCCACCACTAGTTGGTGTAGTTGCATGCCGGAGACGTTTATCAACTTTCTTTCATTTTGTTTTCCATCCTGATTGCTAAGGTGAGATTCATAGCCCCTATTTTTATACGCTTTGATTTACTTTTGGGGGAGATACATGCTCAACTATATTTATTTACTTTTACAAGTACTCTAAACTTTCATGGGTTACCGTGAGTTTCATAGCCCCTACTTTTATACGTTTTGAAATACTTTTGGGGGAGATACATGCTCAACAATTTTCATTTACTTACACAAGTACTCTAAACTTTTATGGGTTACCGTGAGTCATAGCCCCACTTTTACTCGTTTAAATTCTCTATAAACTCTTTGGGGGAGATACATGCTCAAATACTTGTTTTATACTCAACATATTTATACTCTTATACTACGCTATACTTATGATACTTTTGGACATGAAATATAGCTACGATATGTGCCTTAATGTGTTACACTTATTCTACACTTTATTCTTAGCAACTGTTTAACTCCTGGATGGAGCCGTTGGAGAGGCATTGATAGTACTATCGGGTTGACACCCCCACCCTTGTGTCCAACACTTATTCGAGACCTTGGGTGAATATAATCCAGTTTATTCATGATACTTATTTATTCTAGTTGTGAGGTTCAGTTTGCTGTTATGCTTTACATTAAGTGTTTACATATATCGTATATACTCATGTCACACTTATTCTATATTTTAGCAATGGGTTGTAAACACACAGGTTGCAAGTTTTGAATGGGCAGAATTTGCAACTGAGTGGATTTACGATGCCTTTGCTGTAAAAACATACTTATTCATTCTATATTTTAGCAGTGGGTTGTGAACACACAGGTTGCAAGTTTTGAATGGGCAGGATTTGCAACTGAGTGGATTTACAATGCCTTTGCTGTGAAAACATTCTTTTAAAACCATTTTAATTTAATTTCAATAAACTCTATGAACTCACCAACCATTGTGTTGACACTTTTTAGCATGTTTATCTCAGGTTAGAAAGGCGATAGTGGATGCATGGATCGTAGAGTCACTTGCATGCTTTGGAGTCTATGTTTTTCTCATTTACCATTCAACCTATATTAAAAACTCTTATGTATTATTGTACTTTGGGACCTCATGTAATAACTCTGATTTAAATAAATTGAATGGTAACTTTTCAAAACGTCTCATTTAGAGGTCGTTTTCTATACCTTGTGCTTTATATTGAGAAGTAGCACCCCAGTGACACTATCGTTCCGCTGCGATATTTTGGGGGTGTTACATGTACTTGACCTTGATATATGAGCTATCCGCCTAGCTTGGCGACCGTGCCCATCCTACGAATCCGTTTACCTTTGATACATTCGATTTTGAGGTCTTTAAGTTATGGATTGGCTGGCTCTCATAAGCTGCCAGGGATTACCGTATCAGATATGTGACTTCAGAAATCTATTTGCATCCTAAACAGTTACCTCGATCTCATTTGATTGTCAAATTTCTCCTGACACCTATTAGTATCCACCCCTTAGAAAGCTTTGGCATTGGAAGTTTTGTTGTACAAATTTTCTGGTGTTTCTGATGAAACTCATGGGTTTCCCTCCTGCTTGAGAAGTGGAATTGACTTTGAACTGATCTCATTTGACGAACCATGATGCTATATAAGTTGAGAGATTGAAGAAGCTGATGGAATATGACCTTGTTCACCTCAGTGGTTACTTTGGAATACCCCTATTAGTTTCTGAAGAAGAAAGAGAAAATTCTGCGTCAGCGTATCAACTATCGTAAACCTAACCGTATCACTACCCGTAATCATTTTTTTTCCGCGTGTCAATGATTGATTTGTTCTATCTTTGTAAATTCCGTATTAGACGGCCTCATTTAATGTTTGAAGGACTGAAGAAACAACCACAAGAACTTCTAAGAAGGGAGATGACTAACTGAGAGTAACCTCCGTGAAGCATTTCGGTTTATGCATGAAGAGGGAGATTGGTGATGTGAAGTAGATATGAAGATTTCCCTGAAACGATTCATGAAGCTGTTTTCGTGCTCGTTGTGACCACTATAAGTTTTAAATAATGTCAATTGTATTGGCTAATAGGATCATGTTTTCGCGAGTAATTGGACAATTGTCATAGTATGACAGTGTGTTTGTACTCAGAGACGAACGAGGAACATGTAGATCATCTTGTAAAATGACCCTTGTTCTGGAAGAGTAGATTCGATTGGCGTCCAGAGATTGTAGCAGACAACACTACCATGTATCCTGTGATGACAGCAGTTTGAGTTGGCGAATTTCGAACTGTGCTGGAAGAACTGGCTAAGACGCACAGTCTTGCTTCTCTATTCATTTTAGTTGCACTAAGATGAATTGAGAGCAAAAGCAGACTCACGAATGGAAGATGCACAGTGACCATGTCAGAGATTCACGTTCCACACCACAATGTCCAAAAGAAGTGCTGAAGGCTTGAGGGACCAGACTCAAGTTTATATTTTCCTTTCCACTCTGTGATCATATGGACAGACGTAGACAGACTACTTGGAATTTGAAATCATGTATTGAATGTATGATATTTCTGAAGCGAAAGTTTGCGTATGGAAGAGTCGATTCTTTGAAGAATGAAGCTATAGATGACATAATTCATTTTTCCCTTGACCTATATAAGTTTCCGTTACCTGATAATAAGATCCTCTGAAAGATTTTGTTTCCCTACTAGTAATTCCGTTTTGTGTAGATTTTGCGTATGTTGGATGATGGTTTGTTATGAGAATTTTGAAGCAACCACTGATATTGCCTGAGTTGATTCTGGTGAGTGATGAAGGATTGACACTATTGGCGACGTATCCAATTCTGATAGACATTCTGGATCTGTTCCGTTAACTCTTTCGAGTAATCAGTTCTCCTCTTAATTATGGTGTTTGATTTTAATGACCTCTGAGACTGTAGAAGGACTAGGCGGATTAAGATAAGTTATTTTGTTCACGACTTGAGATAAAGTATGACCATCATGAGGGCATATTTATATGATGCCAGTATTATGACGTCTGGTCAACGTGATAATACTCACATCATATAACGTGCACTTGTTTTGGGCATCGAATATTTCGAGGAATGCCCTAGAGCCTTAGAAATTCTGATAACTGTTTGAGATTATCTGCGTTAGTGAGACTTTAAGTTCATTCTACCTATACGCGTGATCTGCTTTCACCGTTATGCGATTTGATACGTCTGGATTCTCAGTATGCGTTTGCTAACCTCTGTGCTTCTGATAAGAATCTTAGGTCCTGTTGTAGGACTTGCTGCCAATTGATGTTAGCGATGATCTATTTTCTGTACGTTCTCATCTGGTTTGTCTGATCAAATTCTGTGGACGACATATCCGTCAAAATTCTACATATTCTCTGTATCTTCCCTGAGAGATTACGATTATCATTTATTCCGTTTTGGTATATTATTCTATTGATCTGGATTCAGTATGATTTGTCTTTTCTGAAGAAACCGAAACTTTGATCAACAAGATAGAGTCATGAGAAACGAGTCTTTCATATTTCTGTTCACCGTCAGTTGTGTATTCGTTTCATTTCACCTCAATTTTCGAGGACAAAAATTTTTTTTTAGAGGGGAAGAAGTTGTAAAACCCAAAATTTGAAATCATGCAAAATGACCAAAATGCCCCTGAAACTTTAAAATTTAATTAATAAGTGCATTAAAACACCAAATAAATCCCGAACCTCTGAAAATAAGCAACATATGAAGTAAAGTAAATTTGATTATTACGTTTTAATATTTTTGCAATGTACAAAATTATTGTCACCACCAAAATACATTATATGTGTACCGAAAATAAGTTATTTATTTATTTAGGTATTTAAAAAAACTTTTAAAACAAGATAAGCACCAATGTGAATTTGGAAACCCATATAAAATTAGGGAGTTGATTTTTCTCCACTTAATTGGCCGAGTATATTGATCCTTCCCCCCCCCCCCCATATCACGGTATTTCCAATTATTCTTCATTTACACCACCGAAACTCTAATAATACACACACAAAAAATTCTCTCTTCATCCCACGATTTTTCTGGAGGCTGTGGTTATTTTTCCTGTGTTCATATACGTCCAAGGAAGGTGGGAAAAATAGTGCTAAGGTGCTGGGTCGCTAGTGGTGATCGTAGGAGTTTTGGTGTTGTCGAATTTTCTAGCCGAGAGGTGCAAAACTCTCACACTCCATCCGATCATTCAAAACCACATCTGGTATTTTTCTGGTAATCCTTACATCACATCTGATTCGTATATAATAATTATGTTGATCCATGCACGCTAGATTAGTCGTGTTAATTATGAATATCGCAAACACAAATAAAACCTAAATCTGATCATACGATTTTTCTGGGTTTCGAACATATTTTATCTGGGTTCTATAGGCATCATATAGCTCTGTAAAAATGTTTATTTCATTTGTTGAAGCCTAAATTATCTGTAATTGAATTTATTTTGTAATCGGTTTTAAGAAAAATAAGGAGAAAATAGAAAACCTAATTCGAATGGAACTAGGGTTAATGAGTTATGATTAGATCTGGTTATTAAAGGTGTTCTAATGATGATTTGATGATTGGCTAATGATTGGTACAATTAGGGTTAGAGTTTTGTAATTAAAAAGTTATACCGAATGGGTTTTGTAAATTAAAGGGGGTGTTTTGTCATTTGTTAAAATTGTGGGTTATTTTTGTAATGTGTTTTGGACCAGGGGTAACTCGTAAAAATTATAATATAGGGGTATTACATGTTAATTTTGTAAATAAAAGGTTTAATTGGTAAATTAGTTAATTATTTAAATCGAATTGGAAATAATTAAAATGGAGGGACTTGTTTTGTAAATTCTGGAAATTGAAGGTGGTTTTCGTATAATACTTAATATAAGGGGCTTGATGCGTAATTTGGAATAATTGAAGGCTTAATGTGTATATATGAATATTGTAAGGATTAATTTGTAACTTAATTAATAATAAGGTTTAATTTGTAATTTATTATAACTTAAGGGTTTAACTTGTAAAATGGTTAAAGTTAAAGGATTGGAACTGTAATTATGGGAAACTTATGGATTAAAATGAACGACTTGTAATATTTGCTGATTCTGGAAACCTGCTAATTCGGGAAACCTGCTAAAAATGGAAAGTTACTATTTTTGGAAAGTTACTAAATATGAAAAGTTACCTAAAAAGGAAAGCTACTAGAAATGGAAAGCCGACTAAAATGAGTAATCTGAATTAAATAAGCAAATAATAAGACAGTCATGAATTCGTGTAGATTCGCTGAAGATGGAGTTGCTTCCGACCTTTATATTTCTGTTGTGTTTTTCATTTGCGGTATAAGGTACAGATATTCTGACCTTCTCACAGGTTTCTCATGAACTCTCTCTCCTTTCTGTCTTGTTTCCTTAAGCCATTGCTATGTTTCCCTTGTTCTGTGAACTCTGCTATGATCCCTTTCATATTCTGATCTGTTTAACTTCTGATTTGATGCCATTGCTATGAGTTCCTTTGCTTTGAACCTTTTCTATTGATTCCCTTGTTATTACCTCTAATATGAATCTATGTTGTGAAAAACCTTTTAAAATTATGATCTGGAAATGTTTTGAGAAGAGTTATTTGTTTAAAATGATGTTTATACTTTTACTTGAAATTTCACTAACTTTTATGAAAACTATTTTAAAGACTATCTTTATGAAAAAACCGTTTTGAAGGATCATTTTTATGAAAATAATTATTAAAGGATTTCTTAAAATGGACTTTTGATAGAAATTTCTGAAATGAACTTTTGATCTGAACCTTGACTTGATTATTGATATAAACCTTGATCTGATGAACTCTGATTTGAACCTGATTTATTCTGAACCTCTGATATTTAATTCTGAAATAATTGACATGAACCTTATGCTATGAACCTTCTGATATGACACTCTGATTTTGACCTGATTCTTGATACTTGACCCTGACCACGGTTTGATACCCGAGCCACCTCACTAGGCATGAGGTGTTCATGTCCTTGTCATTGATGCACCGATGGCTTGACTCTAGGGTAGGAGAGAGATGACCTATCCCGTCCCTGACTTTATTTTATCTGGTGTATATTGGTAGACTCTGGCCACCTGGGGCGTATGGATGCATCCTAGATTTGTTCTGTCTCTGTTATCTGTTATTATTTACTGTTTACATGTATACCTCTGGTGACTGATGGTGTGTGCGATACACGTCTTTCACACCTCCGGGAGCTGATCACTCCATATATATTTGATACATGAGGACACGCCTCATATTATCTGGTTACTTGAGAGGCATCCCCTCTGGATTACTGATATGGCTATATGGTTATGATATCTCTGTTTTCTGGGCTCGTGGTGGATTACTGTTTTTTTCTTTACCATATACATTTACTTACCTTTGACCCTTATTACACCTTGCACTGTTTCCCTTTACCTTTATTATTCCCTATCCCTTTATACTTACTCCTTGGTTTATCCTTTAACTCTGATTATATCTGCATGACCTATATTTCTGACACTCTGTACTATTCTTTATTACTGCTTTGTTATCGTTTTATCTGTTCACTGAGCTCGTGTAGCTCAGCCGCATTTCTTTTCCTGCGGCAGGTTTTAGTTTGGAAGCTAGGGTATGAGTGGAGAGAACCTTGGACTTAGAAGATTTAATAGCTATTCTGTATTAGAGATGATTAGAAGTTATTATACTTTAGAATTAGTATTTATCGGAAGTTTCATTTGAAACCTTGTAGTTTCTGTATTTCATTTGTAACCTTTGAGAATTCTTGTATTACTATAGATGTATGCTTTGTTTTGATCTGATATGAAACCATTATTGTGATATCTTTACCCTTATCGGGTTGGGGTGTTACAAGATATCTAGAATTTTTCATGAGGTCTATAAATACAAAACCAAAACACTCATTCCCCTCTTTCTGAAATTTTCGACAAACCTAAAGGAGAAGAGGAGAAGAATATTTTTTTTAGGGTTTTTCATCTTTCAATAATCAAGGTAAATTTATAACACTTATGTTTAATTAATTTTTATAATTCATGTAATACAAATAATGATGGATCTAGGGTTTATGGGTTTCTGTAAATTAATGATATTAAACATGTTGAGATCATTAATTAATAATATTATGGTGATTGGTGAAAAATTAGGGTTTAAAACATGATAATTAATGAGTTAGGGTTTTGACAGATTTGTAAGGCTGTAAAGATACGATGAGATCTAATAGATGAGGATGAGCTAGATCACGAATTTTATATCTAGATTGTATTACAGAGAAAGAGCTTTCCAAAAAGTCCGACCACGAGTGTTTTCGAGGTAGGGAAGTCAGTCAAACGAATTTTATGAGTTAAGGTGTCAAAACAGTTAAACCGGGACAGATTTAGGTTAGAAGTAATGAGATCAAAAGTGGTTTAAAAAGTGTATTTTGGGTTAGCCCTTCTGTGGGAATTGAGTTCTATATTATATTTGACTTCCACGCGAAAATTAGACGATAATAAGTTGTGCGAGTATGTCTAAGAGGTCAAAACTTTTTGGTGTGCGTTCAGATCCGAATTTGAATAGTTGTTATGTTTGATTTTTCATTGGGTACTTGTGTATGTTTTTGGTGCATGGCCTTCTGGGAAGAGCTTGTATGCTTATGAAGGATCATGATGAATTTTTGGTGTGAGTTGTGAAGCTTTATTCTCTGTGATTTTATGTGGGTGAAAGTACCATAGAAATCTGCATTTCTGAAAGTTTAATTAAGTGATTTAGTGAGTGTAAAGTATTAGGTGATGATTAGTATGGATTCTAGGTAATCCATAGTGGGTTATATGAACCTTAGACATCCATCATATATATGTGTTACACGGACTATAGCTTTTAGCTTGGTTGCGTGTAATGTGGTATTATTTGTTTGTATAGATTTGTGTGTTGATAACTTGGAAGCTGCGGAGTTGAGGTGAGTTCATAGTCCCATATTTTTACTTTGTTTTAAACTTGGGATGGAGATGATGCTTGTTAAAATTGTTTTTGAGTTACTGTGATTATGTGTTGTTAAAATGCATGGACTTGTAATGGTTATTGTATGTATATTGCATGTTATTGTGGTGTTTAATTGTGGTGATTATTTGAGTGGGAAAGTCCTAGTGGCTCTACTCATTATAATTATCTTGGATCGGTGGGCGCGTTCCGTCCCAATTGTGGTGGTATTTGGATCGGTGGGCGTGTTCCGTCCTAATTATGGTGGTATTTGGATCGGTGGGCACGTTCCGTCCTAATTTATACTTGGATCGGTGGGCACGTTCCGTCCCGTAAGCTGTGATTGCATGTTAGTTGTATAATAACTATATTTTTGCTGTCCTGCTATGTTTTATAATCACAGTGAACGGATAATCAAGGTGTTTTGTGTGTCTTAAACCTATGAATCTCACCAACATTATGTTGACGTTTTAAGCAACATTTTCAGGTGAGCATTCTAAGGATAAGATAGAAGGGCGATTAGAAGAGACCTAGTTGCATTTGAGGATGGCTATCTTTAAGTTTTTAATTTGATTTAGTTGGATTTTGTTTATGATACATTGAATGTCTTCCATTATTACGTTATGTTTTAGTGAAGATACCTTGGAGGTTGTTTTTGGTTATTTTGTTCTGGGGTATTGTTACGACACTGTGTTTTTGTTCTTTACTCTATTTATTTGCATATAGTAAATCTCTATATAGACGCCATGTGTTGTGATGATATCCATGAAGTTACACTCGCGTTTCAGCCTTTGGCGAGGTGTGACAGATTGGTATCAGAGACTTGGTTATAGAGAATTAGGTGTGATGTGCCCGGTTCGGTGCAAGTTTTAAATTTATAAGGGGGTGAATTACCGAATCTAATAACAACACATACGAGCAAGTATACTCGTCCGTTGTAGCAAGATTTTGATGGTAAGTCGGGATCGTTCGCAGGGATTTGTGTAGTGAATCGAATTGTAAGTTAAAAGCAACTATCTCAAACAAGTAGTAATGATATAATGAAAATTCAAATGATTAAAAACTACACTTGCTTAGACTTAGTGTACTACAATTGACTAATATGATTGTGATAACTTTGGAAAACATGTTGGTTGTGATAATTAGTTTTGACACTAATCTATTGTTTCTACAAATTAAACCTTCGTCAAGATTTTGGTTTATAAAAACAAGCATTAAGTTTAACCAATCAATTCAAGATCAATTCAAGGTTCATGAGTTGGTGTTCCCCAAACACAAAAACAATCTTTTGTCTATTCAAACAAGCTTAGGAAATGGTCAATACAAAAGGTAACCGATTATAGACAAAAGGTCACAATTGAAAGCAAACTATTAATCTCTCGACCTTTAAAGTGGTTTACAATCAATCCGTTTTGATAGACAAAAGCATTTTCATTACAATCACAATTAAGTTCCTTTGTTTAATCAAGAATAGTGGAAAACAACAATCATTCATAGACAAATGATTATAACTAGTGGAATAACAATAGTTCTTTCAACCCTTAAGATTACTAGCACTAGTTAAACTTGATTACCCAAATGTCACTATGAAACTTTATCACAATTGGTTCTTAGAATTGACTTGAAATTGAATTAAAACATGTTATCACAATCATATACAAATCAATGAATAATACACATCATCTAAGCAAGTGCACAAAGGCACTAGCCACTCATAGCAAACATAAATATAAACTCAATACTTTGAACATTAGAAACCATGATTGAAAGTCTTACAATGATTTGGAAATAAGATTACAAGTGAAAGACAATGATTCCACAAGCAATGAAAATGGTATAATCGACTTTCTCCCTTCTCCTGGACTTATGGACGAATTTCTAAGTTTATTTCTCTGAATGGTTCTCTCCTAGCACTTGTTTTTTCTTTTTTTCTCTCTAGATTGATTGGTTTATAAATACTCAACAAATGGTTCCATAAATTGCTCTAACCAAAGGTCTAAGTGCATGAATGCTTCTCTTGCTCTCCAAGTAGTATTGAATAGTTAGAATAATGAAAAGAAGGTCCTAGAACCGGATTTATAAAGTCACAATCCTTAATAAAGAAGTTATGGGTCAAGCAGCGACTTCCAACCGATCGGATAGAATGGTCTACCGATCGGTTGGTCTTCTTGGTAAATCCAAACTCACTCCATCCGAATCGGTTGCGGGCGGCGACCGATCAGATGGCTATGGCTGATGAACCTTTTTCTTGGACTTTTGCGTACGACTTGTTTCTTGGTTGTAGCTCTTGATTCTTTGATCTTTCCCTTCATCCTTAAGCTTATGAACTCGACTACTTGGACTTTAACTCATTGAAGTACCTTACGGAGCGGACTTGACACAAGATTCACATGAAATCTCAAATACTTCCTTTTTCCTCATTTTTGCATCTTTTCCATCCATTTTCCTGTCTTTGGCTACAAATGCTTTGCAAACACACTTTGGTACGATTTAGTAACAAAAGCATATAAATATAACCACAAAACATATATAAAACTACCAATAACGTTATCAAAAACATGTTAGATTTAGGCGTTATCAAGGTGGTTGAGCCTAGACTATAACCTAGGAGTCCCTCATATAGTTGCATTTAGGGCCTATGTGTGAGTATGGTATTTTATGTGTCTATTTTTCTTGAGTTTATGAGTAGTTTCGTCAAGTTTCGAACGCCGATTGGACCCTCATAATTAGTATTGTATACGTCGACCTCCCTCGCGTAAGAAGTTTCGTTGGGCTATCATTTTGTTACCGGTTGTAAGGGAAGTGGTAAGATGAAGCGGACTAACCGCAGAATCCGAGTTCCCGCTAGCATAAATCTATGTTCGGACATGGATGGGATGTATATGAAAAACATTGATGGAGAAGAAGTGGAGAGGTTTGCAACCACGGTGACAGTTGGAGATGGAGCCGATACCAAGTACTCTAGGAAGTGTCCTCACTTCTCATATGAAGGAAAGGTGGTTCTATCTAAACCTCGTGAGTTGTATGTACTTGTGGATCATGCGGGTTGGAAAAGAGAAACAGGAATGGGTGGTTGAGCAAAAATGAAGGGGAGTTAGGATGGAATGACGTGGTATCGGATCTGGAGTCCGCAGCAGGTAGTAAGTTTAACCGATCTGAGTGGGGATGCAAGTGCGAGAGTGGAGTTTGAGCCATTGTGCGACGTCTTTTGTTTTGTGTCATGTTTTGGAATTCTTATATTGTCTTTTGCCGTCGGGAGCCATGTTGGAGCACGATTACTCCTGAATATTGGATCAGTTTTATCTATGTGATTTTGACTATAGAGTTAAGTGGTCATTGGAATTGTTCCATGATCGTTGGAATTGTTCCATGTGAGATGATTGTTTACATGAAGTGTGGTCATAGGAGGAAGTACACTTGTGAAAGGGAGCATAGATAATTATGGTGGCCAACATAATTATACATATATGCTTCACAACACAAGTGGACTTGCAAGTATGATAGCATGGATTGTGTTGTATATTAGGTGCTATGTGGTATATATGCGTTATCATTGAGATGTGTGGTTTTGGAAGCAAGTATGCGTGTGGAATAGGCCTTATAACTATGGTCGCGAACATAATTATAAGGGTATCACACACGTGGACTTGTGACTATGATTACATTGATGGATGTTTGTTGTTATATGTTGTGGTAGGTGTTATGTGATATCATGTTGATGATGGTTGTATGGTTAGAGATGTATTCTCTTAACTGTTTGGGAAATCGTTGTATGTAGGAGTGTGTGGGTGGTAGGATTCTATTCTACCTATCATATACTGATACCTCGATTGTCCGTTGGTACTAATGTTGTGATATTTAAGTTGGTTCGTTTGCTAGACTATTGAATGATGAGCCTAGTGAACTTAAACTTAGTATTGTGATTGAAATAGCTAGTGGTAAAGAGGTAGAGGTTGACAAGGTTATTCGTGGGTGTACTATAGTGCTAGAGAGTATCCCGTTCACAATTGATTTGATACCTTTTGGGCATGGGAGTTTTGATGTGGTGATAGGGATGAGCTGGTTGTCTAAGCATAGGGCCGAGGTCATATGCCACGAAAAGGTAGTTCGTATACCTTTGGAGAGTGGTGGTGTCCTTCGGATACAAGGAGAGTGCTTAGGGAAGGACTTGAAAACCCTTAAGACTGCGAAGGCTAAAGAACGTAAGATAGAAGAGATTCCTGTGGTATGTGAGTTTCCTGGTGTTTTCCTGAGGACTTGTCCGGATTGCCTCCAAACCGTCAAGTTGAATTCCGTATCGAGTTGGTTCCTGGAGCGGCACCTGTGGCGAAATCCCCATATCGTTTAGCACCCTCTGAGATGCAGGAGTTGTTCGCACAGTTGCAAGAACTTCAGGAGAAAGGGGTTTATTAGACCTAATCATTCTCCGTGGGGAGCACCTGTGTAATTTGTTAAGAAGAAGGATGGTTCATTCCGAATGTGTATTAACTATCGAGAATTGAACAAGTTAACGGTTAAGAATCGGTATCCTCTTCCTAGAATTGATGATCTTTTTGATCAACTACAAGGTGCTCGGTTTTTCTCGAAAATTGACCTACGTTCTGGGTCTCATCAGCTGAGAGTGCATGAGGAGGATATTCTGAAGACTGCTTTTAGGACTCGTTATGGAAACTTTGAGTTCACGGTTATGCCATTCGGGTTGACAAATGCACCTGCGGTATTCATGGATTTGATGAATCGCGTTTGCAAGCCTTATTTGGATAAATTCGTGATTGTGTTCATAGACGACATTCTAATTTACTCTAAGTCGAAGGAGGAGCATGGTGAACATTTGAAGTTGACCTTGGATTGCTGGAGAAGGAGAAATTGTACGCCAAGTTCTCAAAATGTGAGTTTTGGCTAGAGGAGGTACATTTTCTTGGACATGTGGTGAATAGTGAAGGAATTCATGTAGATCCTAGTAAGATAGAAGCGGCCAAGAACTGGAAGGCTCCTGCGACGCCGTCCGAGATACGCTCGTTCTTAGGATTGGCGGGTTATTATCGAACATTTAAAGCGAATTCTTCGAAGATTGCTAAACCCCTTACTTTGTTGACTCAGAAGAACAAGAAGTATGTTTGGGGAGAAGAGCAGGAGGTGACGTTTCAGTCACTAAAGGATAGTTTGTGTAATGCACCTATTCTGACGTTACCTGATGGGCCAGATGATTTTGTTGTGTATTGTGATGCGTCGAATCAAGGATTTGGGTGTGTATTAATGCAAAGGGGTAAGGTGATAGCTTATGCATCCCGACAACTCAAGATTCATGAGAAGAATTATACCACTCATGATTTAGAGCCTTGTGCGGTAGTATTTGCTCTCAAGAGTTGGAGACATTATCTGTATGGCACAAAGAGTGTTGTTTATACAGATCATAAGAGTCTTCAGCATATTTTCAGTCAGAAGGAGCTGAATATGCGACAAAGAAGGTGGATTGAGTTATTTAGTGATTATGATTGTGAGATTCGCTATCATCCTGGAAAGGCGAATGTGGTGGCTGATGCTTTAAGTAGAAAGGAGCGGATTAAGCCTAAGCGTGTGCGAGCAATGTGTATGACACTACAGTCGGGAATTAAGGGTAAGATATTGGCAGCACAAGAGGAAGCTCTTAAGGATGAGAATGCGACCGCTAAGATGCTGCGTGGATTGGATCAGCAAATGGAGAAAAAGGAGGATGGTGGACTGTATTTCTTAGATAGAATATAGGTTCCATCGGTAGGAGGTGTAAGGGAGTTGATAATGGCTGAGGCTCATAAGTCGAGATACTCGATTCATCCGGGATCGGAAAAGATGTATTATGATCTAAGAGATGCTTACTGGTGGTCGGGAATGAAGAGGGAAATAGCTGAATATGTTAGCCAATGCTTGACTTGTTTGAAAGTTAAGGCTGAGCATCAGAAACCCTCAGGATTGCTTCAACAGCCGCCGGTTCCTGAGTGGAAATGGGAGAGAATAACAATGGATTTTATTACTAAGTTGCCTAGAATAAGTAATGGACATGAGATGATATGGGTCATAGTGGACTGACTGACGAAGTCCGCACATTTTCTGGCCATTCGTGAGGATTATAAGATGAAGAAGTTGGCGAGAATTTATATTAATGAGATTGTGGCGAGACATGGTGTGCCTGTGTCGATTATCTCTGATCGCGATAGTAGATTTACCTCGTGGTTTTGGCAATCGTTGCAAAAGGCATTGGATACATAATTGGATATGAGCACTGCTTATCATCCACAAACTGATGGGCAAAGTGAGCGAACAATTCAGACTTTGGAGGATTTGCTTAGGGCGTGTGCTATTGATGTTGGAGGAAGCTGGGATACTCATTTGCCTTTGGCTGAGTTTTCCTATAATAACATCTATCATTCCAGTATTAGATGTGCACCGTTTGAAATGTTGTATGGAAGGAAGTATAGATCACCTATTCTATGGGCAGAGGTTGGAACAAGCCAACTGATTGGTCCTGAAATAGTACAAGAGACTACAGATAAGGTGTTTCGGATTAAAGAAAGACTTAAGGCAGCAAGAGATCGTCAAAAGAGCTATGCGGATAATCGCCGTAAGCCTTTGGAGTTTAGTGTGGGTGATTTTGTGATGTTGAAAGTGTCTCCATGGAAGGGTGTTGTGTGTTTCAGTAAGAAAGGCAAATTAGCACCTAGATATGTAAGACCGTTTGAGATTACGGAAAGGATTGGACTTGTGGCATATCGGTAGAGATTGCCCGAGGAATTAAGTAGTGTGCATGATACGTTTCACGTATCTAATCTGAAGAAATGTTTGGCGTATGCTAGTTTACATGAGTCATTGGATGAAATTAAGATTGATAAGAATCTTCACTTTGTTGAGGAACCTGTCGAGATTATGGACCGAGAGGTCAAAAGTATGAAACGTGGTAAGATAGCATTGGTGAAGGTACGATGGAATTCCAAACGTGCTCCTGAATTTACTTGGGAACGTGAGGATCAGATGAGGTCCAAGTACCCGAAGTTGTTTGCTGAGAAGGATGTTGAGACGAGCTGTTAAATCTCGGGACGCGATTTCCCTAAGTGGGGGATGATGTAACAACCGTGATTTTAGCAGGTTAGTTTGACTAATAGTCTCAATCTATTTAACTTTTATGTGATGTGTACTATGTGCTTATGTGTGGTATATGTGCGGTTTATGGGTAATAAGTACGTGAGTTAGCACTAAATCCCTTGGTGTGAGATTTTTATCATGTTGAGTAGTGTGAGTTTTGGGAGAAGTTCATTTTGATCGCCTTAGTGGTGTAGAAATGACTTGTGTAGTTTTGGTGTTTTGGTGGTTTTGCGTAACAAGTATTCGTTCAAATATTTGAGTGTTAGTAAGTTACGTGGAGATTATTTTTATGGGTTATATTAATGTTAAGTGTGAAATTTCTATTTTTGGAAACTTTATTTTGAAAATGATATTTTTCCGGGTTGTCGTAAAAACGTAAGTTTAACGCGTAGGATGTTAATTTCGGTATAGGGTTTTTATAAAATATAAAGAGTACAAGGTTTTTGGTGTAATAATTAAATTTAATAAAAACTAAATAAAAAAATATATATACAATATTTTCGGCCGATTAGGGTAAAAGGAAAAAAAAAAAGAAAAAAGAAAGAAACCAAATTGTATTCTAATTACAAATCTTGGAGGAAAAAATATCTAAAATTTTTCATGAGGTCTATAAATACAAAACCAAAACACTCATTCCCCTCTTTGTGAAATTTTCGACCAACCTAAAGGAGAAGAGGAGAAGAATATTTTTTTTAGGGTTTTTCATCTTTCAATAATCAAGGTAAATTTATAACACTTATGTTTAATTAATTTTTATAATTCATGTAATACAAATAATGATGGATCTAGGGTTTATGGGTTTCTGTAAATTAATGATATTAAACATGTTGGGATCATTAATTAATAATATTATGGTGATTGGTGAAAAATTAGGGTTTAAAACATGATAATTAATGAGTTAGGGTTTTGACAGATTTGTAAGGCTGTAAAGATACGATGAGATCTAATAGATGGGGATGAGCTAGATCACGAATTTTATGTCTAGATTGTAGTACAGAGAAAGCGCTTTCCAAAAAGTCCAACCACGAGTGTTTTCGAGGTCGGGAAGTCAGTCAAACGAATTTTATGAGTTAAGGTGTCAAAACAGTTAAACCGGGACAGATTTAGGTTAGAAGTAATGAGATCAAAAGTGGTTTAAAAAGTGTATTTTGGGTTAGCCCTTCTGTGGGAATTGAGTTCTATATTATATTTGACTTCCACGAGAAAATTAGATGATAATAAGTTGTTCGAGTATGTCTAAGAGGTCAAAACTTTTTGGTGTGCGTTCAGATCCGAATTTGGATAGTTGTCATGTTTGATTTTTCATTGGGTACTTGTGTATGTTTTTGGTGCATGGTCTTCCGGGAAAAGCTTGTATGCTTATGAAGGATCATGATGAATTTTTGGTGTGAGTTTTGAAGCTTTATTCTCTGTGATTTTATGTGGGTGAAAGTACCTTAGAAATCTGCATTTCTGAAAGTTTAATTAAGGGATTTAGTGAGTGTAAAGTATTGGGTGATGATTAGTATGGAGTCTAGGTAATCCATAGTGGGTTATATGAACCTTAGACATCCATCATATATATGTGTTACACGGACTATAACTTTTAGCTTGGTTGCGTGTAATGTGGTATTATTTGTTTGTATAGATTTGTGTGTTGATAACTTGGAAGCTGCGGAGTTGAGGTGTGTTCATAGTCCCGTATTTTTACTTTGTTTTAAACTTGGGATGGAGATGATGCTTGTTAAAATTGTTTTTGAGTTACTGTGATTATGTGTTGTTAAAATGCATGGACTTGTAATGGTTATTGTATGTATACTGCATGTTATTGTGGTGTTTAATTGTGGTGATTATTTGAGTGGGAAAGTCCTAGTGGCTCTACTCATTATAATTATCTTGGATCGGTGGGCGCGTTCCGTCCCAATTGTGGTGGTATTTGGATCGGTGGGTGCGTTCCGTCCCAATTGTGGTGGTATTTGGATCGGTGGGCACGTTCCGTCCCGTAAGCTGTGATTGCATGTTAGTTGTATAATAACTATATTTTTGATGTCCTGCTATGTTTTATAATCACAGTGAACGGATAATCAAGGTGTTTTGTGTGTCTTAAACCTATGAATCTCACCAACATTATGTTGACGTTTTAAGCATCATTTTCAGGTGAGCATTCGAAGGATAAGATAGAAGGGCGATTAGAAGAGACCTAGTTGCATTTGAGGATGGCTATCTTTAATTTTTTAATTTGATTTAGTTGGATTTTGTTTATGATACATTGAATGTCTTCCATTATTACGTTATGTTTTAGTAAAGATACCTTGGAGGTTGTTTTTGGTTATTTTGTTCTGGGGTATTGTTACGACACTGTGTTTTTGTTCTTTACTCTATTTATTTGCATATAGTAAATCTCTATATAGACGCCATGTGTTGTGATGATATCTATGAAGTTACACTCGCGTTTTCGCCATTGGCGAGGTGTGACATACACTTGGCTACAAAAGAAGCTACATCTTGCTTCATACCATTCCACCAAAAATGCTGCTTAAGGTCCCTGTACATCTTGGTAGAACCAGGATGAATAGTGAATGGGGAACTATGAGCCTCTGACAAAACTGCCTCACGTAGCTCAGGATCATCTGGAACACAAAGCCGATCTCCAAACCATACTATACCAGAGTCATTCACTCTGAACTCCGACTGTTTACCCTCTTGAACATTCTGAACCACAGCCCAAAGCTCACCATCATCCTTTTGAGCTTCCTTAATCCACAGAATAAGATTGGACTCGACCTTCAGGCTGGTCCAATATCCATCGTAACCCCGTACACAAAGTTCAACATCCAAAATCTCCAAGTCATTAAGAATTCGAGGTTCAATTTCAAGACTCGCTATCATACCAGATTTACGGCTAAGTGCATCAGCAACAACATTAGCCTTGCCTGGATGGTATTGAATGTTCGTGTCATAATCTTTGAGGAGTTCTAACCATCGTCTTTGTCTCATGTTAAGTTCCTTCTGGGTGAAGATATACTTGAGACTCTTATGGTCAGTAAAGATGTCACATGACTCGCCATACAAATAATGTCTCCAAATTTTCAACGAAAACACAACAGCAGCCAACTCTAGATCATGAGTCGGGTAATTCTCCTCATAAGGTTTTAACTGCCTCGAAGCATAAGCAATCACCTTCCCATGCTGCATAAGAACACAGCCCAAACCCTTCTTCGACGCGTCACTATAGATTTGAAAACCTCCAGAACCAGATGGAAGAGTTAAAATAGGAGCGGACACCAATCTCTGTTTCAACTCTTCGAAGCTCTTCTCACGCTCCTCCGTCCAAACAAACTTCTCACCTTTCCTCATCAGTTGCGTCAAAGGTAACGCCAATCGTGAGAAGCCCTCAACAAACCGTCGATAGTAGCCCGCAAGCCCCAGAAAACTCCTAACCTCAGTCACAGTAGTAGGTTTTGGCCACTTGGTGATAGCCTCAACCTTAGATGGATCCATGGTGATACCATCGGCGGATACAATATGACCAAGGAAAGCAACTTGGCTCAACCAAAATTCACACTTCGAAAACTTCGCATACAACTTCTGCTGCCGAAGAGTCTCCAAAACAATCTTAAGATGTTGCTCGTGTTCTTCCCTTGTCTTAGAGTAGACTAGGATATCGTCGATGAACACAATAACGAACTTGTCGAGATACTCGTGGAATACGCGATTCATAAGATCCATAAACACAGCGGGAGCGTTTGTCAGACCGAAAGGCATAACCAGAAACTCGTAGTGACCGTATCGGGTTCGAAAAGCGGTTTTGGGAACGTCTTGCTCCTTCACCCGAAGTTGATGATAACCGGACCTCAAATCACTCTTTGAAAAGAATTTAGCCCCTTGCAACTGATCAAATAAATCATCGATACGCGGAAGAGGATAACGATTACGGATAGTGATACGGTTAAGCTCACGATAGTTGATACAGAGTCGCATACTTCCGTCCTTCTTCTTAACAAATAAAACAGGTGTACCCCAAGGAGAAACACTGGGTCGGATGAAACCATTCTCCAAGAGTTCCTGTAGCTGCTCCTTCAACTCCTTCAATTCAATAGGCGCCATACGGTACGGAGCTTTGGAGATAGGTTCGGCACCTGGGATCAAGTCGATGCCAAACTCAACTTCCCTAGCAGGAGGAATACCAGGAAGTTCGTCGGGAAACACGTCAGGAAATTCACGCACAATGGAAAGACTTTCAATACTCGGACTTTCCAAGGATGTATCTTTAATGGATGCCAGAAAACCTTGGCAACCATGTGAAATCAGAGTTCGGGCTTTCATAGCCGAAATAATTTTAGCAGACTTGAGAGGTTGAGAACCATGATAGACAAAATCGGGGGAATTGACATCGCCAAAGATCACATTTCTGGCATGACAATCAATGGTAGCCCTATGAGAAGCCAACCAATCCATGCCCAAAATCACATCAAAGTCAATCATATCAATAGGGAGTAAATTCGCCGGGCGAATGCGATCATCAAAACGTAAGGGACAATTCACAAATTCATGTTCGATGAGTACATGGTTTTTCATTGGTGTTGAGATGGATACAAAATTAGTTAGTGGTGTTGGGGTTATATTGAGTTTCTTGGCAAATGAATTAGATACAATGGAATTTGTGGCACCCGTATCAAATAATGCAAAAACAGTACGATCGCCAATATAAAGAATGCCGGTAATAGTACCTGGTGAGTTTGCTTCCTGATCACGAGTCATAGCATAAGCACGACCCATAGTAGGAGGTGGCCTATCAGAGTTCACTGGTACAATATGATTCCTTTTGGGACAATCCTTCACCTTATGTGTAGTGGAACCACAGTTGAAACATCCTCCCGTAGCCTTGTAAGAAACACCCGGGTGAGGTTTCCCACAAGTAGTAAAAAGTGGTGGAGGAGGTAAGGTCTCCGTAGGCCTTTTCTGACCCGAAGAACCTGAAGAATGACCCTGCTGAGAATCCCGAGTCGACTGATCCCTAAACTGACGCTGCTTGTTGTTACCCTGACCCTGACGGTCATTCTCATTCCTACCAGTAACCCTCTGATCCTGACCCCTGTACTCTTGTCGTCTCTGATCAAAACTCCGGTCCTGACAACCCCTGTGCTCAACACCCTGGTCCTGACGACCCTTATGTTCAACACCCTGGTCCTGACGACCCTTATGTTCATAACCCTGGTCCTGACGACCTTGACCCCTGTAGTTAATACGGTTACCATCTCTGTCCCTCTTGTTTGAACCCCCATCAGCATGAAGTAACTCTATGTTACGGGCCGCGTCCGCAACTAGCACAACATCTGCGTAGTTAGTATTCACGATCCGGTCCAAAACCCACTTTTTCAGTCCCCACTTAAAGTGCCTAGCCTGCCTCTGAGCATCACCCGCAATCGGTCCAACGAAACTAGCTAACCTCAGAAACCTCTGCATGTACTCCCCAGATGACTCCCGATCAAACTGATATATAGTTCCATACTCACGCTCATACCTTTGCTGTTCAGAGAAAGGAAAATACTGCTTATAGAAGATGTCACGGAAAGTCTCCCATGCACAAGTGTCAGCAAAATTCTCTCCCTTAGCCCGAACATACGCCTTCCACCAACTCAACGCATCACCTTCCAACTTGAAGGTAGCCAAACGCGTCTTGAATTCATCACCACAACCCAAGACTTTGAACAATTTCTCCATACGAGTGATCCAATCTTCTGCCTCCGTGGGGGTGGCAGCAGATCGGAAAGAAAGAGGCTTAAGCTTAGTGAATCTCTCAATCCAAATATGTATCCCAGTAGGTGGGGCACCGCCACCTGACGAACCAGCACCATTCCTGATGTCATTGGTGATTCTGGTCATTATTTCAGCAGAGAGATTCGGGAGAGCATTAGCCAAAGCAGTGGGTATCATAGCCTCGAAGTTAGGGGCATCCCCACCATCACCGTTTCTACGCGTATTCACCATCTGAATGATCATTAAAACGATTAGTAAAGTCAGGAAACAGAAAGAATAAGCACGAAAGGAAATGACGAAACATAAACCTAGTGTCTACCCAAATCCTCACCAGTCAAAACCTAAGCTCTAAGGGTCAAATCCTAGGGTCCATATGTTCACAGGCCATGACTTATGTACTACAGGTCGCAGCCTGGGCTCTGATACCATTATTGTAACACCCCAACCCGACAAGGGTAGAAGTATCACATTATGGTGACATATCAAGGCATACATAATAAACAGCAGAAGTCTTAAGCATTAAATAATCAAAGGAGTTAAGTCAACACGACTTAAACAAATACATAAGTTCAAGAGAAAGGAAATACTCCAAATTTAAGAACAATGAATCCAAGTCTAATAAAGTCATAACATAAATAAATGGTAACTAAGATGACTAGGGTAAAGTCTCCATAAGCTCAACTCTCAACCCAAAGCAATCCCCACCTCCTAGCTTAAATACCTGCCGCAGGAAAAGAAATGCGGCTGAGCTTAAAAAGCCCAGTGAACAGATATATATAAACGAAACAAAAGATAAGGAACGAACATATAAGTATGGTGCATTGGGGAAAACATAAGGTATAAACAAAAAGGATATCAAAAGTAAGAAAAATCTCAGTAATCTACCACGAGCCCAGACAGATCAAATCATATCATAGTAACCATTGGATTCGGAGGGGTAACCTCGGAATACCAAAAGTAAGAAGGAGGGGAGTCCTCAGTAACTATTGGAGTGATCAGCTCCCAGAATGTGTAGACGTGGATTGTACCCAGCATCAAACACCAAACAGATCAAAACATAGCATACACAAAACGTACCTAGGATGCATCCATATGCCCCTGCAAAGATATTAGTGGCTAAACAATATATAATAATTGAGCTCATAATAAATAACAGAAAAGGGACGGTGTGGAACATCACTCGACCACACTAGAGTCATGCCATTGGTGCATCAATGACACGGCCATGGAACCCCCATGACTAGGAAACAAAGTGGCTCGGGTATCAAACTGTAGGATTTAAAAGTCATATTATATCAAAGGTCCATAAGTTTCATAGCAAGGTTCATAATTCTAGGGAAGCATGGCAAAGGCATAGATCACATAGGAAAGCCATAATAAGAAGGCTCAGATCATAATCAGACTAATATAAAAAGATGTAAATGGAACATGAAGAATGAATCAAAGTATAAGGGAACAT
Organism: Artemisia tridentata subsp. tridentata; assembly: GCA_021014915.2. NCBI lineage: Eukaryota > Viridiplantae > Streptophyta > Magnoliopsida > Asterales > Asteraceae > Artemisia > Artemisia tridentata. The sequence goes on along the minus strand of CP139501.1, from coordinate 238,430,112 downwards.
AGCAATGGCTTAGGGAATCTTATAATGAATCAAGATCAAAAAGTCATGAGAATGAAAGCACCCTTACTGAAAAAGGGTAGAATATATGTACCTTATTCAACAGCAAAAACAAACCAGAAATAGATGAATCACAAGGCACAAGATCACTCCCGCTTCACGGAACCTATACGGATTAATAACCACATATTACTTTAAGTCCAATTGAATTAAGTTACTCTTTTAGTAAACTTTCCCTTTTTAGTAACTTTCTATTTTTAGTAACTTTCCAATTATAGTAACTTTCTATTTTTAGCAGGTTTCCCGAATTAGTAAGTTTCCATATTTAGAAGGTTTCCATATTAAGAAACATTAGTCATTATCATTCAAGGTTATCATTTAATAAGGTTAAAGTATCAAACATGACAATATTAATAGTTTAAGGTTCACAAAGATATTTACATAAGTTTAAGGTTAATATAGTAGGTTCACAAGTTTTAGGGTTTATTATGCAAATATGACAAGTTTAGGGATTATTATGCAATTATTGTAAGATTAGGGTATGAAATGTAATTACCATAAAGTTATATGGTTTCACTAGTTTAGTCCTTTAGTTTAGAAAATGACAAGTTCAACCCTTAAGTTAAATATTACACAAATAACCCCTTTTTAGCCTTTAAACTTTTCTCAGCTTTTATATATGAACATATCCCACTTTGTCGAATTTTTATACCACATCAGAACCCAAAAGTAAAATTCACAAAAATTCACACATATACTTTAATGTCTTTAGAACCCACACGAATTTTTCCAGAATTTATTAGCTAGTGTAACTATGGTCTAAAATTCCAACAAGTTAATTCGTCCAGATTTCTGATCAGATTATACATTCGAAAAGTTTGTATTTATTTACCCCATCAAAATAATACAGAAAAATCTACAATAATTCCAGTAATTACTAAACATATGAAATTTGAATCCTACAAATTTTTATCCTCTAATTTGACATGGTTTGAAAAAAATAAAAAACACGGACTGATTTTCCAGACACCCGAATTCAGTTTTGACACTTGAACTTGTAAAATCAAAAAGTATATCTTCCCGACCTCTAAAAATGACAAGGCTTATATATTCAGAAAGCACTTTTCCTAAACTTAATTTTAGACCCAAGAATCATTCAAAAATACGTTACTATCATCAAGATCCATACAATTCAATTTGACCTATATTCCTGGACAGTAACTAGGTTTATGATTTTATGTGATCGGTTTTTGTTCATTCATTCCAACGATAGTCTCTTGATACAAAATGATTATGAGTGACATCAAAACAGATATAGGTCGATTCATATGTGGTATTAACATGCACATAACTACTCGAATCAAAACAATAACAATAGGCCGTTTATATAGGGTTCTTAGGATCATTATTTTATGTAGATTACTCATGATTTTATGTAACTTTGTTCTATGATTTTAAGTGATATAGATCGACAAGAATAACAAAGAAACGAACAAGAATCAAACAAGAAGAGTGGTATTGAACAAGGATGATACGAGTTACCCTTGTTGCGTGATCAAAAGAAGAAGAAACAAGGATCGATCAACCACAGAATTTTCCAGCCGGAAAAAAACCCTAACTAGAACTCCCTTCGAACAACCTCTTAACCCACGATCAAGAATCATACTTTGAACCAGGAACAATGCACGTCTAATCACTACTTTGAAGCTACACAAGACCTCCCTTTTGCTTGATCAAGAATCGAAGAGCAGGAACAAAAGGTAGCAGCAGTCGAGCTTTTTGATGTTTTGTTTTTAGGGTTTACAATGAGGTGAAAAATATATTCGGTATATAAGGATCAAAAGAAACCGTGTATTTGTGATGAGATAAATAAGGAATGGATCTACTTTTATGGGATTGATATCAATCAATTTTAATGTATACTTATCTCTTATTTATTTACTTAGCCGAAAATTTGATTCTTGACCCAATACAGTGTCGCCTACTAAAGGCTAGATGTATGGAACATTTGTTTTGGTGATCTTTAAATTATAATGTAAGTCTTATTAGCTACATTTTATTATGTAACTTAGGTTTTAATTACTTTAGATTAAGTACAAATAATATGTCTTTTTTATGATTTTATATGTTCTTTAAAATTTAAAAATTAGAGGGGTATTTTGGTCATTTCAGATTTTGCTAATTTTAGGGTTTTACATAATCAAGTCTGGATTGATGTAGACCTTCCTCCTAATGCCAAGGTAGTTGGAAGTAAGTGGCTCTTCAAGAAGAAAACTGACATGGATGGCAATGTACACACCTATAAGGCCCGTTTGATAGCTAAAGGGTTTACCAAACATATGGGGTTGGCTATGAGGAGACCTTTTCTCCTGTAGCTGACATTAGTGCTATTAGGATTCTCATAGGCATAGCAGCGTACTATGATTATGAGATTTGGCAAATGGATGTCAAAACCGCCTTCTTAAATGGTCGCCTAGATGAAGACATCTATATGGCGCAGCCTGAGGGGTTTGTGAATCCAGAATTTCCAAACCGTGTATGCGAACTTCAAAGATCTATTTTTGGATTGAAGCAAGAATCCCGGCAATGGAATAAGAGATTTGATGAAGAAATCAAAAAGGTTTGGATTTACTCAGAATCTCGATGAGCCATGTGTATATCACAAAGCTAGAGGGAGTGATGTTATTTTCCTAGTCCTATATGTTGATGACATATTAATCATGGGTAAAAAAATTCCAAGATTGAAAGAGATGAAAGCCTATCTTGGGATATGTTTTTCTATGAAGGATTTAGGAGAAGCAGCATACATTTTGGGAATCAAGATCTATAGAGATAGATCAAGGCGGTTGATTGGATTAAGCCAAAGTGCTTACATTGATAAAATATTGAAGAGATTCAATATGTAAAATTCCAAGAAGGGATATTTGCCGATGCAAGAACAACATGGCTTAAGTAGCAAAGCTTGTGCTTCAACACCTGAAGAGGTGGCACGCATGAAGAGAGTCCCTTATGCTTCGGCTGTGAGATCTATTATGTATGCGGTGAGATGCACAAGGCCTGATGTGGCGTTTGCTCAAAACATAACCAGTCGATATCAGCAGAATCCAGGTGAACTCCACTGGACTGCTGTTAAACATATTCTCAAGTACTTCAGAGCTACAAGAGATATGTTTTTAGTATATGGGGGAAATCCAGAAGCAGAACTTGATGTTACAGGTTACTGCGATGCTTCCTAGAAATGTGATAAAGATGATACGAAGTCTCAGACAGGTTATGTCTTTGTCATTAATGGTGGAGCTGTGGATTGGAAGAGCAAGAAGCAGAGTACCATAGCGATGTCTGCAACAGAAAGCGAGTATATTGCTGCTTCAGAAGCTGCAATGGAAGCCGTCTGGATTAGGAAGTTCGTTTCAGGGCTTGGAGTTATGCCCTCAGTCGAAAGACCTATAAAGATGTATTGTGACAATTTAGCCGCAATTACATTTGCCAATGAACCTGGAATCATGAAGGGCACCAGACATTTCCCGATTAGATATCACTATGTTAGAGAATAAGTGGAGATAGGCGAAATCTAGTTACTCAAAGTTAACACAGATAATAACCTAGCTGATCCTTTAACGAAGGCTTTACTTGGTGGAAAGCTTAATCAACATGCTGAAGGCATAGGACTTCGTTTAGCTAGTAGTTTCATGCCCATCTGTGATTAGTGTTTGGATAATGGGATGTTATGAACAATTATTATTTTAATGGAATAAAATACTTGTTATGTTTGATTATCATTTTCTTAATAATATATCCTGTATTTTCATGTTTAATCCTTGAATATATTGATTATTCTAAATTATCCGTTGTCGATTAATGATATGGGAATATCATTAAATTAAGACAAATATGAGTATTGGTAGAATATACTTGAAGTATATTGATGCGTTGACATGCCAATTTCACATGATATTCAATGAATTGAATATAGGACTTATCCTAACTTCATGAGTTTACTTTATGGATCTTGTCATTAAGTAGATCATGTATATATAGTTATCCTCAGACTTGAGATACCATATAACTGTCATGGATGTAGTGCATTTCTGTGAAGCAATTTACCGCTATACGTAACTGGTAGCTATAAGGATTGTTTTCAGGAGTGTTGCAAAGTTCATGGGTTATGCTAGTAGTCAAGAGAGAATTTGTTCCTTCAAATTTATTTGAAGTTTAATACTGTTGGGCCCCTCATATGGTTGACAAGATGTTTGTGTGGCCACACCCAATATCTCCCCTGAATAGGTTCATAAGATTTGGTAATCTTGCTCAATCAGAAACAACGAGAAACAGAATGGTTAATAAAGAATGACTAAGATCCATATCTTTATTAATGTAGTATTAGAAACAAAAGGATAAGTATGATGATGAATCATCGAATGGTTTTTCCAAGAGACCACCACCCGAGTTGTACTAGGGGTATTGGCGTGTTGCTAGACGCTAACCAATGTCATTACACTATTAATAGATGTCCAAGTGGGAGTTGTTAAGTTTATGAAAAAATATTAGGGGTTTTTACATATTTCCCCTTGCCAAACACCCCTAATTACATATATACCCAACCCTAAGTTTTAATTACATATATACCCAATTTCTTTGAAATTACCAATCTAGCCTTCTATTTTAATTTCATTTTTCATGGAACATGAATCATTAAGGTTTAAGGCTGAAGAGAAGCTACCAGCAAAAAGTAACGATGAGTGTCTTCTGCTCCATCTTCGCAACCGACCACAACTACACCAATCAAGTTTCGATTTACAACCTGTATATTTGAATTAGAAAATGGTTGGTTCACTTTTTTCCTAACACTTACAAATGAAACTAATTTTGGGTTTTTGGGTAATATCTAATTGTAAGACATATGAGTGTTTTGTTTAAATTTGAATATGTTTCGTAATGGATTTATCTATTGATGAAACGATTTAACTACTCTTCTTTCCATTGTTGATCCAAGGTACGCTTTATTTGGTGAAAGTTGTCAGACATGTCAGTAAAGATTTTGAAATTTATAGTGGAATACATAAGATTCTGAGTTGTTAAACATTTGCGAAAAAAAGCTTGTAACTGCTGGAATGAAACAGTTAATAAACTTGAGTACTATTGACTTTTTCTCCTTAAAAAGCTTTATCGCTTGATCACTCATCCCAACATTCGAATATCCAGATATCATCGCATTAAACGTCACAGGGACATATATTAATGTTAATAAGGGTATAATAGTCATTCAATAAGCTATTTTAAATGAATTGGGTATATATGTAATTAAGAGTGTTTAGGAATGGGATATATGTAATTAAATTTTAAGCTTGGGTATATATGTAATAAACTAGCTTAGCAGGGACATATATGTAATTGCCCCAAAATATTAAACGTGTATGACTAGAATCGAACTCGGGACCATGGGATTGCACACATTACGTATGAAGGATTAATGTATAATAATTAATATATATAAACCGTTATGTATTTAATTATTAGAACACAAAATAACGACTAACGGACGTTAAGTAATTAACGGGAATTGACTAACGACCGTTAGTGAATAAAGGAAGGACTATAGGTGAAATTAGAGGGTCAAGAATGTTCCAGAATCCCTTGGGAAGTGGATGGCCGATCGGTTGGGGTGTTCCAAAGCCCAATCCATAGCAAACTTGTCTTCCAAAATTTCATGCCTATAAATACAAGGCCTAGGGTTATTTGTTTTCTATCTTTGCACTCTTGCTATAACCCTAAGTTTTCCCTTCTTCTTCTTCTTGTCTAACCGATCGATCCTTAACCCTAAAGGGTTAGTCGATCTTAGTTTTTCAAAGGCAAAATCGTTTTGGTTTAATTTGTGTTCTTAGATCTAGCAATCTAATTAATCGGTTATAGTACGTGTGTACAAGACCTTGGTATAAACTCACTATAGTTTATACATCTTAGATTGAGATACAAAAGGGTAAGGGGTATCTCGCTAATCCACTTTGATAATTAAAGAAGAAGATTTGAAGTATTAATCATTGTTCTTGCTAGGATCAAAGGTACGTGTCTTTAATTTTTGGTTAATCTCTTATATGTTAAATATGATCCTACGCTTCCGCATACGTGTTTGTTGATATTAGAATAAATATATGATTGTCATGTTATTAAAATTCTAACACCAACATGATGGTTCGGTATTCTAACTGCCTATAACTGCTTATGATAAACACACTAACTTATACTAATATATGTGACTTATTTATCTATACATCTTGTCAAATCTGTATATTAAAACTAACTAGAATATGCTGCGTTTAATGATTGATATTCGAAGATTATACTCCAACAATTGATGTACCAAAAGGCTGCTTCTCGGTATATGTTGGTGAAAGTAAAAGAAAGCGATATATAGTTCCATTATCGTATCTAAAACATACTTCATTTCAGACTTTGTTGAACCTATCCGAAGAGGAGGTTGGCTATGCTCATCCTATGGGTGGTCTAACGTTCCCTTGCAAAGAAGAGACCTTTATTGAAGTCATGCATGATATACATCTAACGTTGTCACCGTATGCTAATAGAAGATGAAATTCTTTGCATTATATTTTTGGTGTAATTAAACAACTAAAAGTATTGTCATTTAGGATTAGTAATTACTAAGTATGATCAATGAATTAATCTATATTCATTTTGTATCCTCATAGAACCTTTTGCTTATCAGGCTTCATATATATGTTCTTTCGTTCATTCTTTGCACAAGAAATACCCTTCTTAGTGAAAACACCATAGGGTGATAAAAAAATGTTTGATCAAAATTTGGTCAGGTATAATCCCAAAAAATACAGATTTGATTATTACATGAGTCATTAGTACTTTTTCCTGAATGGCAACATGGTCACTAGTACTTCTCATTGCAAACAAAAAGGTATGCTGATTTTCATCTAACTAGTGACCTACAATGTGATGCTTTGGGTTAATGGCATATAATAGCTACGAACTTTCTCAAGTGTTCACATGTCAGTTATGAACTTTTTAAAATACCACAATACCCATCAAACTTTCAAATTTTGTTTCATTATCAGATACGAAATTTAAAAAAATACCACAATACCCATCAAACTTTCAAATTTTGTTTCATTATCAGATACGAACTTTAAAAAAATACCACAACGAGATGAGTTTTTTACATTGATAAAACAAAATTTGAAAGTTTGATGGGTATTGTTGTATTTTAAAAATTTCATAACTGACATGTGAACACTTGGGAAAGTTCGTAGCTATTACATATGCTTTCGTCACTAATGAAAAGTTTCTTCAAATTATCATGTGTCTTCATTTATTTATTCCATAATTATTTATTGTTAATCTCCTTCCATTAAGCATTTGTTCAATATCTTTGTAATCGAAAAGCTCCACGGATCACTTTGAAATAGGAATTAAAAAAGTCACCTTACACATATTAAATTACAAACACAAAGTCTTCTGATATATCTATATACAACACCAAGAATTTGTTAGCAACACAAACGATAAAGTAGTTATCATGAAAAACGTATAATAGAAAGACATTCGATCGTCAGAAAATTTGGTTATGTTTCTAAATGTTGACAAGATCTGCTTTTGGTTTACTTTTTAATTGTCCCGACGACATGTTGTCGGGAAGAATAAAGTAAGTTTGTCGTTTTGTGATTTGGCTGGATAAATGAAAATTTTGGGGGGTTTTTCGCACATAAATACCGACGACATGTCGTCGGTATGAATTACATATATTAAAAAATTTATTTCTTATAAATACTTTTATTTAATATATAATTAAAATTAAATACTTTAATTTAAAATTAAATACTTTTATAAAATTAAAAAAATATATTTAATTTAAATACTTTTATTTAATTTATAATTAAAATTAAATACTTTATATTTAAAATTAAATACTTTAACTTAAAATTAAATGCTTTTATTAAATTAAAAAAATGTTTAATTTAAATACTTTTATTTAATATATAATTAAAATTAAATAAAAAAACTAGTCAAAATTTTTAAGTGTCCCGGTAAATGTGTACAACTAGAGGATAATTACATGGAAGCGGGATCTCTTGAGCTCGAATCCGGTTCTAAACCTGTATTTGAAGACGAATTAAATGCCATCATTCAATGTTCTCAACAACGTAAAAGTGACATAATTTAATTCGGCCATCTTTCTATCAGCTACCACAGCATCAGCATGTTGAGAATTATGTAAATGTAATTCTATATATGCCGTGAAGAAGACTTCTCGTACATTAAATGTGTTGAGAATTATGTAAAGGTGGTGATCTCGACTATTATGAACTAGAGGATAATTACATGGAAGCGGGATCTCCGGAGCTCGAATCCGGTTCTAAACCTGTATTTGAAGACGGTTTAGATATGAATATTGATGAAATGGTTGTTGATCGGACTGGTGGCAAATCAACTTGGCCGAGATGATATGGTTGTACACGAGATGTTAAACGAATGAATCAGAAAGATGGAATAGATGTGTACAACTTCCTTAACTTGGTTAGAGGAGTATCAGAAGAGGAAGCTGATAATGAGTGTCTAGGTGGAAAACTTCAAGTAGATGTACCCATTAATGACGAAACATCTGGGAAATGGGGTGCTGTGGAATCTGATAAACCACAGGGTTTAGATTGGAGTAAAAAAGTTGTAGAAAAAACTGAATCTTACCACTTTCAAAACATTCCCAATGCTTCCCATCAAACACTTTCCGCCAATACTTCCCACCAAACACTTCCCACCAAAATTTCCTACCAAAACTTCCCACCAAAATTTCCTACCAAAACGTTTGTGTAAAATATCTGCTTTATCCTCACAAACACATTATATACACTCTTGTCCTCAAAACCACTCAACCTCACAACCTCTTATCTTCACACCAATTTCAAAACCTGAGATGCAGCGATATAATCCTTTTATGTGTTCTTGTGGAACAGGAAATATAAAACTAAGAAAATCACATAAAAAAAATACATTTGGATGGGAATATTATGCGTGTCCTCTTTCGAAGGTGAACAATCATACATTTCTTATTTATGTAAATATACAAACAATCATAACATTTCCTTATTTATGTAACAGCCAAGAGAAAAAGATTATGGATGTGGATATTTTATGTGGAAGAGTGAATTTGATGACCGGTTACAAGTAATCTCTTCTGCTTCAACATCTCAAGGTGATGGATCTGCACCAACAGAGTGCTCAAACTGTAATGCCAAAGATCTTAGGATAAATATGATGGAATCACAAAAACAGGTGCTAGAGACAAGAGTAAGGATGCTGGAGGCAAGACTTGAAATGGCAAGGAATCCCGACGAACACGACCACGCATGTCAGTCGGATGCAATACTCCGTAAGCTGTTAGGTGACATGGACAATCTTCATATGTAGTGTTGTTGTTGTTGTTGTTGTTGTTGTTGTTGTTGTTTGTGTTATTGTTGTTGTTTAATAAAATGTTGTGTTATTGTAATGATGAAAACTAATTCACATGTTTACATAATCAGAAAGATGGAATAGATGTGTATCAACCGATGGCCGTGATGAAGACTTCTCGTACATTATTGATTAGTCCTAATGTTTATCAAGAAAAGGGAAGGTTGGTTGATGTTGTTGGTGAGTGTTTAGATGAAGAATTAGAGTCATGGGTTCGATGTATAAGAGTTTTCGAGTTCTTGGTTATCAACTATGTTTAGTTATGCATATATATGTTGTTGTTGTTGTTGTGAAAATTACATATATGCATAAAGAATGGAGCGATATAATCCTTTTATGTGTTCTAGATGTATGTTATGGTTGAAACCAAAAGAAGACTCTTCTTAGATACGTTTACCAAACCCTTATTGATGTTTTTGCTAGATGTAGATGATGCGTGGTTTTGCGACCTTACAACAGGTTTTACCTCTCGAGGGATCTCAAGAGGCTTGCAATCCCCACCAGGCAGTGTACCTGACCTATGTAGTATAGTGTAGTGGCAAGTACCGGGGGATTGATCGTTCTCTAGGGGAATAGTGTCGTTAGGATTGAAAAACTACTCTAATAGGTCTAAGGGTGAGGGAAGATTCTTTTTGTATTTTTTATATTTTTATAAAAGCAATTAAAATCTTGGGTTTGAAGGAGTGGGCGGAATTAGTTGCTAGTCAACTAATCCAAATAACTACAATTGCAAATAAAATAAAATAACTGAAAATAAAAAGGTTGTGGAACTTATATGGAGAGAAATGTGTTTACTTAGATTTCCTTACTCCCTAACTATCTTTTACCGGTTGATTAGTGTGTATTAATTGCATGGATGACGGGTGTATTCCTTAATACCAATCGTGGGGTGGCGTACGTACTTCCCCAACTTTATAAGCTCCTACTTCACTCCTATGTCGAGCCGGCTAAGAAGCTCCTAACATGGGATCACTAGAATTCACTCATGCATTAAATACAACCATAAAAACCTTAGTACGCATTGGTTCATGTTTCTTAAGACGTTCAAGCAAGTTACCGTATAGGAGGTTAGCCAGTTTTCTTAAGCCTAACATCGATAAACAATCATCCAATACGATTAATAACACACCAACAACCAATAATCAATAGTTAGGTTTCATTAGATCTAAGCAAACACAAGATAAATCTAGCCTAGCATGTTAAATAAAAGACAAGAACAAGATATAATCAAACAACACATAGACATATTGAATGATTAATGATTACTTATCTTCAATTGAACATGGGAGATCCAAGGGTATAAAACCCTTAAAAGTAGCAGAAAAATCGTCTTAGGGTTTCTCATCACAAAGTTGCACACTAATGACTAAAAATTATGAGAATATATATAGAAAATCAGATTTGACGGCGTCACGTTATAGAGCTGACGCCGTCACCTCGCCGCGGTTAGGGTTTCTTAATGGCCTTCTTGAAGTCGTCCCCTTTTAATCATCCAAAATCCTCTCTGGCGCGTCAAGGGTTGACGGCGTCACAATGGTGCTTGACGCCGTCACAGGTACTTTTCTAGTCGATTTTGAGACTTTGTCGTTTTCTTCACTTTTATGCTCCAAAAACGTCCAAAATGCTTCCTTTTCCAGATTTCTTCTCCAAAGTACCTAAAATGACAAAAGGAACGATTTAGGGCAATATTTGATCAAATAAATACGATTTAGGGCTTAAATGACCCCCTAAAAGCGGTACACTTTTCGCTTCATCAGTAGAACAGGAGGACCTTTTACTGCAATGAGACAAAGGCTCGATATCTTCACAGCGGATGAGCAAGAGATTATTAACGAAATTAATCTCATCATTCAGTCTATTACATTGTTGAATTTCATTTCTTGTTAATGTTAAAGTTATGAAACACGAATACTAACTATGTATGGGCACAACCTATTTTGTGAAGGTACAATGATGGCAATCCTTTGTCCGCCGATGATCAAACTTATATTCTTGATAACGTCTTCAATCACCATCCACATAAAGTTCAGAAAACAAAGTTCCAAGAAATTCGTTGCTTTTTTTTTTTTTTGTATCAACCGATGGCCGTGAAGAAGACTTCTCGTACATTAAATGTGTTGAGAATTATGTAAAGGTGGTGATCTCGACTATTATGAACTAGAGGATAATTACATGGAAGCGGGATCTCCTGAGCTCGAATCCGGTTCTAAACCTGTATTTGAAGACGGTTTACATATATGTATAAAGAATGGAACTGAAGGAACAATATCACAATTAACAAACACGAAGGCAAACCTTTTATTTAAAACAAGCAAGCGTTCTCAACCACATACATTTTATACAGACTCAAACGAAAAAACTCGACAAGCAAACGAATCAACTCGACAAGCAAACGACACAACTCGACAAGCAAACGAAATAACTCAAATGAAACAAGTCGGCAAGCAAACGAAACACACGACATAGACCATAACAAACATCGGCCCTTTTTTTTTTTTTTGCTGCTACTTCCCACTTTGCTAGAACCTGCACCATCTTTTCCCTTCCTTGCTTTCCTTTGCTTGATGAAATGTTCAAACATAGCTTCAAGATTTGTTATCCTATTTCCCAGATCATCAATTTTGGTTTCCAACGTGCTTTCTCCTCCAACATCATCAGCTTGAGCGTCCAACATCTCTCTGTAGTACGGTTTTTTCCTCAACCATTCCAGAATCTGGTATCTCATCCACGGGCTAATGTTCTTATAAGAACCATATTCATCATAAATTTCGTAGCCATATTTATTAAGAACTTCATTAAAGAGACCCTCCGACGATAAAACCTTTGACCACTCCTCTTCCGGCGTGTAACCAGCCATTGTTATGTATGTTTTGTGAGAATTAACGGTTGTTTATGTGCGTTTTGCCGAGTTGAGGATGATTCGCTATATATAAGTAAAAAATTGGCGGGACAAAGGTAAAATAAGGCGGGAAGAAAATCCCGGCGACATGTTGTCGGTACAAAACAGGCGGGAAAAATCTCGCCCAATTATTCGCTATTATTCACACGCGGGAGAAGACAAAAATTATGTCTAAATAAGTCCCGACGACATGTCGTCGGGACAATAACAATAATGGCAAAATAAATGTTAATCAAACGCTAATTGTAATACTTTTTTTGGTTTATATGTTTCCGACGACATGTCGTGGATAAAATATTGGCGGGGCAAATTCCCGCCCAGTTTTTCACTATGGTTAGAAAAGTCAAATGTTTCCAATATGATCCCGACGACACGTCGTCGGGATTTTAACAGCTTAAAAATTCAACGCATTTTTGGCTCGGTCAAACGTGTTTTTTGTCGTTTAGTGTAAAATGCCGACGACAAATATCGTCGGCATTTTGTTAGTCGCCCGTTCTGAAGATTCTTGTAGTTGAAGTCTAAGTACTTTATGCTATAATTACAAAGTAAAGCTCTTAGCTTGAACGTGAATTTTTTAATAACTATCAAAAAAACGTTTACAAATACTACAAAAATGTGTTATAAGTATCAAGAAGCTCGTACAAAAACAATCAAAATTTTATCACGATTTAGTGATTTATCAACCCAAAATGGCACCATGATGTTACCTCAAATGTGTAGTATTGGATCCTTATTTGCAATATCTTATCAAATAAGGGTTGAAACTGTCAAATTTTGAAATTTTTTTGCACATGGAAAACACAACTAGGTAATTAGGCATAGTATGTACAAACTACAAATGTTGAAGGTTCAAAGTGAATATAACTAAACACGTCTTCATCTTCGTCCGCTTTTTTGCTTACTCTGTTTCAAACTTTTACATAACTCTCTTGAGACTAATCAATATTAACTTAAGTCTGTTGCAAATTGACTACCTTTAGTTTTATAACACAATGTCATGAAATTTATCACTCTCGATGCTTAATATTGTGGGGCCGAGGAAAGTTCTTTACAGAACAACATTTAGCTAAAGATCAAATTAGATTATCCTGGCCCTTCATTCTTATATCATCTGACGGCAGAAATTATATCATCCCGTCTTAGAGAATGTGCGTGTGTAGGGGATCTCACCTCTTGTGGGGCCCTTCAAAAACTGAAGGCCCAGTGCTGTTGATCACTTTGCACCACCTCAAATCCGTCCATGCAATACCATGAATAAATAGAGGGATGTCCATTAACCAATATGTAAATATCACCCTACAATGGATGGTCATCTTCTATTCACATTGAATGACCAAGTTTGACAAATATCACGAGTGAGTTTAATGAAGATCTCTTCTTTACATGGGATCGTTAGACCTCCCATAGGATGAGCATAGCCAAACTCCTCCTTGCACATGTTTAACAACGCTTGAAACGAGGGGTGTTTTAAATATGATAACGGAACTACAAATCTGTTTTTTCTGTTTTCACCAACATATACGGATAAATAGCCTTTTGGTACATCCATGACTTTAGAGGATGACAGATATCTTATCACTCTGAGCTTAGCATGCTTTACTGTGGGAAATTTATATATGCCCATGATCATAATATAAAGTCAACCTTGAATTGGAATTATGAAGGCACGAAAATGAGTTTCTTGAGAGACTTTGGAGATAACCACAAGAAGTTGAATGTCTAATTGTTCATACTAATATTGGTATATATAGGTGTATATAGCTACTATACGGTGAAATTTTCGAGGGAACAAACTAACGAGATACTTCAAGTGCTACAAACATTCCAGATTCTCCACAACATACAAATGATTTTTGTGGCGAGCTCACCCAAGATGTCAAGAATCTTTTACAATTTGGTCCATCCAAGAATACTTTCTCTATGGTATCGACCTATTGCAGTTATGTTTCCAAGCAAAAAGTACCATGGGTATAAAATTAATGAATGTTTGTTTCGGCATATATACTATCTATAGATATTCTTAGTGGCCTGCTTGTAAAATAATGCTGGAGAAAAGAGCCCAAAGCTTGAGAGGGAAGTTGAAGATTTTGATAACGTAACATCAGTTGTGCATGTACTACATTATTTTTATTGATCCTTTTTGTCTTTGGGATAACATAATTGTTTACACCCAAAAAAGGGTTACCAATTTCAAAAAGTTTATCAGAAAAAGAGTATTGCATGTGTCTTTGTACTTTCAAGAATTCAACTTACTGAAGCATGCTAATTACGATAGTTAACTTAATTAACTACTTACTGAACTTTTTTTATTAGATGTCAGTATATATGTCAAAACATACAAACATTCATAAATGAAGTCAAGGTACTTTTGTTTGCAAATGCAACTACGATACCATAGAGAATTATTTCTTGGATGGACAAAAATGTATCAAGATTCTTGATTCTTGGACGAGCTCGCCACAAAAATGTTTGTATCCGTGGACTATTTCAAAATTGTTGAACATCAAGTGTTTTTTTCCCTAGAAAAATTCACCTTGTAGTAGACTTTGTAGTTAATGAGACACCTATTTATACAGCTATCTAATTGTTAACTTCCTGAGCTCATCTTCAAATTATCTCAACAAACTCATAATCCCTACCATAACATAGTTCATACTTCGATATTCAAAGTTTACTATGATTATGGGATTGAACAAATTTCCAAGAATCAAGCAGGCCAAACAAGGAATGCCAGTCAGCTGCAGTAAATAATGGTAGTATACCAAAAGGCCAATTCTTTGTATATGTTGGTGAAAGCACAAATAAGAAGAAGTTTATAATTCCATTGAAGTATCTAAAACATCCTTCATTTCAAACCTTGCTGAACCTTTCAGAAGAGGAGTTTGGTTATGATCATCCTATGGGAGGTCTAAACTTTCCTTGCAAAGAAAAGACCTTCAATTCATTGAACTCATTCATGATATATATCTAACATCTTCATCATCACATGTTAATAGAAGATAACTTCCAATAGCATTTTTTATTGTAAACCACTAGGATATGATCTTGTCCTTTTTTGGCTATTTTGTAATCGCTTAGCATCTCGGCACAACTATGGTAAACGAGCTGATGTATTAACGTTCAAACAATGTTTAGCTTTTCAAAGTTTCACAAAATTCTTTCATTCTATTATTTCACAACAAGAGATATGTTTGTGTAAAGCAATTGTAATGACCAAGAATCGTGTTTTAACACCTTCCGGTGGACGAGGTTGATCAAAATAGAAGAGATTCATTTTTGGTTTAGTGAGAGAGTAGAGAGAAGGTGGAGTGTTTAGAACTTTGATATTATTACTATGTTTTTGAAGTTCACGGCCACACCCCACAAGTGAAGACTTGTGGGGTATTTAAATGCCTAAAAAGACAACTATTAGAGTATTACATTAATAGTCCTTGCACTATATGCAATCTAGTTGTCAACTTCCAATTCAGGTAAATATCGCCCAGCTTCATTTCTAACAATCTCCCTCCAGCTGGAGATATACGTGAATTGGTTACAATGATTCCTAACAATTACATAACAATGATAAAAGCAATGCTGAAGTAGAGCAGTTTCCTTTTGAGGATGTTTTCACAGCTCTTGATCTTCTCGTATCTTTCTCAGCTTGCTTGACTTACTTGCAGAATCACTGTAATGACCTAATTGGGTTATAACTCCCTCCCAATTAGTGAGGCATTTTCTTTTACATGCTCCCTCCCAAATTGACAACCCGTTTGATATAGCTTTGATGCTTGTAGAAGAAGTTTCTCTGAAATCTTGCCAAATTCTCTTCAGTCTCTTGCACAGCGGAAAATGGATTATAGACTGATGACTTGTAACTTCTTCACAGGTTTGTATCGGGAGCATCATATCGACATCTTCATCTCACTTAGAATGCTTCCAGTTCTTCAATAAACAGCCCCGATGTACACCTTTCTCCCTCCAGGATGATGACGATCATTCGGACTCATCTTACATATGTATACATAGACATATCAACTAGAAGCAACATATAAATCAATACCCCATGAGTGGATGTCGATAACTATTCTCTCTACAATTCTCTTCAGATCAATCTTTTCTGAAACCTCTTGTATCAAACCAACGGCTTTTGGTTGTGACTGCTGATGGATAAACCCACTATGACGAACTTGAGGTTGAAGTAAAGTAACCCAGGCTTGTGACTTAAACTTGCACGATAGTGTGACTAAGAACCTATGCTGAGCACTACAACGTAACTCCTTAAAGCATAAGTCGTTTCATATACCCATCCACCCTTCCTTAACTGTATATGAACCTCTCTTGAATTATCCACATCTTTGTGTGACACTAAGTACTACAACGTATCTCCTTTAAGTGATAGTTAACTAGGTCTTCGTCCATCCTCCCCTTGACCTATAAAAACTAGATAACCCAAGACTTAATCACTATTCTATAAATGCTCAAACAAGGATCTCGAAGAATCATGCATCCAACCAACCCCGATATCTTCAAGATACTAAGTACACGCACCCGTGATATTCCACTTCAACTTCAAGTAATAATGAATCATCCTTGCAGTCACAGTTGATAACTTAGCCATTGTCATTTGATTGCGATTCTTGATCATGATTTTTTCAGCTATACGTGGTGATGTTGAAGGTGTAGGCCAAAAATATCATTTGTGATTTTGTTGTGAAAAATGCCATAAAATTCAATTCTAATGATGCTGGGAAAATTTGAGTTTAAGAAATTTTTACGCCAAAAATTCCCGAAAAAATTCGAATTTTGGGCCAAAATTTTCACTCTTGTACCAGAATTTGAATCTCGCGTAAAAATGGACCGTTAAGTCTCCTGTGAAAATTAAATTTTGGCCAAAAAATTTGAATTTTTTTGGCAATTACGATAAGGTTGTTCTGTCCGATATCTGAATTGCGATAAGGTTGTCCGATATCGCATTTGGTACAAGGTTGTCGGACAAAGCTGAGGTCTGAAATGCGATAAATCTGAACTGCGAAAAGTCTGAACTGCGATAACTATGAAATGCGATAAGTCTGAAATGCGATAAGTATCTGAGTTGTCAAATGCGATAGTTATCTGATTTGCCAATTGCGATAACTTCTTAGCAGACCCCAATTGCGATAGAAGAGCTGAAATGCGATGAAACGTCTGCTCAAGTGAATTGCGATAATTCGCAGTTTTCCACCAACTTTAACCCACTTTTTGTACTTTAGCTACTATCCCATGAGACTCCCATGCTTGTCTGCCATGCTTCTGCCAACTTTTACTTACTTTTACACACTTCAATAATGCACTATCTTCACTAAAATAATCAATAACAAATCTTTTATAAAATTTGTTAGTGATTTTCGATCAATGAACCAAGAACAAACAAAAAAGTTTGATCTTCCAAGCCAAGTAATGAGTGAAGAACTAGTGAACTTTCACAGCCCAAGTTGATATATCACAAAACAAACACAACCTTTGATCTTCAAAAGGTGTACGATTTCAAGATAAACACCAAAAGGGTCACGTTTTTATGAAACAAAAACGCAACATTTGGGTTCTTTTTAACACAAATCGAACACAAAGAAACTTCAAAACTGCTACTGATGAACAGTAACGAGCAAGAACACACCAAAAAATCACATTTTTTACCTCAAACACACCACGAATCGCCCTCGGTTAGCTCATGATACCAATTGTAATGACCAAGAATCGTGTTTTAACACCTTCCGGTGGACGAGGTTAATCAAAATAGAAGAGATTCATGTTTGGTTTAGTGAGAGAGTAGAGAGAAGGTGGAGTGTTTAGAACTTTGATATTATTACTATGTTTTTGATGTTCACAGCCACACCCCACAAGTGAAGACTTGTGGGGTATTTAAACGCCTAAAAAGACAACTATTAGAGTATTACATTAATAGTCCTTGCACTATATGCAATCTAGTTTTCTACTTTCAATTCACGTAAATATCGCCCAGCTTCATTTCTAACAGTTTGTGATTACTTTGCGTTTTTCAAAAACTCGCAAAGATAACAAATTTCTGCCATACTTATAAGCGCGTATAAATAGCTTAACCTTATAAGTTTGTCGGCTAATAAAAGCTCCACACTTTTAAGTGTATATATTCCAATCAAATTGTATAATTGCATCTACAAATGCACGCGATTTTTTTTTAAATAGCATTTTTAAATATCTCACAATGTTTACACTACAAATTTATCTCATATGTCTTAAGCAGGAATTGAACACACAACATTTGGTTAGGGAGCTTCTCACACAACATGGGGTACCATTGTGACACAAGCCCTTTGGTACAATTGTACATGAATGATAACCAACTGAAACTAGAAAACTTTCTCAGGCTAAACAACCTAGTGAGACATTAGCAACAAGAAAGAGTATATTAACTACCCGACATGCAGGCTCAGGGAATATAACACCAATTAATCCATGATGATGAGGCGAAAAGTGTACCGCTTTTAAGGGGTCATTTAAGCCCGAAATCGTATTTATTTGATCAAATATTGCCCTAAATCGTTCCTTTTGTCATTTTAGGTACTTTTGAGGAGAAATCTGGAAAAGGAGGCATTTTGGACGTTTTTGGAGCATTAAAGTGAAGAAAACGGCAAAGTCTCAAAATCGGCTGAAATTTACCTTTGACGGCGTCAGAATCATCTCTTGACGGCGTCATGCCTTGGCAAGAAAAGTTGGATGTGAAATTTACTCATGACGGGCCAGTGAGTTAGCATGAGAATTCTGACGGCGTCACGCTTTAACTAAATCAAGGGCGTCACGGCTTAAATCATAAGGGGACGGCGTCACGTTCATGATCCGACGGCGTCAAGCCTTGATAGGCCAGAATGGATTTTTGAAGAGCTAAAGAGGGACGGCGTCAAGAAGGTCACCCGGGAACCCTAAAAGCGGCGAGGTGACGGCGTTACAATGCATAAGGTGACGCCGTCAGATCCAAAAATCTATATATAGTTTTCTAATTTTTTGTCATTAAGGGAGAGCTTAGTGTGTGGAATTTTGGGATAAAACCCTAAGACGATTTTAGCTACTTTTTCAGGGCTTTTTGCCTTGAGATCTTCCATGTTTCATTGAAAGATAAGTTATCAATTAATCATTCAATATGTCTATGTGTTGTTTGATTCTATCTTATGCTTGTATTTTGTTTAACATGTTAGGCTAATTTTATCTTGTGTTTGCTTAGATCTAATGAAACTTAGCTATTGATTATTGGTTGTTAGTGTGTTGTTAGTTGTATTGGATGATTGTTTATCTATGTTAGGCTTAAGAAAACTGGCTAACTTCCTATTCGGTAACTTGCTTGAACGTCTTAAGAAACATGAACCAAATGCGTACTAAAGGTTTTTATGGTTGTATTTAATGCACAAGCGAATTCTAGTGATCCCATGTTAGGAGCTTCCTAGCCGGCTCGACATAGGAGTGAAGTAGGAGCTTGTAGAGTTTGGGGAAGTAAGTACGCCACCCCACAAATGGTATTAAGGAATACACCCGTCATCCACGCGACTAATACACACTAATTAACCGGTAAAAGATAGTTAGGGAGTAAGGAAATCTAAGTAAACACATTTCTCTACACATAAGTTTCTCACCACATTTCATTTTTGTTATTTTATTTTATTTGCATTCGTAGTCATTTGGGTTAGTTGACTAGCAACTAATTCCGCCCACTCTTCAAAACCCGAGATTTTACTTGCTTTCATAAAAACTATAAAAACATAAAAAAGAATCTTCCTCAACCCTTAGACCTAATTAGAGTAGCCTTTCATACCTAACGAACACTATTCCCTGTGGAGAACGATCAATCCCCCGTACTTACCACTACACTATACTACATCGGTCAGGTACACTGCCTGGTGGGGTTGTAAGCCTCTTGAGATCCCTCGAGAGGTAAAACCTGTTGTAAGGTTACAAAACCACGCAATCAAGTTTTTGGCGCCGCTGCCGGGGAATAGTTATTGTTTAGGTTGAATTTTTATTTCTATTAGGTCTACTCACTAGATTCCTTTCTAGTGAGGTCTATCTTTTTCTAGGATTTTCTTTAGTCTATCTTTTTCTTTGTGTCTTTGTTCGTAAAAGAAATTTCCATTGACTCTTCCGTTCACCATTATGGAGTACGCGAATCCACCATACCACCAACCACAAAGGCCATTCTACCCTATTGACATCTCGAATTTCAAACAATATCGAGATGAACCCATATATGATGCATGGACTCGTTTTAGAAATTTACTCCGAAAATTCCCTCATCATAGTTTCGCTTTAGCATCCCTAACCCGAACCTTTTACTATCGTGTTGGCCAATATGACCAAATGCGCATTGAGGATTTTGCCAATGGGGACTTTAGGGAATTAAGTGCTGAAGAAGCATGGGATGCCATAGAAGATTGTGCCCAATATTATTATAGGGTAGACAACCCAACAAACATTAGTACAAGTCAATTGAATATAAATTTCCTGGATCATGAAACAAGTTTGTTTGGGGATGAGTACATTAGTGTTGAGATACCTAAGTGGTTGTCATGTAATGCCATAGTACAAAAAGAACACATAGGTGACCTTGATGTGATGAAGGATCTAGCCGAGCATGATCACATTGATAAAAAAGACCTAGGTTTTATGATCAATGACGATGAATCTCAAGAAACACATGATGAATCTTTTGGGCAGTTTGAATATAGCAGTCAGAATATTGAGGATGATCCTTATGATTCGGATATAGAAGTTGAGATGCCTAGAGAAGCACTTGAGATACTAGGGAAAATGTTAGGTTTAAATTCTACCAAAACCTATGATGAGGATATAGGTGATCTTGACACAAGGAATGATGAGGTAAGTAACATAAGCCCACCAAGTACCCCACAAGTCCTACCATCAATTGAGGCACACACACCGCCCGTGACTTACCCGGAAGAAGTTGAGGAGACTATAGGAACCCCAATAGAGGTAGAGCCCTTATACCAAACACAACTAGAAGAAGTATGTTTGAATACTTGTGATCACAACCTTACTCTTAGTTCTATGGAAGTTCCTAGTTTTGATGAACCGGAGCCTCAGCCAAAACCGTTACCTAATCTTCCATCCTTAGATGTGAATTTAGGAATTGAAAAAGGTCCCGATCCACCCATCAAACCATGTAGTCCGGGTAATGTTAAGATTAAGGTAGTAGACTCTAGGCCATGTGGAGTGGAAGCTAATATAGGAGTGAACCGTGACCTTACATACATACATCACCTATTTATGATTGATCACAAGAAACATTATGGGTTTAAACCGGGTTTATTAGGTCAAAGTGGATTCTTAACTTGGAGTCTCTCGAAGTTGATAGAAGATGATCCCTTTCTAGGAGAAAACTTCAATTCACCCATTGACCCAATTGAACTAAGTAAGGTTATGATGATTGGATCCCACATCTTTGAGCATATAATTCATCCACCACTCTTTCCTCACGTGGCATACTTCCACCAAGATGGTGTGTATCGCTACTTTCACCCACACTTAATCCTAAGTGTAGGGAAAACCTCCCCTATTTCCGTTAAATAAGGGTAGAGTCAGGCTCGTGACTCGAACAAAAACAAGCGCTCTTGGGAGGCAGCCCATGCTTTATTTGCTTTGTGTGTTTATTTATTTGTTTGTTTGATTTTATTTGCTTCCGTATGTATGTTTAATTTTTATTATTATTGATTCATGTTCAAAACTAAAATTGTGAAAATGCTTTATTTTGTTTTTAACTTCGTCTTAACTACATATAAAGGTATTTTGCAAAAGATAAGTGTAAGGGAAATCTAAATCGGTTTATTAGAACACATATGAACATGAATCGTAATAATAATAAATTAACATACATATTCGTATTTGTTTGAGTCAAATGCTTGTATCGAGTCATAATGATGTTTTGCAGGATTTCCAGGAAGTAAGGTAAAGGTTTTTCCAGAAATTTTCCGGAAACTTAAAATGAAAATTTTTGTCAGGTCATTTCTGACGGCGTCAGGGTTTATAACTTGACGGCGTCAGATTTAATTTCCAGAAATTTTTGAAAGTTTTGTTTTCATAAAAAGTTTTTATTAAAATCTCCAACTTATAATCTCCAGGAATCTGCAAAATTATCATTCCACAAGCATTATATCCTTATATATAGATTTTTCCCGCCGATGTTATGCAGGTTTTCGTGTTTGTTTTCTCAGGTTTAACAGGTTATTTTGGACAAGGAAATGTTTTGAATCAAGCTTATGGCGATGCATTAGTCATGAAGCTTTTACATTACCTTGGAGGAAGATTTAACCGTGTAATTTCATTATCCGCCGAGCGAATCAGGGGAGTATTTGATTTCATTCTTTTACTTTTTTCTTTTACATCTTGTTATTTGAACATTGGGGACAATGTTCATCTTAAGTGTAAGGGGAAGGTAAAAGTACGATTTTAGAGAATACAATTACGCTTGATTTTTGTTTGTTTAATAATAGATGTGTAATAAAACTGAGAGAAATACTTGTTAAGGTAATTTTAGTGCCAAATTTAAAATTTTTTTACAACATATAGGAGTGAAACTTTGGTCTTAATGAGCGTCTCATGGATAGGAGTTATATGACTAGCACAAAACCGTACCACTAAAAAATTTTCCACCCCAAATATGTGAGGTTCACCCCTAGAATTGGTAGGAAAAGCATTTATGCTATGATGTGTGTACCGGTAGCACTTAGATTCTAGAACTTGCGTTAGGACCATTCCAAAGCCACAAGTAAGACTACATTCGTGTAGTTAGATTTACTACATGATAAGAGGCATTAGGATTAACCCATTGTTTTGCACCTGTGTTTTTGTTATAATTACATTGGCTACATTGGTCAAGTAATTCTCCCACACCCTTTGCGTTGTACTCATTTTTAGTACACGATACCCTAGTACACCCCTCAGAGCCTATCTTTTCGTTTCGACCTTTAAGCATTTTACTTAAAGGAAGAATTTGTTACACCCCACTAAAATGTACACCCAAATCGCCTTAGCCTACCTTGTATGCACTCATTTTTAGTGCATTATTGTTACAACATTTGTTTAAACCCAAGTTAATTATCTAGTTGATTACATGGTTGCTAAGTCGAGTCATATCCTTGTACATATTGTTTTGGGACGATTGGGACTCATGGGTAAAGTACTAGTGTAATGGAGTAATGGGGAAGAACATCATTTATTACCCCCATATGTGCTAAATGTTTTAAAAAAGTACTCCAAGTTTTTCAATTATCTTAATTTGAGTCATTAGAATACACTACAACAAAGCACCTTATTTTACACGATTATATTGTTATATGTTCACCTTTAAAAGTGTGTAAAAAATTAAAGTACACGCTAAGTGTTGCGTGTAGTATATGTGCGTCACAAATTAGTTCACATGATTTAGTGTCAACAATCATATAAAAGTGAACACTAATAAGCGTGTAGAAATTGTTATAAAAGTACACGCTTTTATTTGTGAACAACATAACATCACTCTACACACTAAAAAGCGTGTAGAAATTATAAAATACACACTAAAAAGCGTGTAGAAATGCTAAAGGCACAAATACAATCTGCAAATACAAATCTGCAATTGAATCTGCAAATTTCTCATGAAATTTTTTGCAATTGAATACAAATCTGCAAATTTCTCATGAAAATAGACCACACATGCTAAAAGTACATTTTACAAATGTGATTACACAATTTTTTTGCAATTGAATACAAATCTGCAAATTTCCCATGAAATTGCGGAATACCATTTTCAGTTTAGCTAGACACCACAAGACTAAGTATTACAAATTTAATCATGATTACACAGTTTATGATGAGAATGATGTAATCCAACTC
This sequence comes from Artemisia tridentata subsp. tridentata, assembly GCA_021014915.2. Taxonomy (NCBI): domain Eukaryota; kingdom Viridiplantae; phylum Streptophyta; class Magnoliopsida; order Asterales; family Asteraceae; genus Artemisia; species Artemisia tridentata. Next base: position 238,405,871 of record CP139501.1, on the reverse strand, counting down.
TTGTCTTCAACAAGCTCCTAAGCAACAAGCTCCAATCTTTTGTCTCTAATCTGCAGATAGCAAAAAATGACAAGGCAACTCAGAAAAATCACAAGTCACGTTTATTTTGAACAATTAGAGTTACAATTTTAAGGTCACTTTCTAAATTTCCTAGGGAAGGACATGTAAGTCGTAGATATCATCCACATTTTAGCACAATTACAATACAAATAAAGTGGCAAATAATATGACGAAACAGTTTCCATAGCCTTATATAAAAGGTACAAAGTAAATTAATCCTTGTGATTATGATCTTTCAAGCTTAATTCTTCTCATACCTTACATTGAAGCAAGCCTAATCAGAAACACACTAATCGCGCTCTGTAGCACCTTAATCCAAATTTCGTTCTATGTACACACTTTATACTAATTAACAGTCACAAACGCGCGAAAATCCATATATCAAAAATACCATTTGTAAAGCCAAATCAGTACCATCAACCTTTTTATTCTGATAAAATGGGTAAATAAAGAAATTCAATTAACCTGATAGATAACTCTCCCTGGTGGGTAACCATTGTAGCTAAATTTGTAAAGATCCCACTAAGTTCTGTAATTGTAGACTCGACACTTTGTAGAGCAACTGAACGATTTTGAGTATAGCTTTCTTGTTGCGGAACCACCTGCTGCTGCAACATGGACCCTTCCATATGCTGGGAAGGAGTACCATCAGCAGCTACTCGTCGTCTGCATTGACAAAATTAGTACATGTTTATCTAAAAGCAGCGAAATAGTGTTGCATGTTTTTAAAAAGACTTGCATATCTATTCATATCTTCCACCAGGCATATTATAATGGAAACCTAATGGGATTTACGTATTTAACTGTTTCCAATAGATTTGGTTTCTTACAGAAGGTCTAATTAGTCATCTAAATGCAGGGATTAGACATCTAGCCTACATAAAAGATCTTGATATTAATGGGATTCAAGTGCTTCTAATGGAAAGTAAAAATAGGTAACTAGAAAGTCAAACAAAGTAAAAAAGGAAGGAACAAAGTTATGTTTATGCAAAGATAATAAAGTTGTGCAAGAGTATATAAATTTTCAAGATACCTGTATTATATTGACTAATTGCTTGGTTGCCCAACCAAAGAGAAGCAAAGCAAGTAACGCAGAATATATTATACTTTGTTGTGCAGCGCCCAGCAATACCTAAATTTTCATAAAAAGAAAGATTACTTTCGACTCCGCCTATTTATCAAATGTTATGTGCAGAACCAGATAAAAAATTTGGCTTACATCGGTTATATTTTCTGACTCCTTTGCTAGAAGAAACAAAGTTATGTATAGAACCTGCAGAATTGGAGATTCAGTTCACAAGAGGTGGCTATATGTTCGAAAACATTTAAACGGTGACCTACAGGGGTCATAATTCGAACCCAATTGCTTAACCATAGTCAATTTGGGTAATGTTTAACAATTTTATCTCTGACGGGTCGAAAACCATACAAATATAAATTTGATTTATACAACCTCCTAGAATATGCAAAAAGTTAGTTTAATACTGCAACAACACATTCTTATTATTCTTTTAGTTTTGGAAAAGCAATCATATATGTTACAGATTAGTTGTTAAATAAAAAACATCTTGGGCAGAAAGTGGTTCAGGTAGACCCAACCTGACCTGACCTGTTTTGCCCTGCCAAATATGATCCATTTAGCCACCCGTCCAACCAACTCATATTGCCACATTGAGCTAAAAGTAGGCATTTACCTCACAAGCTACGCAGCAGTATCCCATAAACATCTTGTTTCCATAGTATAACTTAAATAACCAACTTGTGCTATCTTTCACATCTTTATGATTAGATTTGCCAACCAAAAAAGTACTGCATTAAAGTGGCAGACAAAGTTGGTAAATCTTGTTCCATACAACTGATGCAAATTCGAGCTCCAGCTCACAAGCAGATGACAGAAGATAGATTAAGGTTGCGTATATACCTGTACATTTGCAGCCAATGGCTTGCAATATCCAAAGCAAGCAATGACAAGAAAATGAAGCTAGGCCTGAAAAGTTAAAAGGCAGGGATGTTATGTTTATGCAGGAAAAAAGTAAAAATAAAGTAGATTATCGATAAAAATATAAAACCTGTAGACTTGGGAAAGAATAACCAGAAGACATGCAGTGCTTATCCTGAGAGATGCCAAAATTCAGTTATGAATATGAAATAAGGTGCTGAACAGCAACATAAGTTTAGGTGGATAGGCAGAGCTATGAGCCTATGAAATAAATATATAATAATTCTAACAAGAACTTAATGTATCACCTATCTGTGACCATGTCCAGAACAGCTCCAAAGGTTGAAACTACAATGACACAATAATATAAGGTCAAATTAGAACAATGATTTGAAGGCTTTCGATGCAAAAAATTGGAAGTTACAAAACAGACAGGATAGATACAACAAACATTGGGAAAAATACATGAAACTATTTTATCATCTATGACAAAACTTGATATAGCCATAAGGTACAAGGCAAGCCAAAATGGCTGGTTTGGATACAGGTAAATTTGCCTAGTTACTAGTCCCGCAACATTGTTCCTTTTTAGCTATTTTATTTTGTTCCTGTTTGACCCCTTGAAAGAATACCAGTGGTAAGGGACATATCTGAATAGTCTAAACTTAAGGACTCTACATAAAATCAATAAAGCTGATTGATGGAGAAGTATAATGTGAATAAGGAATGTGGCTCCGGAACATGAAAGAGTGTGCTTGCGGGTTGACAAGGTCAAATACGAATGGACTAAATTGTACACAACAAACACGTTCAAGCTAGTGGTTACTGACTTACTGCCATTAATACATATAAAGGGTCAATCAGCCATGTCTAACCAATACGACGACCATAGGTAACGCACTAGACCTCCTTACATATTTGAAGGTGGCGTCGAAAATGGTCACGGGGATACCCGCGAGTCAAAGACTTGTCCTCCCATGTATATATCACATTTGAATCAAACAATTTTCATGAAAAGACATTTCATCGAACAGTTGGTGTACGAAATAAAAATGACATACAAACAAACAATCAGCTATTAAACCAATAAGCTTCACTTGTAAACTAATCAGCTATAAAACTCCATAGAAATAGTTTATACCTTAGCTGCTGCAAATGGACCGCGTCAATTACCTACCGAATCGCTCAAACCCTAGCTTCTTCTGCATCTCAAACCCTAGCTTCAGCGTTAACAAGCTCTGCTGCAACTGATTAACTCTATTTGAACGATTTAGGGTTCATATTTGGGGTGATGAATTATAAGGATTTGAACGATGGAATAGTGGAATTAGTAAATTGATGAATTATACCAGCTACTTATAAGGATTTCAATTTATCGGTTAAGATTTTGTAAAGTGATATTTTATATAAAAGAGTTAAAAAAAACTACACGCTTTTAATAGTGTAATCTTTTTTTTAAATTTGTACACGCTTTTAAGTGTGTATTAATACACGCTTTTAATAGTAATTTTTTTTTTTTAAATTTGTACACGCTTTTAAGGGTGTACTAATGTTTTATATTTTATACACGCTTTCCTGAGTGTAAAAAGTACAACTAAAACTACACCATTTCTCAGGCGTGAAGAAATAAACGTGAAAAATCAACTCGTTTTTTGTAGTGATAGTTATTTGTAAAGTTATGTAAAAGTTCAAGTGTAAGGGGATGCAATGCCCCTATGATGTATTATTTTGGATGGTAGGGCAAGAGTGTATGCAAAAAAAAAAAAAAAAAAAAAAAAAAAAAAAAAAAAAATCAAGAAAAACACAAAAAAATGAGAAAAAGAAAAGTAGAAAAAAACATACGGACTACCATCCCGTTTCATTTTATGTTTGCTTTATATTTTTGTTATTTTGTTATTTCGTTTTTAGCTTAAGATCGAGTCGAGTCTTGGCTTAGCAACATTGTATAGTACATGTAATTGATCAAGATCTTTAACTAGCCACCAGTAAAATATCCCGTATCCAACAAAACCGTGTTTTCCTTTTCCCTACACCTAACGTTATAACCCATTTAAAAGCCCTCTTTGATAGTTTATCTTAGGTGCTTACGCCTAGTGGAGGAGGTTTTCGATCCTTTCCCAAGCCTATGGTAATCTATTTGCTATGACAGGTAGTGAGAGATATTTTCCGTTTTCATTTATGAGATTTATTTTGATGACACTTGAGAGATGTGAGTATCTAAACACTACTTGTGAGGTGCTAGTATGTAATCTCCGTGCTTATTATGATTGAAGTGGAACGAATATTTGTTGTAATTACTTTTATGTTTGCATTAAATGACCCCTAACTTGTATTTTGATTAGAATAAAAGCGCATTTGCTTGAGGACAAGCAAATCTCAAGTGTAAGGGTATTTGATGAGGCGAAAAGTGTACCGCTTTTAAGGGGTCATTTAAGCCCGAAATCGTATTTATTTGATCAAATATTGCCCTAAATCGTTCCTTTTGTCATTTTAGGTACTTTTGAGGAGAAATCTGGAAAAGGAGGCATTTTGGACGTTTTTGGAGCATTAAAGTGAAGAAAACGGCAAAGTCTCAAAATCGGCTGAAATTTACCTTTGACGGCGTCAGAATCATCTCTTGACGGCGTCATGCCTTGGCAAGAAAAGTTGGATGTGAAATTTACTCATGACGGGCCAGTGAGTTAGCATGAGAATTCTGACGGCGTCACGCTTTAACTAAATCAAGGGCGTCACGGCTTAAATCATAAGGGGACGGCGTCACGTTCATGATCCGACGGCGTCAAGCCTTGATAGGCCAGAATGGATTTTTGAAGAGCTAAAGAGGGACGGCGTCAAGAAGGTCACCCGGGAACCCTAAAAGCGGCAGAGGTGACGGCGTCACAATGCATAAGGTGACGCCGTCAGATCCAAAAATCTATATATAGTTTTCTAATTTTTTGTCATTAAGGGAGAGCTTAGTGTGTGGAATTTTGGGATAAAACCCTAAGACGATTTTAGCTACTTTTTCAGGGCTTTTTGCCTTGAGATCTTCCATGTTTCATTGAAAGATAAGTTATCAATTAATCATTCAATATGTCTATGTGTTGTTTGATTCTATCTTATGCTTGTATTTTGTTTAACATGTTAGGCTAATTTTATCTTGTGTTTGCTTAGATCTAATGAAACTTAGCTATTGATTATTGGTTGTTAGTGTGTTGTTAGTTGTATTGGATGATTGTTTATCTATGTTAGGCTTAAGAAAACTGGCTAACTTCCTATTCGGTAACTTGCTTGAACGTCTTAAGAAACATGAACCAAATGCGTACTAAAGGTTTTTATGGTTGTATTTAATGCACAAGCGAATTCTAGTGATCCCATGTTAGGAGCTTCCTAGCCGGCTCGACATAGGAGTGAAGTAGGAGCTTGTAGAGTTTGGGGAAGTAAGTACGCCACCCCACAAATGGTATTAAGGAATACACCCGTCATCCACGCGACTAATACACACTAATTAACCGGTAAAAGATAGTTAGGGAGTAAGGAAATCTAAGTAAACACATTTCTCTACACATAAGTTTCTCACCACATTTCATTTTTGTTATTTTATTTTATTTGCATTCGTAGTCATTTGGGTTAGTTGACTAGCAACTAATTCCGCCCACTCTTCAAAACCCGAGATTTTACTTGCTTTCATAAAAACTATAAAAACATAAAAAAGAATCTTCCTCAACCCTTAGACCTAATTAGAGTAGCCTTTCAAACCTAACGAACACTATTCCCTGTGGAGAACGATCAATCCCCCGTACTTACCACTACACTATACTACATCGGTCAGGTACACTGCCTGGTGGGGTTGTAAGCCTCTTGAGATCCCTCGAGAGGTAAAACCTGTTGTAAGGTCGCAAAACCACGCAATCCATGAGATATTTAACTTTTATACATAGTCTTATACATTATGTATGACAAAACTGTATGTTGTTTCCTTACATGACACCTTCAATGTTACAAAATTCGGTGATTAACTGAAACTCGTAGACTTAGCAGACAATTAAAGTTAGAATACTTATAGTATAAAGCTACGAACTAGACTAAATAATTGTACAATTTCTTATTGATAGCCACTACAAGAAAACAAAGAACGGGCGACAAACATCACGCCGACGACATAATGTCGTCGGCATATTTCACTAAACGACAAAAAAACGCACTTGACCAAGCCAAGGTTGCGTTGAATTTTTGATTTGATAAAATACCGACGACACGTCGCCAGTATAATGTTGAAAACGTTTGACTTTTCTAAACATGGTGAAAAGCTGGGCGGGAATTTACCCTGCCAATATTTTGTCGACGACATGTTGCCGGCAAAATATAAACACAAATAATAGTGGTAATTTGCGAGTGATTAGCGAGTGATTAGCGTTTGATTAACATTTGTTTTGTTATTACTGTTATTTTCCCGACGACATGTCGCCGGTATTTATTTAGACCAAAATTTTTCCTTTCCCCCGCGTGTGAATAATAGCGAATAATTGGGCGGGGTTTTTTCCCGCCTTTATTGTCCCGACGACATGTCGACGGTATTTTATTCCCAAACACATTATATACGCTCTTATCCTCAAAACCACTCAACCACACAACCTTTTATCTTCACACCAATCTCAGGTTATCTTATCCTCAAAATCACTCAACCTCACAACCTCTTATCTTCACACCAATTTCAAAACCTGAGATGCAGCAATATAATCCTTTTATGTGTTCTTGTGGAACAGAAAATATAAAACTAAGAACATCACATCAAGATGATACCTTTGGATGGAAATATTATGCATGTCCTCTTTCGAAGGTGAACAATCATACATTTCTTATTAATGTAAATATACAAACAATCGTAACATTTCCTTATTATGTAACAGCCAAGAGAAAAAGATCATGGATGTGGATATTTTATATGGAAGAGTGAATTTGATGACCGGTTACGAGTAATCTCTTCTGCTTCAACATCTCAAGGTGATGGATCTGCACCAACAGAGTGCTCAAACTGTAATGCCAAAGATCTTAGGATAAACATGCTGGAATCACAAAAACAGTTGCTGGAGACAAGAGTAAACATGCTGGAATCACAAAAGCAGTTGCTAGAGACAAGAGTAAGGATGCTGTAGGAAAGACTTGAAATGGCAACGAATCCCGACGACCCCGACCACGCATGTCAGTCGGCTGTAATACTCCGTGAGCTGTTAGGTGACTTGGACAATCTTCATATGTAGTGTTATTGCTGTTGTTGTTATTGTTGTTGTTGTTGTTGTTGTTGTTGTTGTTGTTGTGTTGTTGTTGTTGTTGTTGTTGTTGTTGTTGTTGTTGTTGTTTAATAAAATGTTGTTGTTGTTGTGAAAACTTAAGAATTTCACGAGACTTCTTTAACGCCATTGATTTGTGTTTTTCTGTATAAATCGATAATAACAATTATAGCCTTGACCACCGAGACTCCATTAATTTGTGTTTTTCTGTATAAACCGATAACAAACACAAAGGCAAACCTTTTATTTAAAACACGCAAGAGTTCTCAACCACATACATTTCATACAGACTCAAACGAAACAACTTGACAAGAAAACGAAACAGATCAAACGAAACAACTCGGCTCATTCGTTAAACGAAATAGGCGAGTTAATAAACTACTTTACGCCTGGTGAGACATTGTGGTTAACACTTGTCCCATAGTTAGGAATTGCATCTTTCAAACAAGAACAAGATAAGCTGGAACTTTGTTGTTGAGCACGAGTTCCATAATTGCTACTTATAAGAGTACAGTATTGGTTAACCGCAGGACTAGCACTATTAGAATGGCATGGAGATTCAAACATCTCATGTATAAACATCTCGGCTCATTCGTTAAACATCTCGTGTATAACCATATCATCTCGGATCATTCGTTAAACATCTCGTGTACAACCATATCATCTCGGCTCATTCGTTAAACATCTCGTGTACAACCATATCATCTCGGATCATTCGTTAAACATCTCGTGTACAACCATATCATCTCGGCTCATTCGTTTAACATCTCGTGTATAACCATATCATCTCGGCTCATTCGTTTAACATCTCGTGTAAAACTATATCATCTCGGCTCATTTGTTTAACATCTCGTGTACAACCATATCATCTCGGCTCATTCATTTAACATCTCGTGTACAAACATATCATCTCGGCTCATTCGTTAAACATCTCATGTATAACCATATCATCTCGGCTCATTAGTTAAACATCTCGTGTAAAACCATATCATCTCGGCTCATTCGTTTAACATCTCGTGTACAACCATATCATCTCGTCTCATTCGTTAAACATCTCGTGTACAACCATATCATCTCGGCTCATTCGTTAAACATCTCATGTATAACCATATCATCTCGGCTCATTCGTTAAACATCACGTGTACAACCATATCATCTCGGCTCATTCGTTTAACATCTCGTGTATAACCATATCATCTCGGCTCATTCGTTTAACATATCGTGTACAACCATATCATCTCGGCTCATTCGTTTAACATCCCGTGTACAACCATATCATCTCGGCTCATTCGTTTAACATCTCGTGTACAAACATATTATCTCGGCTCATTCGTTTAACATCTCGTGTACAACCATATCATCTCGGCTCATTCGTTTAACGAATGAGCCGAGATGATATGGTTGTACTAAACATAATTGATAACGTACGTACAATATCACATTAGAACACATTAGAAAGACATCTTCATTAACTAATGCAGATCTAGGTCAAAAGAAACATATTATATAGCCGAACAGTGATACAACAAATTTCACATATTTGATTTGCCTTCCTCTTAAAACTAATCTCAAACACACACCAAAAAATTTTGACTAGTTTTTTTAGTTATATATTAAATAAAAGTATTTAAATTAAATATTTTTTTAATTTTATAAAAGTATTTAATTTTAATTATATATTAAATAAAAGTATTTATAAGAAATAAATTTTTTAATATATGTAATTTATACTGACGACGTGTCGTCGGTATTTATGTGTTAAAAACCCCCCAAAAATTTCATTTATCCCGCCAAATCACAAGACGACAAAGTTTCTTTCTTCTTCCCGACGACTGTCGTCGGTATAATTAAAACATAAACAAAAAAGCAGATCTGGTCAACACTTAGACATATATTGCTCCCCCCATCGTCGGCGAATTAACCCTTCTCCACCACCAAAAGCAGTCACCACCACCACCACCACAGTCTCCGCCACTACCACAGTCTCCTCCACCACAGTCTCCACTACCCCCACAGTCTTCACCACCACATTCGCTACACCATTACACTACCACTGCAAACCATAGCAAACCACCACTTCTCATCCTCCTCTTCTCTTGTTTAATTCTTTCTTCAACCCTTCTCTTGTTTAATTCTTCCTCTTCTTCCCCACTCTTTCTTCTATACGAACAGTATGGAATTTTTAATTTTTCTTATTTTTTTAATTTTTTGATGTTGTTTTCTGACTTGTCTTTTTTTTTTTTTTTTTTTTTTTTTTTTTTTTTTTTTTGTTTTTATACAGTCGAAACAGTAACGAAAGCCGAGAGCTGAGACAGCCGAGACATAGGTAATGTGGTCTCTTTTTTTTTTTTTTTTTTTTTTTTTTTTTTTTTTTTTTTTTTTAACTTTTGGTATCCCGACGACATGTCACCGTCAACAGTTTTACCTCTATAATTTGAAGCAACATATATATATTAATGTGCTCTCTTTTTATATAGCCCGAGCCTGAGTCCACAGCCCAAGAGCGAGAGCCGAGAGCTGAGGCGTACAGCCGAGACAGTATGTTGTTTATATATCCGTACTGTTTTTTCATTTTTATGCTTTGCGGATTAAGTGTAATTTGATAGTTTGCGGATTAAGTATTAAGTACTAGTGAAATTAGTTGAATGCTGGTTCTAGTAGTTGGGCTGTTAATTAGTTGAATGCTGGTTCTCATTGGTTGGGTTCGTAGCTTCTGAATCCTGGCTGCTTTTTGGGAGAGAATGATATTTAGCTTTGTAATATATTCATCTAGTTGATTTCCTGGTTGATCTACTTCTACCAGTAGGTTCATCTCATGCATATGTAGACTAAGTTTAACAAGGTTCACAATGTGCCACTTGACTGCGAACTAATTCTAGGCTTCTAGCAAAATGGGCAAGTTGGGTAATGGGTCAAACCGTACTAAGTTGAACCATCAAGACTTGTCTATATTTTAATTGCATGAATACTTTGCATACAGGAGTGTTTAGATGTGCTGTTTACAAGTAATTATGTGATTCAAAATATATATTCGTGTGAAGAAAACAAAATGAGATGCTTTTACTAATATGTGAGTAAAAGTTTATATTTTGGTATTATAAACGGGTAATTTTGTGATTCAAAATACTCTGATTGTGTTATTATTTATGTATGTTAACTGGTGAAATTGATTGTGTTACATGTTATGTTCATTTAAAATTAGTATATTGTTCGGTTACTTGTCGTAAAAGTGATTGTTAAGTATATATCGAGCATCGAAAATCTATTACATGTTGAGTTTGTGATTATATTCTATTAATTGTATATATCGAGCATCGAAAATCTATTACATGTTGAGTTTGTGAGTATATTCTATTAATTGTGTATTATTTTAATTTGTTCCCGAATTTCTATATGTTATTCAACTTGTACTTTTACAGATGGCAGCAGCAGTTGCGCGCAGTCATGGTGGTGACGGTGCTGGTGACCCACCTTCCCCTCCCCGTCCTATTGAGAGCGGGTGCGGTGGTGGTAAGAATTTATAGATTATATATATATATATATATATATATATATATATATATATATATATATATATATATATATATATATATATATATATATATATATATCAAAGAAACTTAAATTTGATCATTTGAATTTGGTTACATGTTACTTTATGACGTTTTCACTCATCCAATTGCAGATCACAGCGACCTCCCGAGGAGTAGGAAGGGGAGCAGGGGTAGTGGAGGTCGGGATGGCGGCAGGCCGCCGCGACGCCAAGTTACGAAGAACGTGGCGCTCAAGAAAGTCGTGGCACTTAGTGGCCCGCAGTCTATTGAGTTCGAGACTAATGATCAGGGGACGTATTGTCACGTCCTGTGGGCAAGCACTCGGGGTGGTTCAGCAATTACGTCGGCGAGCTCATTAGGCAGCTGCCGTTGCACTATGACTCCTGGTACAGTATAGAACCGGAGAAGACGGCTCACATCCTTCCACAGCTCGGGGTCAGTTATTTCATTTTCCTTTTATATTGTTATGTTATCGTGTTTATTTATTTAAATGTGCATATTTATTTAAATTTGTTTATTTATTTATATCTCTATATTTAATTATTTGAATGTGTACATTTATTTAAATTTGTTTAAATGTGTATATTTATTTAAATTTGTTTATTTATTTATATCTTTATATTAATTTTAACTATATTTGATTGCAGCGCATGTTTAATTTGGAGCGCCACATGCGCGAATCGAACTGGGAGAACATTCGGACCGGCATCACGCGTATCTAGCTAAGCGATACTCGGACAACAAATATGACATGAAGCACGATTTCTTTACCAGGCAGGGTGGGGCTGCGAATGTGGAAGCGATCAGAAGAAGACCTCCTTCGAACACGGAGCAGTCTGTGTGGGAGCAGCATGTGAATTTATACATGTCGGAGAAGGCACAAAAACGAGCTGCTGTGAACAAAGAGAACCGAAAGAAGAACAAGGTTCACAGCCGCCACGGTTCCAGATCATTGGCCGCTTCTCGACACGAATATGTAAGACACATTTTATTTTTATAAGATTATTTAATTTTAATTATATATTAATTAAATGTATTTATACTAAATAAAATATATATGGTGTTTGATTTGTCATTTTAATTTGTTTCATCCTATAAGCATGTGTATATACAGTTCGAGAACAGCGAGGACCATCAGTACCCGTCCCTCATCCAGAGCTTTTTTGACACCCACTGCAAGGATGGTGTATTGTTGCAGGATGAGGCTCGTGTTCAATATGTAAGTATATATATATATATATATATATATATATATATATATATATATATATATATATATATATATATATATATATATATATATATATATTTTCAAACACGCACTTTAATGATTAATTGAAACATAATCTAGTAATTAACCCGACTAATATATTAATTTTCTCATTTTTTTTCAACTACATAGGAAGAGATGGTCAGGCTAAGGGATCTCGGATCAGATACGCCGACAGGGGTGGCGTACACGGAGGAGGATATACTTGCCCGAGTATTAAAGGGCAAGCAGCGTGGTCACATAGCCGGCAGGGGCAAGCAGCGTGGTTACATAGCCGGCAGGGGAAGGGTGGTACCCGGCTTGAGAAGGCCACGGTTACCATACACCCCGCCTCCACCTCCAGATATGTACAGTTGGATAATACTAATAGATTACTCATGACTCATCTTATGTATTGTAATGGCCGTTTTTAAATTTTGATTATTTCGTTTTTAGGTGTGTACACTAGGCCACAGATCGACGAGAAGCTTGCAGAAGCTCAAAAGAAGATCGATGAAGCTGAGAAGAAGAGTGCTGCAGCTGAGAAGAAGAGCAGAAAAGCTGAGAAGAAAGCGTAGGCAACTCAGAAGCAGCTCGATTTGTTGATGGGTTTTGTCTCGAGCAGCCCGCGATGGCACGAGTTTATTAGCCAGGTTGGTTCTCGAGGTGAGGCAGGAGGCGGCAGCGGGTGTGGCGCGGGAGGGAGTGGCGCAGGCGGGAGCGGGAGTGGCTCAGGTGGGAGCGGGAGTGGCTCAGGCGGGAGCAGGAGTGGCTCTGGCAGCGGGAGTACGTCAGGCAGCGAAAGTGATGATGATGAGGATCGTCTTAGCGATGATATGGATGACGACGAGGGGCCGTAGAGGTATATGTGTTATTTTGTGTTGTTTTTATCTTTGAAACTATATTTTGGCGACCCGAATCTTATTATCTTTGAACATTGCGGATATTGCAATATTTGTAGATATAGCAGCTAGGTCTAGCGATTATAACACCCATTATGTAAAGTTTATAATGTATTTTGAGGGTGTTATAAAGTTTATAGTCTTTTTGTAAAGTTTATAAGTGTTTAGTGGTTATATATAACCGTTTTAGCCGTTATAAAGTTTATAGCCGTTTTCTAGTGGTATTGGATGTATTGAATGTAATGGTTAGAAAGCAGGTTATGGTAGATTTTTGCCGCAAATTTTTGCGGCAAAAATCTGGAAATTGCAGCTGTGCAGCTGCAATACAACTAAATGTTGACCACATGTCGTCGGCATTTAAGTAAACACAATGTATTATTATAAGCCATGTCGTCGGTATTATATATATACTGCATAATACAATTTGTTGACTTTTATGTAGATTGACTTTTGTATATATTACCGACGTCTTGTCGTCGGTATAATATACAATTTGTTGACTTTTGTTGACTTTTATATATATTACCGACGTTTTGTCGTCGGTATAATATACAATTTATTGACTTTTGTTGACTTTGTTGACTTTTGTTGACCCTTATAAGTTCATACCGACGTCATGTTGTCGGTAGTATATAGAATTTGCTGACTTTCGTTGACCCTTCTAAGTTAATACCGACGTCACGTCGTCGGTATTAACTTATAATTAATTAATTTCGCTAATTAAATCGTTAATTATTTAATATGGTCCCGACGACGTGTCGTCGGGACAATATTGTCGAACCACAAAAACGTTTGACCAGAAAATTGTGTGGGTCCCACTTTGTCGCCGGAGTTGTTTGTCGGGAACTTAAATCCCGACGGAGCATTCTCGACAAGTGGCTGCCGACGACATGACTTCGACAATTCATTATGCTGACGTCATGACGTCGGCAATATGTAAAAAAAGTCGCCTTTGATTAACCTTAATGTACTAGTGAGCGTACGCAATGGTGTGCTAAGTAATATCATTTGTGTGATTTAATTGTATAAATCACCACTCTATATCTCAAAAGTGTCAACATATATGATTAATTTGTTGTAGCTGGCGCATGAGTACTCTAGCATAAGTGCAAATAACAGCTGGAACCTCACGAGATACATAGTTGCACCTTTGATAAGTACATATTAATTGTAGAATTAATAACATGCTTAAAATCAGAATACTTTTATCCTAAATAAATCAGATTAGAATATCAGCGTGAGGTCGTTCTAATGCTATATGCCAAGATTGCCACACTAAAAATGTCCATAGACAAAGACAACATATATGACAAACAAATATATACATATTCGTGGTACTTTCTTTCAACATAACAGCGATACGTACCAAGGAGAATAGATGGGATCTATTAAAACTTCTAAGATACTAGATCTCTTAGACGAGCTCGTCAAAGAGTTATATGTATAAGTTTCCAAACTAATTATTTATAGAACTTGACGCCTTCGATTCCCTTGAAAGTTTCACCTTCAGATTGTGTAAACAATTAGACCTGTATTTATACCAATACCGACTTTACATGAACACTCAACTTCTTGTGCTTCACACAAAAGGGTCTCTTTTGTGCCATCAGTTAGTTACTAAATTTTGAGGTTAACTTAAACTGTGATCATGGGAACCCATAGATTTTCAAAAATCATCTATGCAAAGAAGGGGTGTCCGGCATATCTTTCATCCCCAGCAGTCATTGATGTACCAAAAGGCTGCTTCTCGGTATATGTTGGTGAAAGTAAAAGAAAGCGATATATAGTTCCATTATCGTATCTAAAACATCCTTCATTTCAGACTTTGTTGAACCTATCCGAAGAGGAGTTTGGCTATGCTCATCCTATGGGTGGTCTAACGTTCCCTTGCAAAGAAGAGACCTTTATTGAAGTCATGCATGATATACATCTAACGTTGTCACCGTATGCTAATAGAAGATGAAATTCTTTGCATTATATTATTGGTGTAAACAACTAAAAGTATTGTCATTTAGGATTAGTAAGTACTAAGTATGATCAATGAATTAATGTATATTCATTTTGTATCCTCATAGAACCTTTTGCTTATCAGGCTTCATATATATGTTCTTTCGTCACTAATGAAAAGTTTCTTCAAATTATCATGTGTCTTCATTTATTTATTCCACAATTATTTATTGTTAATCTCCTTCCATTAAGCATTTGTTCAATATCTTTGTAATCGAAAAGCTCCAAAAATATTTGTGTGGTAAACTACTTAAGCCATTCCCAAAAATATTTATTGTTAATCTCCTTAAGCCATTCCCAAAAATATTTGCGTGGTAAACTAATATATAGACAAAGCTTCAATAATGCTTAATGGCTTAAGTAGATTTATTCCACAATTATTTATTGTTAATCTCCTTCCATTAAGCATTTGTTCAATATCTTTGTATATATATTAGTTTACCACACAAATATTTGTTTTACATTGTTCTATGAAATGCGGAAAATACAGGCCCATAAAAGAATTAAAGCGGTCCCCAAATGAATATCAGAGTATCTTGATCCTATAACCGTGCCATGCCATGCCAAAAGCCGCCAAAGGTGAGCTGAGACTTTAAGAACCTGAAAATACATGCTAAAATGCGTCAACACGAGGTTGGTGAGTTCATAGGTTTTAGTTTTAAATAATATGGTTGAACCAAAAAGTTTCCGAGTTCAAACATCATTCACAATAAGTCAAGTTCAACATAGGCTCCCACTGCCTAAATCACAGTTCCAAAACCAATCCGTAAACAATATCATAATTCAAAACATCTCGAACCAAAATTCAATCGTACAGATACCACACTCATATAGTGACGCGCCAACTGAACCTATGGTGTGCATCATACTCATAACTAATATCACGTGGGGAGCTACCCGATAGATCTATCAACATGTGGGCTCTCAATAGAGAGTTAACAGTTGCACAAACTAAACCTAGCAACTTGTGGGCCCTCAGCAGAGGGTTAACAGTAGCGTCGTCATGTACTCACAAAATAAACATGTCACAGCATATAAATGCATCATCACATGTATATGTCCAAAATCATGTAACACAATAGTTTACAGCATAAAAACATTTGTAAAACATTGAGTTTAGTGAAAAACAACGAGCACGTATTCTAACCCAAAATAGTTTAAAAACCAGTAAAAGTAGGGGCCATGAATTCACCTGGAACAACTGATATGATAACAAAAGGAAAGTGTACGGAATTGACGCTCGGAAAACCACTCGCCACCTAATATGAATGATATGATTTAGGTCATGGAATGATGTCGTGCATGCAAGTTCATATACTATGATATCACTTGTACATGTTTGTTGTAATATTTAACGTCAAAAATGTAGTTGCGTCAATGTGATCTTTTATTTAGAAATCACCCTTTTTAGAAAGCGTAAATTATTAATCTCGTGATCAAATTTTAGTCGTCATGTTAATAGATATTTTGAAAATCATTAACACGCCTAATAAGTGTATATAATGTTCTACCAATTTTGTTTTACGTCATTTTAGCCAAAATACACTCTAAAGGATCCAAAATCCACTTCAAATGATTCTAACAGCTTTTTCTAATAGCCAAAAATAAGTTGTCAACGTATATGTCGTCGTAAACTTTCTTTAGGCCATAACTTTTTCGTCGTAGCTCTGTTTCTTAAGTTTTACCTATCCCCGCGAAGGTATTTAAGTATACTATCGGATTTCTAAGGTCTCGGCTAGTCTAGTTACCATTTAACATCAGTTTTCATTAACCAAAATTCTTAACAGCTTCAACAATTTTGCGAAAATTTAGTTTTCGTCGCATAAATTAAAACTAGCGTATCTTTTTCGTTATAAGCCTGTTTTTACTCATTCAAGCGGCTACGTTTTCGTTATTGAGTCTATTTTCTATATTTCTAGCCTAAACTTGTCACCAAGCTACTGAGTTTTTTGTTAAAAGCCAAATGGAAAAGATTCATTGTCAAAGTGTCAAACTATTTTTCCTAATCTTCTAGTTATTACAACCACTCAACAACAACCCAAAATCTAGTCCTAGTTCATCCACCAATTTCTTAACATAACAATAGTGATCTAACACTAACTTAGCAATATTCAAGAGCCCATTTTCATGAATGAATTGATCATCAATCATTGTAAGGATTACAAGTTTCACTAACATATATATTTATGAGGTTTTCTTCTTCACTTTCTTGTTGAGATTATACCAACTAGTTTACTTGTGATCAAAAATTATTTAAAACATAGCCTTTTGTTAAAAGATCATTGTGGATATAAAGCTTTGTCAACATGTACAAAGTGATAAACTAAGTATATATACTTGAACTAGCATTAGGATAATAAAAGCATGAAGTTTTGCAATGTAAGATTACTTACAAAAAGAGATTAGTGAGATGAGAGCGTAAGACACTTGATTAACCCAAGATTTAGTGTTCCAAAACCTTGCTAGAGTACCCTAATTATGCTTGAACTTAACCACAACAAGCTTTCTTTCCTTGCTCCTCTTAAGTGTGTCGACTTTGGATATGAAATGGGAGATGATATCTTTTTTTTTTTTTTTCTTCACTTGAACTAACTAGTGTAAGAAATGAATACATGGATCTATTTATACTTGGTAGTTTCAAACTTAGCATAGTTGGGTCAAAAGTTTTGATTTGGCTAGTTTTCTATGTTTAGGCCGATTAGGGGGGGGGGGAGGGGGGGCTAGGGGGGACAATATGGTGGTCAAGCCACCAAATGTGATTCTTGACTCCATGTTTTGAGGATTTAGTTGGCTAATTAATGCCATGGGAATTTTTGTCTAGCAATACTTATAAATTAAGAGGGGGCGGCATATGTGGTGTTTTTGGAGTAAAATACTTGTTTTGATACAAGAGTGTATATGTTAAATGTATTGGGTATTAAAAAGAGGTATTAGTTGTTGGTTTGGGGATTAACGAAAGTTATACGTAATTAAACGTAAGATATAAAGAATTTACCTTAGGTGTAAGGAAATATTTTTGGAACTTTGGTAATCATTTAGGAAGTATGAAAATACGTTAGAAATAATCATTGGGAGAATTGGGTATAACGGGTGTTAAATTTTAAATTACGAATAGCGTTTGTTGAATTGACAACCGTAAGTAATTAAAGAAAATGGGAATTGTTTTAGGGTTTTAAAATTGTGAACCGGAGTAGGAGCAAGGCATTGGAGGGTTGTGGACTAAATATATCCTATAGCCCTAGTGCAGAAGAGGGACATTTCTTGTTTTACGTTTATTTAATTAAGGAGTTATACGTGATAAGTGCTCTTGTTAAATTTCAAGGTCGTAAATTGGAGTTTGAAAATAAATGTTGATGTGGGAAATTACGGGTTGTCACAGTCTCACCTCCTTAAACAGAATCGCGACCTCACGATTCAATTCAAGAGGTTTACGTCATTTGTTAGCATAACTCTTCTGACAATTCGTGAGCAGCTTGCAACTCGATTCTGATCTGAGCGATCTTCTCGGCAGTCTCATGAACAAGTTCAGGGTTAGTAAGTTGGGTATTTCCAACTTCTACTTAACAATTCGGCGATCGACCACAAAGCACCTCACACGATGCCGTTGAAATACTATAGTCGTACCTATTGTTATAAGAAGATTTGGCCAACGGGAGGTGTCTATCCCAACCATTGCCACACTCGATTACTCTGGTAGAGGTGCGGTATTCACTCCTGAGGTCTAGCTTCTGATATATTAGCAAAAACGATGCATCTACTTACAAAATGATTTGTGAAAAGATTTGTGAAACGGCTTATAGGATAATAGGAAAAAAATTCATTGTATATAAAATTCGTAGCAAGTCAAAATTTTGATTTTCAGTTTGATTCATAACATCGTAGCTCGGCAACAAAACTTTTTATGAAATCGTTTTGCTAAACGATTCGTAGAACAGTTTACGGGTAACAGGAAAGCAATTCGCCATTTATAAAATAGTATTACGATCAAAATTTTGATTTTTGTGAAACAACAGTAAAACATTTTGTAGGATGACCGCAAATGGTTCGTAGAAAAATCAAAGGCAGTTTGTAAATTAATGGCAAAACAGTTTATTATCCTATAAGAGGTTAGCAAAGATAACTGGTGTTCCCGAGGGACGAGAATGGAATTAGGTGATTGTCCCAAGGAACGCGGTTCAGGTTACACCTTAACATCTTAAAATTTCCGTTGGGCATGAAATCTCTACTGAACGGGGAGTTTTAGCAAGTTCGGGGTATGATTCTGTAAGAGGATGTTGATTGCTATTAGCAATCAGTTGGTTGAATCAGTGATGTACATAGTACTTAAAGCGGAAGGTACAACATTGATTGAATAGCTTCGACTGAACAACATCGGTTGAGCACAAGGTTTAGGGCAGAGGCGACTGTAACAAGACCACAACGAAAACAGGGCCGAATAACAAATCCAAATCCAGGATGACGTCCAAAATCACAAAATCAAACAGTCCAAATTCAATCAGAATCAGAACCAATCCAACATAGTCAATATTGAATCCAAACGTAGCCAAAATCAAATCCAAACGTAGCCAAAATCAAATCCAAACACTCCAATAAGCTTAGACGGGCTTATTACGCTCTTAAGGGGTTACGAATAAGTAACTCGGATTCAAACGGTGCCAATCGGGTCTAACCTAACCGATGCAAACCACGGCCAGACGGCGACAAACAGGAATTCCATATAATGGAGAAGTATAGCGGTGCCAGGAGCATTATGGTTCATGCGGTGTTGTGATGCCAGTGTGTTGTGTGTGTGGAAGTAATATTCCATGTCCGTGTACACACGCAAAACTTTACCATTTCCAAAATCAAAAACCAACCCGAACATAATTCCGTTATAACTACTCTCAGTATTGCAAAATTCACCTCTGATTCGGACATAGGTGATCAGGCTATGTCCCACTTTTCCTGATCGAATATAGGTGATCAGTCTATATTCCACCGAGGTTCAATGAATTTTGAAATACTGAGCTCAGTTATACTAATAATATGTCCCTCACATTTAAAAGCCGTTTTGAAAGACTAAGACAAGTGACCAAACTCGAGGTCGAATGATGAGATTACGTAAGGAAAGGCGTAACGCTGTGACGTGTACGATACGTAAGAATACTTATATGGAAGATAATTATAGTAATCAACGAAAATGAGTGTGTATATTTGATCCGATAATAAGACACAAATCTCATCAAATATGTCAACAAACAAATCACAAGTGAGGTATCAGCTTGGCAGGCAGGCACGTGGCGGTCATAGGGTTAAGTTTTCGTAAAAGTAGTTATAGTCTAGGTTTTAAAAATACCCAGTTCTGTATAACCAAGGCTCTGATACCAATCTATCACACCCCGAAAATTGGTTCGCAGCGGAAGATGATGTCGCTAGGGTGCTACTAAATTGGTACCACAACACAGAGTAAGGAGAACGAATTTACAGTATTCGTTTAAAAGAAATTTTCATAATCAAAAGTATTTTGTTTTACATTGTTCTATGAAATGCGGAATATACAGGCCCATAAAAGAATTAAAGCGGTCCCCAAATGAATATCAGAGTATCTTGATCCTATAACCGTGACATGCCATGCCAAAAGCCGCCAAAGGTCAGCTGACACTTTAAGAACCTGAAAATACGTGCTAAAATGTGTCAACACGAGGTTGGTGAGTTCATAGGTTTTAGTTTGAAACAATATGGTTGAACCAAAAGGTTTCTGAGTTCAAACATCATTCACAATAAGTCAAGTTCAACATAGGCACCCACTGCCTAAATCACAGTTCCAAAACCAATCCGCAAACAATATCATAATTCAAAACATCTCGAACCAAAATTCAATCATACAGATACCACACTCATATTGTGACGTGCCAACTAAACCTATGGTGTGTATCATACTCATAACTAATATCACGTGGGGAGCTACCCTGATAGATCTATCAATATGTGGGCTCTCAACAGAGAGTTAACAGTTGCACCAACTGAACCTAGCAACTTGTGGGCCCTCAGCAAAGGGTTAACAGTAGCGCCGTCATGTGCTCATAAAACAAACATATCACAGCATATAATCGCATCATCACACGTATATGTCCAAAATCATGTAACACGGTAGTTTACAGCATAAAAACGTTTGTAAAGCATTGAGTGTAGTGAAAAACAACGAGCATGTATGCTCCCCCAAAATAGTTTAAAAACCAGTAAAAGTAGAGGCCATGAACTCACCTGGAACAACTGATACGATAACAAAAGGAAAGTGTACGGAATTGAGGCTCGGAAAACCACTCGCCACTTAATATGAATGATACGATTTAGGTCATGGAATAATGTCGTGCACGCAAGTTCATATACTATGATATCACTTGTACATGTTTGTTGTAATATTTAACGTCAAAAATGTAGTTGCGTCAATGTGATCTTTTATTTAGAAATCACCCTTTTTAGAAAGCGTAACTTATTAATCTCGTGATCAAATTTTAGTCGTCATGTTAATAGATATTTTGAAAATCTCTAACGCGCCTAATAAGTGTGTATAATGTTCTACCATTTTTGTTTACGTCATTTTAGCCAAAATACACTTTAAAGGGTCCAAAATCCACTTCAAATGATTCTAACAGCTTTTTCTAATAGCAAAAAATAAGCTGTCAACGTATATGTCTTCGTAAACTTTCTTTAGGCCATAACTTTTTCGTCGTAGCTCCGTTTCTTAAGTTTTACCTATCCCCGCGAAGGTATTTAAGTATACTATCGGATTTCTAAGGTCTCGGCTAGTCTAGTTACAATTTAACATCAGTTTTCATTACCCAAAATTCCTAAAAGCTTCAACAATTTTCCAAAAAATTAGTTTTCGTCGCATAAATTGAAACTAGCGTATCTTTTTCGTTATAATCCCATTTTAACTCATTCAAGCGGCTACATTTTCGTTATTGAGTCTATTTTCTATATTTCTAGCCTAAACTTGTCACCAAGCTACTGAGTTTTCTATAAAAAGCCAAATGGGACAGATTCATTGTCAAAGTGTCAAACTACTTTTCCTAATCTTCTAGTTATTACAACTTCTCCACAACAACTCCAAATCTAGTCCTAGTTCGTGCACGAATTTCTTAAAATAACAATAGTGATCTAACACTAACTTAGCAATATTCAAGAGTCCATTTTCATGAATGAATTGATCATCAATCATTGTGAGGATTACAAGTTTCACTAACATATATATATATATATATATATTATATATATATATATATATATATAATATATATTATATATATATATATATATATATATATATGATGTTTTCCTCTTCACTTTCTTGTTGAGATTATACCAACTAGTTTACTTGTGATCAAAACTTGTTTAAAACATAGTCTTTTGTTAAAAGATCATTGTGAATATAAAACTTTGTCAACATGTACAAAGTGATAAACTAAGTATATATACTTGAACTAGCATTAGGACAATAAAAGCATGAAGTTTAGCAATGTAAGATTACTTACAAAAAGAGATTAGTGAGATGAGAGTGTAAGAAACTTGATTTACCCAAGATTTAGTGTTCCAAACCCTTGCTAGAGTACCCTAATTATGCTTGAACTTAACCACAACAAGCTATTTTTCCTTGCTCCTCTTATGTGTGTCAACTTTAGATATGAAATGGGAGATGATATCTTTTTTTTTTTCACTTGAACTAACTAGTGTAAGAAATGAATACATGGATCTATTTATACTTGGTAGTTTCAAACTTAGCATAGTTGGGTCAAAAGTTTTGATTTGGCTAGTTTTATATGTTTAGGCCGATTAGGGGGGAGGGGGGGGGGCTAGGGGGGACAATATGGTGGTCAAGCCATCAAATGTGATTCTTGACTCCATGTTTTGAGGATTTAGTTGGCTAATTAATGCCATGAGAATTTTTGTCTAGCAATACTTATAAATTAAGAGGGGGGGGGGGGCGGCGGCATATGTGGTGTTTTTGGAGTAAAATACTTGTTTTGATACAAGAGTGTATATGTTAAATGTATTGGGTATTAAAAATAGGTATGGGTTGTTGGTTTGGTGATTAACGAAAGTTATAAGTAATTAAACGTAAGATATAAAGAATTTACCTTAGGTGTAAGAAAATATTTTTGAAACTTTGGTAATCATTTAGGAAGTATGAAAATAAGCTAGAAACAATCGTTGGGAGAATTGGGTATAACGGGTGTTAAATTTTAAATTACGAATAGCGTTTGTTGAATTGACAACCATAAGTAATTAAAGAAAATGGGAATTGTTTAATCGTTTTAAAATTGTGAACCGGAGTAAGAGCAAGGCACTGGAGCGTTGTGGACTAAATATATCCTATAGCCATTGTGCAGAAGATGGACATTTCTTGTTTTACGTTTATTTAAATTTCCAAACAGCAGTACTGTGTACTAGCAGTAGTAAAAACTTTGCATATTTTTCATTGAAGTTCATGAGCAGCACTAACTCCAGCTGAGCAGCATTAACGCAAATATGAGCAGCAGTTACTCTAACAGCATCAAGAAGACTTTTAATCCCAACATTTTCCATATTTTTTTTGCAGAAAGAAGTTGATTACCAGATCAAGGAAGGAACCTTGAATCTTGATAATGGCACTGATGCCATGACAGTTGTGTTTGGTAAGGAAAAGGGAGGTTATGCAAGATGAGTAGGAAGTGGAGTTACATACAAGAGGTATTTTGGTCTTCCTCGAAGCAGATAAGAAACTGATGAAAGAATTGAGTTACTTCAAACTTAACTTGATAATGAGAGACGCGAGCGTCAAGAAAAAGATTTATTGGTCAAGAAATTGTCCACCGAGATGACCGAAAAAGATGTATTGGTCAAGAAATTTTCCAATGAGATGACAGAAACAAATAGAATACTTACTCAACTGATGGCACAGTTGAGTAAACAAGGGGTGCAGTTAAAATTTTCATCTCAATTGCCAGTAGCCTCAGATGTAAGCCATTTTTATGTTGTTAACAATTTCATTTTCTAATGCTAACACCACTGATGCTAATGATAGCAGGCATTGAACATAAACTGATGAGTCAATGTATTTCTTAATTTATATTGCAGGTGACTCCAATGGCCATTGACAATATAGATAGCAGTGCTTATGAGGTGGACGGAACTTAGTCAAGTGATGTTGTACGTGCTAAAGATGCGATAATTCAGGAGAAATCTAATGGGCTTGTAACTTCGGAAAAGGTAATGGAAACAATGGTAAGTAATAAAACATCCCCCTTTGATTTTTGAATTTTACATACATGACTAATGTACCGTGTTTTATATATACGTATAGGAACCTGTTAAAACTGTCAGACCTAAGAAAACGCCTAAGTCACAACGAAACGGGTCTACAGATCCCCAATCGCAAGGAAATGTGTCTCCAAGACAAGGACTACCAACATTATGTATTTCAACATGTTTCTTGTTATTCTTTTGTTTAAATAATGTAACGTGTTTTATATATACATATATGAACCTGCTAAAACGGTCGGACCTAAGAAAATGCCTAAGTCACGACAAAACGGGTCTCCAGATTCCCAATCGCAATAAAATGTGTCTCCAACACAAGCAATGCCAACAGTATGTATTTCAACGTGTTTCTTGTTATTCTTTTGTTTAAATAATTTCAGATATATACATGCAAAAATTCTTTTTTTTTTAGCCATTTAAGTGCAAACTGTGGCACTTAAAGAAATCAAATATCGTTGCTTTGGGTACCGTATACAAGTCTCATGGAAAACAAATGCTGCATAACCAAGCACTCCCAAATGATTGCTACAGAGTGTCAATTGATTCATCGTTAGTGGATGCAGCATGCATACCGGACGTAGGAAATAATGGGTTAAAAACAGTTAAGGAGGGCATAGGTGGTTTCTTTGCATGGACAAAGGATCAAGTTATTCTTGAATAGGAGGCACATACATGTGTTTTTTTAATCTACATATATATAATTCTTCATATTTAATTCAATGTTTAATACAAGCGTCTTTTGTTTACTACAGGTTACACCAACAAATACGAAGCAAAATATTAGTGACAACAATTGTGGATGTTGATATAAATAATGCCTAAAAACATTATTCATACTTATTCATATCTCTATGTTTTGATAATCACAAAATGTAAACTCATTAAACATAAACTTATCAAATAAACAAGTATTTAGTAGTAAATATTCATTTCTACAACTCAATCACTTAAGGTATGAATAAACAAGTGCTTAATGCATTATATGATCAAAGGAACATTTTTTTAATCTCTAAACTTTTTATAAAATGTCAAAAACATTTTATATATTTTTGAAAAATATTTTTGGTATTAAATAAATATGTTTAATCTATTATAAAAATATGAATTCAAATTTTCAACCAAAAATGGCAAAAATGTTCCAGAAAAACCTTCCCCACAAAATGACAAAACTGGGCAACGGTCTTGAGGGGCGGCCCCCTTAATTATACAAGGCGGCCCCCTTAATTTTAAGGGGACCGCCCCCTATTTAAGGGGGCCGGCACGCTCCTCCAGCTGTCCAGTTTTTGCCTATAAATACTGGCTTTCCCCTGGACTTTTTCTCACCTTTTGCACCCCAAACCTTCTGTTTTAAATCTCCTCTTATCCTCTCTAAAATCTTTGATCATATAATTCTTAAGTATTGGTTTCCAAGTGATCCAAGCTTCTACCATCCAAGTGCAAAAGAAGAATACTTCTATCAATCAAGACTAGAAGTATTACAACTTAGTATCATCTTGTTACTTAAGTTGTTTGTTAAGTATACCTTGTAAGTCATTCATTCTTTTGTGTAAAGTGTGTATATAAGGTGTAAACATAAGTAACTAGATATGTATAGTGTGTAAGTAGTGAAGAAGGTGTATAAGTAGTTGTGGTGTAAAGAAGTCATGTAGAAGTTGTAAAGCCATGGTGTAGAAGTTGTGAAGTCGCGGTGTAGAAGCCGTGAAGCCGTAGCTTGGAAGTTGTGAAGTCGTCATGTAGAAGTCATGAAGCCATAGCTTAGAAGTTGTGAAGTCGTCATGTAGAAGTCGTGAAGCCATAGCTTAGAAGTTGTGAAGTCGTCATGTAGAAGTTGTGAAGCCATAGCTTAGAAGTTGTGAAGTCATCATGTAGAAGTCGTGAAGCCGTAGCTTAGAAGTTGTGAAGTTGTTGTGTAGAAGTCGTGAAGCCGTAGCTTAGAAGTTGTGAAGTGGTCGTGTAGAAGTTGTGAAGCCGTTGTGTTGATGTCGTGAAGCCGTCGTGAAGAAGTCGTGAATAAGTCGTGAACAAGTTGTGATTGAAGTCGTGAGATTGGTTCTAGCTACGATTAGAACTCGATATTTAGCTTTGTGTCGTTAAACCGGTGTAAGCCAAAGTTGTGTAAGGTTTTCTCCGCCATAAGGGAGCTTGTTGAAGTAGTGAAGAAAACTCTCGAGCAAGGTGTGCTCGGGGAGTGGAGTAGGGCAAGGAAGGTGTCCTTGTAGCCGAACCACTATAAATCCCTCGTGTCTCGGTTTGATCTTTCCATCTCTTACTTATTTCTTTATATCGTCATTACTTTCATACATATAGGCATATATAACTGGTAGTATTAATTAGAAGTTGATTTCACATAAAGATCAATTTAAAACTCCATTCATAAAAAGAAAACTTTTATAACAAATCTAAAAGGATACACATATAATTAATAATATTATTTAAGTATCATTTTTTTATATAAACTCAAATCTAATGTTTTAAAAAAGAAACAAAGTTTTCATAATAAAATTAAAAAGACGTAAAACTATTCAACCCCCCCTTCTAGTTTTCCACAGTGGACCAAAAGTACCATCGAAGCATAAAAATTATGTCTCTATTGAAGCCATAAAGCAATTGCATGCTAGGCCGGCGAAGAGTCAAAAGTCTTTAAATTATGGTACTTGAGAATTTGATTTTGTACGACATTACAATTGCAACATTACTAACTTAGTACTACCAATAGTAACCCTGTGACTAAAAGATGAACTCACATAATATGGTCACGCTTATCAACATTATTGGTCACTCTTTGTTTAATTCGATGTGTGACTAAATATTACAAAATTCCACACAAACTAAAAATTCATGTCACCATTGGATGAACAATAGTCACGCAAAATACACATTTCTTCACTTTAAACAGCATATGGTGACACTTATTAACACTTTTGGTCAATTTTTGCTTAATTGTATGTGACTAAATACAAAAAAAAAAAAAAAAAAAAAAAAAAAAAAAAAAAAAAAAAAAAAAAAAAGATGTTTTGTGTAACTAAATATTACAAAAGGCCACACAAACATAAAAATCATGTGACCATTGGATGATCAATAGTCACACGTAAAAAACATTTCTTCATTTTAAACAGCATATGGTCACACTTATTAACACTTTTGGCCACTTTTTGCTTAATTGTTTGTAACTAAATACTCAAAACAAACATGCTCTGTGCGACTAAATATTACAAAAGGTCACACAAACATAAAATTCAAGTGGCTATTGGATGAACAATAGTCACACAAAATACATATTTCTTCACTTTAAACAGCATATGATCACACTTATTAACACTTTTTGCTTAATTGTTTGTGTCTAAATACCCAAAACAGACATGCTTTGTGTGACTAAATATTACAAAAGGCCACACAAACATAAAATTCAAGTGGCCATTGGATGAACAATAGTCACACAAAATACACATTTCTTCACTTTAAACAGCATATGGTTACACTTATTAACACTTTTGGCCACTTTCTGCATTTTTGTATGTGACTAGATACCCAAAACAAACATGCTTTGTGTGACTAAATATTACAAAAGGTCACACAAACATAAAATTCAAGTGGCCATTGGATGAACAATAGTCACACAAAATACACATTTCTTCACTTTAAACAGCATATGGTGACACTTGTTAACACTTTTGGCCACTTTTTGCTTAATTGTATGTGACTACATACCCAAAACAAACATGCTTTGTGTGACTAAATATTACAAAAGTCCATATAAACATAAAATTCAGGTGGCCATTGGATGAACAATAGTCACACAAAATACACATTTCTTCACTTTAAACAGCATATGGTCACACTTATTAACACTTTTGGCCACTTTTTACTTAATTGTATGTGACTAAATACCAAAAACAAGCATGCTTTGTGTAACTAAATATTACAAAAGGCTACACAAACATAAAATTCAAGTGGCCATTGGATAAACAATAGTCACACAAAATACACATTTCTTCACTTTAAACAGCATATGGTCACATTTATTAACACTTTTGGCCACTGTTTTTAAATTATATTTGACTAACTCCATAAAAACAACACACATTGTGTGACTAAATCATCACAAACGTCACATTTATTATATACTCATGTGGCCGCAAGACGGGAAATAGTCACAGAAAAAAAACATTCACTTGAATAAATCATCTCAAATGTCACATATATTATATATTTATGTGGCCAAAGGACGAACAATAGTTACTCTCAAAAAACATTTGTGTGACTATAAAGTGTTTACGGTCACTGATACTGATTAATCCAACAAAACTTGTGCCTAATTTGTCACACATATTTGGGTTTTGGTCACTCTTTTTCAATGAAAACAGCCACAAACTAATCAATGTCACAATATGCCACCTACGGTGGAGCGACCTTTGGTGACACACAAAAAAAAAAACGTGTGTGACTCTATGCATATCGTCACACATTTTTGGTGTGACGAAATCCCATATCTGTACAAGTGTATAATCAACTTCGTCACCATTCTTATAAACAAAAAAAATGCCTTACATAAAATTTAACTGAAATTAAAAAAATTATGGGTCACCAGAATTTACCGTGTATGTGTGCTTTTGAAGAATCCAGAAGAGGCTTCATCAATCTAAACGGATGGATGTGGCTAAAAAAAACCCAACCACTATAGATGATTGTACCAAACGCATTATAACTTAAGTATAAAAAGCGAAGATTATTCACCATAGACTTTGTAGGTGTCCATAGCCCGAACCCGAGAAAAATAAACCCAACTTCACTCGGATCTCCCATATTCTCTCACGTGCCTCTCCCGGTCCGGCACCCACAAAACCGTCCGGCCAAAACATACCCGATCCGAAACCGGAGGATCTATAGTGTTTTTGTGAGAGGGATCTACAGGAACCTATGGATCTATTGTGTTTTTTTGAGATGGGTCTACAGTCTTATGGTGCGCAAAAGTTTGTATAAGTTGTAGCTAACTACCTTGCTTCCTTACGGTTCGCAAGTCTTATGGTATACAAACCGACATTGAACGACAACAATGCAATAGAAAATAGAACGCCAAGCCTAAACCTATTATCGGTGTAGGTGTTTCCCCAAAATGTGGTGCAATAAAAGATTAGGCTCAGATCTGTGTATGTTGGTCAGGTCATAGAAGTATCCGAACTCCGCCATGGCTGCAAAAAAGTACGGTTGCATAACATGTAATATATATGCTATGCCATCCGGTCATTGTCTCGCCAAATTAGGGTCGGAACATCTCGCCGAAATTACAACAATCATCACAACCATAAAAACTTTCTTAAAAACCAATTTTACTAATATAACCCATCAGTAACCGATTGTACAAAGCTGTAACAACCACCATGGCTGCATTAGTGTAAACTCCCTGCCAAGATGCGGCCGCTCTCAGACCTCGAACAATTCCAGTAGCATAACCTACAACCAAATGAACCCGGCAGGGTTGCGTTAGTGTAAACACCCCGCCAATAAACAACTGTTGTCACAAACCTATTTCCTTACTTATATAATACAGCAACAATTCCGGAACTAACCCAAGAAAACTACCATCACTTTATTCCGATATTTTGAATAAACAGGCCACCAAGAACAATTTAACCCTAAAAATCATCAACTCAAGAAAATAATTTCTTTATCGAAACTCATGACAAACGACATTAAGAAATCCACACCAATCATTTCAAAAATATATCCTGGAACACCATTTCTGTACTTAAAACCTTTTTAAACTAAATAAATATAAACAATATATACCGAAACGCAAAAAAATCAAAATACCCAATTCATTAAAACACAAACACAATTAAAACCTAATCTCAGTTTACAATAAAAATAAGAACTTTAACCATCTAATCTAAATTAACTAAATAATCAGAATAACAAAACCCATTATGAAAGACCAAAAAAAAATCATAACAATATCTAAAAAAAAAGCATGTTACTTGTTGAAAGCCTAAGGCCGCGGAACCCTATTCACCCAACAAAACACACGAACGATCGTAATCACACATTCGAGCCTGCAATTAAACATAAAACAATGAATAAAAAATACCAATTTTTATAAAAAAAAAATTAACTCCAATTAAACAAAATAAGAACCCTAAATTTGGCTCACCCAAAAAAATTTGTGCGCGTGGGTATAAAGAATCCAGAACCACATTGATGTATCTCAACCAGCAACATGTGGCTCTAAAAAAGGGTATTCCTGTACAACTTCACAAATGGCGATGATACAACCACAAATCTCATTAAAATAATCGGTTACTGTAGACCCATCTCACAAAAACACTATAGATCCATTGGTTCCTGTAGATCCCTCTCACAAAAACACTATAGATCCTTCGATTTCGGATCCGGTATGTTTTGGCCGAACGGTTTTGTGAGTGCCAGACCGGGAGAGGGACATGAGAGAATGTGGGAGATCCGAGTGAAGTTGGGTTTATTTTTCTCGAGTTTGGGCTATGGACACCTACAAAGTCTATGGTGAATAGTCTTTGCTTTTTATACTAAAGTTATAATGAGCATGAAGAGACATAATTGTCGGAAAAACTTAAAAACGAAAAGGCAAACTTTTTAATTTACTTTCATATATATCAAAGTACTGTTGATAGTTTTGTCATAAATGTCATCATATATTCATCTTCTTTTATTATTTCTTTTTCTCTCTCTTCTTTACATATTCATCTTCTTCCCTTTCAAATTCCATACCACCATAGTTTGATATTCCGGCAGCTTTCACCACCGTCCTCGGCTCTACCTTTACAGGACCACCTCAGAACCTCTCAAAATGCCGCCCACAACCGCACACTACCCCGGCTCCACCTTTTCCGGCCGCTTTGACCACCAACATCGGCTCTTCTAGTGTGTGGTTTAAACTTTTTTTTTGGGTTTTACATGCTTTTATGTGTTTAAATTGTCACTTCATCTAGATCTAAATTCTTTCTGTCTTGGAATTTAGAGTTATGTTTTTTCATGCATGAGTTTGCGGGTGACTAAGTCTTAGGTTCTTAAAAGAAAGAATTTTTATGGTTTGGTTTGATTTAGATGGTTTTTGTGGCGGAGAAGTGGTGGCCGACCGTGAGCCATGGTGTAACACCCCCAAAATTGGGGTTCCACGGCGGAAGCATACATGTCACTGGGGTGCTACTAAATTGGTTTCACAACAAAAGTTACAAAGAACGATTTTACCTCAACCGTTTAGAAGAAAATTTCATTATCAAAACATTAAGTTTACATCATTCAAAATATAGTGCGGAAATATGCCCATAAAATAAGTAAAGCAGTCCTAAACATTTATTAGAGTCGTCTATGACCGTGCCCCTTGCCAAGCGCCTCCAGAAATAAGCTATCATCTTAAACCTGAAAATACATGCTAAAAGGGTCAGCTTACGCTGGTGAGTTCATAGGTTTTAGTTTAAAACAATATGGTTGAACCAAAAGGTTTTCGAGTCCAGATCATCATTCACAAACAAGTCAAGTCCAACGTAGGCTCACACTGCCTAAATCACCGTTCCAAAATCAAATCCGCAAATAATATCATAAACAAAACATCTCGAACCATAATCAATCATACAGTTACAATACTCATATAGTGTCACGCAAATTTAACTGTTACGCTGGCTAAGTTATGAAATCAACCCATTAACAGTGCACCAGGAGCACCATGTGATAATAAATACACACAAGTTGCGACATAATACCGTAACCACGCACAAAATTACGACATATCAAAATCATTACGCACAAGATTGTGAACTATAACAAGGACCTTAGCCAGCTCTCGTAACAGTTTCATAAACCACAATCACAATTTTAGGCCACATCAATAAACAGGTAAACACATAACGCATTCAAATAACCAGGTCAGATATTTCAGCCAAACAGTCAAAACTTGAGTAAACAATTCGCGTATCTAAATCACAATCTTTGAGTTTAGTTGAAAACGAGCATGTA
This sequence comes from Artemisia tridentata subsp. tridentata, assembly GCA_021014915.2. NCBI lineage: Eukaryota > Viridiplantae > Streptophyta > Magnoliopsida > Asterales > Asteraceae > Artemisia > Artemisia tridentata. Next base: position 238,373,625 of record CP139501.1, on the reverse strand, counting down.
TTCTCCCCCAAAACAGTTTAAAAACCAGTAAAAGTAGGGGCCAAGAACTCACCTTAGCCACACCAATTCAAAGATCACAATTGACACGACTGGCATCGATGAGCAAAACACAACAGTCTCAAGACATACGGCACGACGGTTCTAAGATATACAGGTACAACGGTACACGGAGGTACAAGCAGTACGGGCACAACGGTACGAGATCGGCACAACCTAATACGTATACGGTTATCTCAAAATACGTCTCGCACAATAATAGAGTCTATAAAAGACAACGTGTCATAGTTTTCCTGGATTACTCGATTTCAATACTTATCAAAAGCTTAGTATCAATGTTTCGTGTGGTGGTGAGAAAACATAGACTTGACATACAACTCATGCCAAAGAGAAAAAGACATCAACATAGTCGAGAGAATACTGACGAGAACTCAAACCAAAAAGACAAATCTAGAAATTTTACGACTATTAGCAATACTAATATACATAGGTCAACTGGTAAGTTTTGGCATTTACCCCATAATCCCAGATAGCTTAGAAAAGTCATTTAGGTTTTTAATAAAAGTCATTTGATATAAAGACATTAGTTTGGAAAGTTTTATAAATTTCGGCACGACGCGTTCATTTATACAACATTCCCAAGTCATCGAGACTTTAATAAAATTAATTTCCTCAAAACAAATTTAATAGAAAATTAATAAAATGTATTCATTGAATATTAGACATTATTGCCTTATTGTATATTTGTTGCGAATCAAATATATTAAATTCATTTTGAGTCTAATATATTGTATTCGTTTCAAGTCCAATAAGTCCATATTTGTCCAATGTCCAATGTCAAGTCCATATCCGTGTATCAATGTCAGATAAATATTCATCCGAGTTCAAACTAAGTATCAAATCCCCAATAGTTATCCAAAATATACCAACGTCACCAAGGCTAAATTAATTCATTCACGTTAGTTCATAATCGATGAACAAAAATGTTAACACAAACATAATTTATAACAACACATATACTCTTTTTGAGCTTTGACCCAAAACCAAATAAATAAACAAAATAATACACTCTATTACCCATTGGGCTTCGGCCCAGTTATTATCAAACAAACCTATGAACCCATAAGCAACCAAACGGACCCTATTTCATAGGCTGTTAAGCTCATTTCATCCCAACTCAAACGCACCCTACGTGGGTCATTGTACCATGTGTCTAACCAAACACAACTCAAATCCAAATAACACAAACAAAATTCCTATATCCAGACACAAGCGTAAAATCAAACGCATCCTAATTCTGCCATTAACACAACGTACTCTATCAGTTTGCTAACACAGACGCACCCGCTTCGGTAGTCGTCGGCTAAGACAAAACATGGACAAACATCCTTTGGTTGTTGTTGTTAGCGCCACTATAAAACCAACAAAATCAGTTATGATAACCAAGCTAAACACATAACGAATAACCAATCCGAAGCAATCCTCGAGACAAACCATGACCCAAGTGGTTTTCCACATTTGACCAAGAACAAGAGAAATCAAACAAATACCACTTCATTAATTTGCCACACGAAACGATTTACTAAAAAGCTAAAAGGTTTTTAATTCGTTATAATCACACAATCACGAGTTTAGTCCATTTAAACCCCACGCAAAGCTTTCAACCCGATTTTAATCCATGTTTTAACTCGTGAACCTAACCAAACCATTTTCAAAACTTGTTATCAATATGTTTTTATCTCATTCCAATTCACGAAAACTTTAACACATCAAAATACATACTCGGTAAATAAATATCCAAAATGAAATGTGGTTTTACCATACCACACGGAAAACGAGAGAGTGAGAGGAGGAGAGGTGAAGGCGGCGCGGTTGTGGTAGCTGGTGATCGTGGTGGTGGGGAACTCGAACCCAAGACAATCTCCAAAACACTCGATCTACAATAGATCTATATGAATCTTGGTCGGGAAACGAAGTTGGTGGCGCATAGTGGTGGTGAAATGGGTCTTGAAAGGCGCATGTAGCAGCTGTTCGTATAGAGGGGAGCAAAAGGATGAGTTTGGTGGTGGCAGTGTAGGATGGCAGTGGGTGGTGGGGGTGGCAGGAGGTGGCCGAAATTTGACTGGTGGCTGCCGCATTTAAAAGGGAAGTAAAACCCTAGAATGGTTGATAAGGAAGCTTATATAGGCAATGCCAAAGGTTATGTAAACCCTAGGGACCAAAACTGCCAACATCTAAAGTCTAGGGGTGTCTTGGTGTAAATTCCACAGGGACCACAGTTGTAATTTATGAAATCTTTCTCAAAATTAAGTTCGGGGCTTGTTAGCTTTAAAGTTTTGTCATATGTGGGAATTGCAATAGCATTCAATGTACAAGGACTAGTTTAGTCATATTGCTAAGTTAGAACTTGTAGCTTGTAATAAATACCCTCCTATGTCAATACTAGGAGGGTTGGAGATTCATTAATACAAAAGAGGTGTGTGTGTTTTCTCTAGCTTCTCTCTAGAAAAACATACACACCTCGACAGTTAATAAACCGAATATCATGTTTCATCTTTAGTTCGTGTTTATTGTGTTTCTTCCACCTCCTGGAAGTGAATCTTGGTTTCTATAATTGGTATCATGAGCTAACCGGGTGGCCATTCGTGGTGTTTTCAAGGTGATTAAGGTGAGTTATGTTGTGATTAATCTCGGTTTTTCTTCATCTTCTTCAACAGCCGAGTTTATTGCTATATTTAGGTTCGTTTTTGTGTTTGAATGAACCCATCAGTTGCATTTTTATCATAAAAACGTGAGCTTTTTGTGGTTTTCTGGATTTAGACGCAAGAACATGGCAGAAAATGGGTGTGTTCTTAGCTACTTTGATCCAAAATCACAAAGAAATCTTGTATAAGATTTGTTTGTGAATATTATAATTGGAATATATTGAATATTTTATGGAGAATATTCATGGGTTTATGAAAAAGTTGGTCAAAAGTAGCATAGTTGGTGAGAAAAGGTGTAAGAAGTCAGTGGAAAGTGGTTGGAAAAGGCAAAATGCGCAGTTGACTTTTATCGTAGTTGACTTTATCGCAGTTGACTTCTATCTCGATTGGGATGTTATCGCGATTGGGATGTTATCTCGTTTGGGATTTTATCGCAATTGGGCACCTTTATCGCATTTCAACTCAGATACCTCTATCGCAGTTGAAACTCAGATATTCTTATCGCATTTGGTGCTTATCGCATTTGGGACTTATCGCATTGGAGACTTATCGCGATTGGAACTTTGTCGCAGTTTATCACAAATCACACCTTATCGCATTATGCCAAAAGAACCTATCGCAATTCGACTTTATGTATATCGCATTTCAAAAAAAAAAAAAAAAAAGAAAAAAAAAGAGTATTTTGGCGGGAAAACTTGAGTAAAATTTAATTTTCACAAGAGACTTAACGGTCCATTTTTACGCGAGATTCAAATTCTAGTATATGTGTGAAAATTTTGGCCCAAAATTCGAATTTTTTGGGGAATTTTCGGCGTAAAAATTTCTTAAACTCAAATTTTTCCGGCGTCATTAGAATTGCATTTTATGGCATTTTTTACAGCAATATCACAAATAATATTATCGGACTGCACCTTCAACATCACTACGTATAGCCTAAAAGATCCTGATCAAGATTCACAATCAGATGACAATGGTCAAATTATCAGCTGTGGCTACAAGGATGATGATTCATTATTACTTATTTGAAGTTGAAGTGGAATATCTCGGGTACGTGTACTTAGTATCTTGAAGATATCGGGGTTGGTTGGATGCATGATTCTTCGAGATCCTTGTTTGGGCACTCATGGGAATAGTGATTAAGTCTTGGGTTATCTAGTTTTCATAGGTCAAGGGGAGGATGGACGAAGACCTAGTTAACTATCACTTAAAGGAGATACGTTGTAGTACTCAGTGTCACACAAAGATGTGGATAATTCAAGAGAGGTTCATATATAGTTAAGGAAGGATGGATGGGTATATGAAACGACCTATGCTTTAAGGAGTTACATTGTAGTGCTCAGTATAGGTTCTTAGTCACACTATCGTGCAAGTTTAAGTCACAAGTTTGGGTTATTCTACTTCAGTCTCAAGTTCGTAATAGTAGGTTTTCTCCATCTGTAGTCACTACATGAAGCCGTTGTTTTTGATACAGGAGGTTAGATTGGGTATATCGACATCTTCTCACGGGCTGATATGATTCCTGATAAAGGGCTTCCAGTTTGTATTTCACGTACACATCAGTATGCTGATTCCGATTAATCGTAACCAGCAGGGGAGAGAAATGTACGAGCTGATCTCTCATGGGAAAAATAACTGGGATGCATTTGGTGAGATAAAGATGTTGATACCATATTCCCCCGAACTGCAGGGCACTCAGGGCATTCAAAATATGAGGTTTTCAGTTTGGGTGATGCGCGTGATGTGTCGTTGCGGTTTAGCAGTTTTAATGCCTACTCAAGTTTTAAATTTATATTTAGCCGACTTATCAATAACACACACACTTAACGAGCAGTGTACCCGGTCAGTATGAAGATAATGGTAAGTAGAGTGTCGATCACTAAGAGTGGAACGTATTATCTAGTTATTCTAATCAGTATTTTAATATCCTAACGCAAGGGGGTTTCAGCCTGAGAGACTGGCACAGTTTTGTTTGCAATTAAATAATAAAATAAACAATAGGCACGAATCAGCAAGTAGCACACACGTACACAGATAGATACTAGAGACAATAAGAGGGCTGTCCTTATGATTAAGTAGATTGTCACTTGTTTTATTGATAGCTTTATATGAAGTGTATGTAATTAACCCTTTCTCGTTGGTCCTATTCTTATCGGCGAGTAAACCCTTAATGATTACTTATGTCTAAAAGTTATTCCTAAGTGATCAATTTAGAAACAACCGTGGGAGCCACATCTTGTCCCGCAGTCGGATGCCCGCAAGCCACTAATAAACACAGAGGTTATCAATGCACTAATAAGTAGTAACCAAAGACATCAACATATAAACTTTAATTAATGAGAAAGCAGTTTTAAGGGAGTGCAATCTTTCCGTTGATCAACATATAAACTTTAATTAATGAGAAAGCAGTTTTAAGGGAGTGCAATCTTTCCGTTGCCACATTACACAAGCCACCAATCTTGATGAATTAAAGTTTGCTAAAACAATAAAACAAAACTACTTAATGAATTAAACATATGCAGCACCTTCTTACAGCTCTTGTATCTTAGATTTGGGTGTGTCTTGTGCTGCCTCCTTGACTGAATTCGTCCTTTTGCTCTGCTGTCCGAACTTCGGTCTTAGGGTTTCGAACTCGAACTCTTTTACTCGTCTGGTCTACGGGGTATTTATAGTTTCTGTCTGAGGGAAGATGCGGCGCATCTACTTAAGTAGATGCGGCGCATGTACTTAACTTCGCGTGGGGTCCAAGATTATAATATTCAGGAATATTCGTACACCGCCAGAAGATGCGGCGTAACTCTTGATTAGATGCGGCGCATGTCCTCTTGTATCTTGGATCGTATCTGGTGATATCTTGATATAGATGCGGCGCATTTCGAGAGTGAGATGCGGCGCATCTGGAGCAGAATTGATTTGATCTTGTCCATGTCAGTAGACTTCCACTTTATGCATGTTTTGCTCCATTATTAGTCCATAATCGCTAAGTTTCACCAAATGCTTGTTTTTACCTGAGAATTACAAAAGTAAACGATTAAGTATCAATCCTCATACATAATATAGTAAAACAAGTCAAATTAATAGGATAAATGATAGTAATAAAATGTACTTATTTGAGTTCATCATTGGGGGAGAGCACTAATTAGGGGAGAGCACTAAGGGCACTCTATATTAAACCCTAATTAGATTTGCTTACATGGTTCGTCTCCAAGTAAAGAAATAAAAGCTGAGAAGATTCTGCAAGCTGAATGAAGTAATGAAGTTTTTGAAGATTATTCTCTGTACTTACTGTTTATATTTTACTTGTAGGGAACATTGTAAGCAATTCCCATATGACTTCACTCTGGGGAGAGATTGTTAGCTTTAAAGTTTTGTCATATGTGGGAATTGCAATTGCATTCAAAGTACAAGGACTACTTTAGTCATATTGCCAAGTTAGAACTTGTAGCTTGTAATAAATACCCTCCTATGTCAATACTAGGAGGGTTGGAGATTCATTAATACAAAAGAGGTATGTGTGTTTTCTCTAGCTTCTCTCTAGAAAAACATATACACCTCGACAGTTAATAAACCGAATATCATGTTTAATCTTAAGTTCGTGTTTATTGTGTTTCTTCCACCTCCTGGAAGTGAATCATGGTTTCTACAGGGCTCATTTAGACTTGTAAACGATTGATTCAAGACACGAGAACTTCGTCATCGCGCTCAGAATAATATTTCCAATCAAAACGACTATACATACGCCTCGTTTCTCACAAATAATAGAATAATCAAATCAAATCGTCGGTTGTGCCAGTACACGTTGTGTACAAATTCCACGTTTCGCGAGATAACTTCACGTTTTATGGCCAAATGACCTCGTAAAGGTTCATAAATGAAAAACAGCGATAATCTCGTATAAAAATATATCTAGAAAATTACGGGGTATTACAGTCTCACCTCCTTAAACGGAATCGCGGAATCGCGACCTCACGATTCAATTCAAGATACTCGTTACAGTTGAAAAGAGATGAGTATATACACACGAGGATTTATCCTCACGTTCCCACGTGAATTCGGGACCTTTTCGCGGGCTTTGACGAACTTTTTCGATAGGGATGCGACTTTACTAAAGTCATCTGACTTCACGGTTCCTAATTCCGATAAGTTTCTCAACAAGGTTTAAACATTCATCAATCTGGATCTCTCCCGGAGGAATAGCAACTGCCTCATCGGCATGTCATTTCTTCACGTTGCACATAAAAACGTTGCGAACACTGCTGAGTCCTGACGGTAGCTCGAGTCGGTGAGGTACTGGTCCAATTCTAGCAAGGATTTCAAAAGGATCAATACAACGAGGATTAAGCTTTCCACGGTTACTAAATGTATCATGCCTTCTCATGGTGAATCTTTAAGCATAATCTAGGTTTTAACTAGGAATTCAAGAGGTTTACGTCATTTGTCAGCATAACTCTTCTGACGATTCGTGAGCAGCTTGCAACACGGTTTTGATCTGAACGACCTTCTCAGTAATCTCATGAACAAGATCAGGGTCAGTAAGCCGGGTATCCCTAACTTCTACCAACAAGTCGGCGATCGACTACAAAGCACTACCCACGGTGCCATTGAAATACTGGAGTCGTAGGTATCATTATAAGAGAATTTGGTCAACGGGAGGTGTCTATCTCAACTATTGCCACACTCAATTACTCAGGTAGAGGTGCGAGATTCGCTCCTGAGGTCTAGCTTCTGATATAGCAGCAAGAACAACAAATCGACCAACAAAATGATTTGTGAAATGTTTTGTGAAACGGCTTATAGGATAATAGGAAAACAATTCATCGTTTATAAAATTTGTAGCAAAGTCAAAATTTTGATTTTTAGTTTGATTCATAACATCGTAGCAAAGCAACAAAATATTTTATGAAATCGTTTTACTAAATGATTTGTAGAGCAGTTTACGAGGTAACAGGAAAACAGTTCGCCATTTATAAAATGGTAGTAAGATCAAAATTTTTTATTTTTGTGAAGTAGCAGTAAAACATTTGGAATGATGACCACAAAATGGTCGGTAGAAAAATCAAAGGCAGTTTGTAAATTAATGGCAAAACAGTTTATTATCCTATAAGAGGTTAGCAAAGATAACTGGTATTCCCGAGGGACGAGAGAAAAGTTAGGTGGTTGTCCCAAGGAACGCGGTTTAGGTTACTCCTTAAGGTCTTAAAATTTCTGTTGGGCGTGGAATCTCCGCCAAATGGAGAGTTTAGCGAGTTCAGAGTACAACTCTGAGGGAGGATGTTGATTGCTAATAGCAATCAGTCGGTTGAATCAGTAATGTACATAGTACTTAAAGCAGGAGAGGCAACATTGATTGAAACACTTCGGTTGAACAACATCAATTGAGCACAAGGCTTAGGGTAGAGGCGACTTTAACAAGGTCACAAAAAATCAAGGCCGAATAAAAAATCCAAATCCAGGATGACGTCCAAAATCACAAAATCAACCAATCCAAATTCAATCAGAATCGAAACCAATCCAAACATAGCCAATATCAAATCCCAACGTAGCCAAAATCGAATCCAAACATTGCCAAAATCAAATCCAAACACTCCAATAAGCTCAGACGGGCTTATTACACTCTTAAGGGGTTATAAATAAGTAACTCGGATTCAACTGGTGCCAATTGGGTCTAACCCGACCCGGTGCAAACGACGGTCAGACGGCGACAAACAGGAATTCCATATAAATGGAGAAGTATAGCGGTGCCAGAAGCATTACGGTTCATGCGGTGTTGTGATGCCAGTGTGTCGTGTGTGTGGAAGTAATATTCCATGTCCGCGTACACATGCAAAACTTTACAATTTCCAAAATCAAAGACCAACTTGAACATAATTCCATTATAACTACTCTCAGTATTGCAAAATTCACCTCTGAGTCAGACATAGGTGATCAGGCTATGTCCCACTGTCCCTGGTTGAATATAGGTGATCAGTCTATATTCACCCGAGGTTCAATGAATTTTGAAATACTCAGCCTAGTTATACTAGTAGTATGTCCTTTACTTCCAAAATCATTCCGAAATACCACAAAAAGTGTACAAACTCGACATTCAATAGTGAGATTACGCAAGGAAATAGCGTAACTCCGCGACAGGTACGGTGCGTGCATAAGCATATGGAAATGCTTATAGTGAACAGCTAAAACAGGCGGATATACAATATCCAATAGTCATGCACACATCTCAACAAATATATAATCAAGCATCTCATCAAACAACTCGTCAAATATATCATGAACATCTCATCTAATATATCATTATTCGTCTCATCAATTATATCCTCAAACAAGATCATACGTAAGGCATCAGCTTGGTAGGCACGCACGTGGCGGTCATTGGGTTAAGTTTTAATAAAAGTGATTATAGTCTAGGTTTCAGAAAATATACCCAGTTCTCTATAACCTAGGCTCTGATACCAATCTGTAACACCCCCAAAATCGGGTCCAGCGGAAGCATACATGTCACTGGGGTGCTACTAAATTGGTATCACAACACAAGTTTCAAAGAACGGTTTTACCTCAACCGTTTAGAAGAAAATTTCATTATCAAAACATTAAGTTTACATCATTCAAAATATAGTGCGGAAATAGGCCCATAAAATAAGTAAAGCGGTCCCAAATATTTATCAGAGTCATCTATGACCGTGCCCCTTGCCATGCGCCTCCAGAAATAAGCTATCATCTTAAACCTGAAAATACATGCTAAAAGGGTCAGCTTATGCTGGTGAGTTCATATGTTTTAGTTTAAAACAATATGGTTGAACCAAAAGGTTTTCAAGTCCATATCATCATTCACAAACAAGTCAAGTCCAACGTAGGCTCACACTGCCTAAATCACCATTCCAAAATCAAATTCGCAAATAATATCATATTCAAAATAGCTCGAACCATAATCAATCATACAGTTATTATACTCATATAGTGTCATGCAAATTTAACTATTACAATGACAAAGTCATGAAATCAACCCATTAACAGTGCACCAGGAACACCATGTGATAATAAATATGCACAAGTTGCGACACAATATCATAACCACGCACAAAATTGCGACATATCAAAATCATTACGCACAAGATTGCGACCTATAACAAGGACCTTAACCAGCTCTTGTAACAGTTTCATAAACCACAATCACAATTTCAAGCCACATCAATAAACACGTAAACACATAACACATTCAAATAACCAGGTCAGATATTTCAGCCAAACAGTCAAAACTTGAGTAAACAATTCGCGTATCCAAATAACAATCTTTAAGTTTAGTTGAAAACGAGCATGTATTCTCCCCCAAAATAGTTTAAAAACCAGTAAAAGTAGGGGCCATGAACTCACCTTAGCCACAGCAATGCAAAGATCACAACTGACACGACTGGCATCGAGGAGCAAAACACAACAGTCTCAAGACATACGGCACAACGGTTCAAAGATATACAGACACAACGGTAAACGGAGGTACAAGCAGTACGGGCATAACGGTACGATATCGGCACAACCTAATATGTATACGGTTATCTTTAAATACGTCGCGCACAATAATAAAGTCTATAAAAGACAACATGTCATATTTTTCGTGGATTACTCGATTTCAATACTTATCAAAAGCTTAGTATCAATGTTTCGTGTGGTGGTGAGAAAACATAGACTCGACATACAACTCACGCCAAAGAGAAAAAGACATCGACATAGTCGAGAGAATATGACGAGAACTCAAACCAAAGAAGACAAATCTAGAAGTTTTACGACTATTAGCAATACTAATATACATAGGTCAACTGGTAAGTTTCGGCATTTACCCCATAATCCCAGATAGCTTAGAAAAGTCATTTAGGTTTTACAATAAAAGTCATTTGATATAAAGACATTATTTTGGAAAGTTTTATAAATTTTGGCAGGACGCGTCCATTTATACAACATTCCCAAGTCATCGAGACTTTAATAAAATTAATTTCCTCAAAACAAATTTAATAGAAAATTAATAAAAGGTATTCATTGAATATTAGACATTATTGCCTTAAGGTATATTTGTTGCGAATCAAATATATTAAATTCATTTTGAGTCCAATATATTGTATTCGTTTCAAGTCCAATAAGTCCATATTTGTCCAATGTCCAATGTCAAGTCAATATCCGTGTATCAATGTCCGATAAATATTCATCCAAGTTCAAACTAATATCAAATCCCCAAGAGCTATCCGAAATATACCAACATCACCAATGCTAAATTAATTCATTTACGTTAGTTAATAATCGATGACCAAAAATGTTAACATAAATATAATTTATAACAACACATATACTCTTTTTGAGCTTTGACCCAAAACCAAAAAAATAAACAAACTAACACACTCTATTACCCATTGGGTTTCGGCCCAGTTATTATCAAACAAATCCATGAACCCATAAGCAACCAAACGGACCCTATTTCATGGGCTGTTAAGCTCATTTCATCCCAACTCAAATGCACCCTACATGGGTCATTGTACCAAGTGTCAAACCAAACACAACTCAAATCCAAATAACACAAACAAAATTCCTATATCTAGACACAAGCGTAAAATCAAACGCATCCTGATTCTGCCGTTAACACAACGTACTCTATCAGTTTGCTAACACAGACGCACCCGCTTGGGTGGTCGTCGGCTCGAGACAAAACATGGACAAACACCCTTTGGTTGTTGTCGTTAACGCCACAACAAAACCAACAAAATCAGTTATGAAAACCAAGCTAAACACATAACGAATATCCAATCCGAAGCAATCCTCGAGACAAACCATGACCCAAGTGGTTTTCTACATTTGACCGAGCACAAGAGAAATCAAACAAATACCACTTCATTAATTTGCCACACAAAACGATTTACTAAAAAGCTAAAACGTTTTAAATTCGTTATAATCACACAATCACGAGTTCAGTCCATTTAAACCCCACACAAAGCTTTCAACCCGTTTTTAATCCATGTTTTAACTTACGAACCAAACCAAAACATTTTCAAAACTTGTTATCAATATGGTTTTATCTCATTCAAATTCACAAAAACTTTAACACATCAAAATATATACTCGGTAAATAAATAACCAAAACAAGATGTGGTTTTACCATACCACACGGACAACGAGAGAGTGATAGGAAGAGAGGTGGAGGAGGCGCGACTGTGGTGGCTAGTGACCGTGGTGGTGGGGAACTCGAACCCAAGACAACCTCCAAAACACTCGATCTACAATAGATCTATACGATTCTTGGTCGGGAAATGAAGTTGGTGGCGCGTAGTGGTGGTGAAATGGGTCTTGAAAGGCGCGTGTAGTGATAAAAAAACAAGAATTGTATATTCATTCAAAACTTGATCTTTACAAAGAAATGACAACCACTATTTATACATGATTTTCAGAGATCTATTTAGGGAAACAAACGAATTGTGTGGCTATCATTTTAAATAATGGAAACCGTATATTGCCTTCTAGAATTCAGGGATATAATGTGACTATCTTTAATCTTGCTGATCCCCTAAATTATTCCCTTGTTTAACACTCCCCCTCAAGTTGAATAGTGGGATTTCCAAAATTCAACTTGCACAGACATTTGTGCAGGGATCTTTCATTGACAGCTTTTGTTAGGATATCAACAAGTTGATCTTCTGATCTAACAAACGGAAGTGTGATAATCTTAGCTTCCAGTTTTTCTTTAATAAAGTGACGATCTACCTCGATGTGCTTTGTTCGATCATGCTGTACTGGATTTTCTGAGATTTGAATAGCTGCCTTATTGTCACTTATCACCTTGCTAGGTTCTTGTGGAGGGTACCCTATCTCGGTAAGAAGCTTCCGTACCCATAATGCTTCAGTTATTCCTCTTGTAATTCCACGGAACTCAGCTTCTGCGCTTGATAGGGCCACCACTTTTTGTTTCTTGCTACGCTATGTAACAAGATTTCCACCGACTAGGGTGAAGTACCCTGCGGTGGATCTTCGGTTATTTTTGTCTCCTGCCCAATCTGCATCGGTATATAACTGAGTTTCTAGATGCCCATTTGGTTTAAATAAGATTCCATGCCCCGCCGTTCCCTTGAGATACCTTACAATTCTTAAGACGGCTTTCATGTGAGTTTTTTGAGGTTGATGCATGAACTGGCTTACCACTCCCACAGCATATGCTATATCGGGTCGGGTGTGTGAGAGATATATTAACTTCCCCACCATTCGTTGGTATCTCTCTTTGTCAGCTAGGTCTGTTTTTTCTTCATTAAAGAGCTTCTTATTCACAATCATCGGGTTTCTCTTGGTTTACAATCAACCATACTGGTTTCTGCTAACAGATCAAGAACATATTTTTTCTGGTGCATGAAGATCCCTTGTTTTGATCTTAGAACTTCAATTCCAAGGAAGTATTTGAGATTCCCCAAGTCTTTCATTTCAAATTCCGTAAACAAATTCTTCTTCAGTTTGGCTATTTCTTCTTTGTCGTCACCTGTGATAATCATATCATCAACATAGATTATTAGACAGGTTACGAGATTGCCTCTCTGTTTAAGAAACAATGTGTGGTCTGAATTGCTTTGTTTGAACCCATAATTCTTCATGGCTAAGGTGAACCTCCCAAACCATGCTCTAGGGGACTGTTTAAGTCCATAGAGAGATTTTTTGAGACGACAAACTTCTCTTTCTCCGAAACCATCTGTGAATCCATGTGGGGCTTCCATGTAAACTTCCTCCTGTAGTTCTCCATGTAGGAATGCATTCTTCACATCAAATTGATGTAAAGGCCATCCTTTATTTGCAGCTATGGAGCAAAGAACTCGGATTGTGTTAATCTTTGCAACCGGAGAAAAAGTTTCGGAGTAATCAATTCCGTATGTCTGTGTATAGCCTTTGGCTACCAGTCTTGCCTTGTACCTTTCAATTGTACCATCAGGTTTATATTTGATTGTAAACACCCACCGGCATCTGACAATTTTCTTCCCTGGTGGTAGAGTACATTTGTCCCACGTGTTATTCTTCGAGAGAGCTTTCATTTCTTCTTCCATTGCATTTTTCCAATGTCTTGATTTCAAGGCTTGTTCTGTATTTTTCGGGATTTCCTCCGAATACAGAGATGAGACAAAGGCTTTGGCTTGATTGGATAGATTTCCTTTGGCTATGTTAGCCATTGGATATCTACTTTTTCGGGATTCTTTTTCCGGGGAATACCTTCTCGGTGGAACACCCCTGTTCGTTCTCGGAGGAAGAACATATCTACCTGGTGTTTCTTCTTGTATTGATTGTTCCTGCAAAGACTCAGTTTGCTCTGTTGTGGTTTCATGATTAGAAGTAATAGTATCTTCAACAGACTCAACATGTTCAGGAGAATCAGAAGAGTGAGAAGGTTGAGTATCACTAACGTCAGATGTCAAGTTGGGAGGACCGTCTTTGGTGGCACTGATATTGGGATCCTCAGATTGTGTGGTTGGTTGGAATGACTTGTCTTGGGTACTGTGATTAATTTCTTCAGATGATGGCATCCATTTCAACCAACTCAGTGTGTCAAAATCTCTCTCCCCCTGACCACTGTGTTGAGAGGCATAGTAGTACTCTGTTTCAAGGAAATCACAGTTCATAGTAGTATACATGTTACGAGTCTTGGGGTTATAACATCTGTATCCCTTTTGAGTCACTCCATATCCGACAAAAACACATTTTTCGGCGCATGGACCGAGCTTATTTCGATGAGACTTGGGGATGTGGGCAAACACAGAACAACCAAAGACACGTGGGCTTAAGGTGAGTGCTGGAGGGATTTTAGTAAACTCTGACAGAGCTTGAAGAGGAGTTTTGAGTTTAAGAGCATAAGTTGGTAGTCGATTAATGAGGTAAGTAGCAGTGGCAACGGCCTCAGGCCAGAATGACTTACGAGCTTGGGATTCAATTAAGAGAGCCCGAGTTATTTCAAGAAGGATACGGTTTTTTCTTTCAACAACGCCATTTTGTTCTGGTGTATTTGTGCATGAAGTTTGGTGAATCATTCCTTTTTCTTGAAAAAATTGTTTCATTGAATTATTCACAAATTCACTTCCATTATCAGATTGTAAAATCTGGATGGATTCTTTGTATTGTGTTTGGACCATGGCATAAAACCAGGTGAATTTTTCGAACACTTCAGATTTATGCCTCAAAAAATAGATCCAAGTCATACGGGTGCAATCATCCACAAAGAGTAGAAAATACCGAAAGTTTTGTCCTCCAATAATAGGAGCCGGACCCCATACATCCGAGTGAATCAATGAGAAAGGTAAATCAACTTTTGTTTGTTTGGTTTGAAAGTTGATCGATGGCTTTTAGCAAGCACACAAGTTTCACAATTTATTGGTTTATTTGAAGGGAAAAGCTTAGGAAATAAAAGGTGTAAATACCCAATGGACGGATGTCCCAGACGCCTATGCCACAACCAAGCTTCCCGACTTGTAGTTCCATGAGCAAGCATCACAGTGCTTTGTTGAGTCACCTCGTCGACATAATACAATCCTTGGTGCTCAGTGCCACGCCCAATGATCACTCCCGTCCTGATATCCTGTAAGATACAAAAAGTGGGATGCATCAGTACCGTACAATTGAGTTCCTTTGTCACATGGCTTATTGATAACAACTTGTGTGACAGTGAAGGAACATAAAGACAATTAGATAGTTTCAAAGTTGGTGATATCTCAATGGTTCCCGCTCTTTTCACATCCATTATCCCTTTATTCGCCGTATGAATGTGATTTTTTCTTGGTTTAGAAAAAATGCTGATGTCTGACAAGTCATACGTCATGGTGTCGGTTGCCCCGCTATCGAATATCCATGGTTTATCTTGTTTTTCATAACAAGTTTGAGTCATATTGGCCCTTCCAACATATTTAAGAGCCATTTTTCAATTTCTGAAACTTTCCTCTAGGAAAGAACCAAATGTGGCTGATATACCCAATTTCTTAGGGACTAAAAATGGCTAATCAAATTAAATGGGACGGTGGTGGTTTTGAGTTCACTGTTACCGTCGCCGGAATACCAACATCGCTGGTGTTGGGTTTTGTTAAAATTGTTGTGTCGCGGTATCAAGATCTAAACTTGTTTTTGACTCGATCGATTTCTGAGTTTGATGTGGGATTAGGTTAGTGATAGTGATAGTGATTATGTTTTTGAAGATGATTGAAGGGATTTGGATTTTGTGTTGAGAGTGTTTTTTTTTTTGTTTGTTTGTAAGATTTGTGTGTGGATCGATTTGGTGATGGTGACCTTTTGATCGAAGCAGGTTTTGTGGGAGTGATGGTTTTGTTGTAAGTTTTGGTTAGGGATAGGATATTTGTGGTGTGAGTTGACTCTGTTCTTTTTTTTTTTTTTTTTTTTTTTTGGTTTTATTTCTTTATTTGGAGTTTGATTTTTGTTTTCAATTGAGTTTTGGGGATTTTTGGTTTGAGTTTGGAATTTCTTTCCGATAGGTTGAAGATGATCAGCAGATTGTTCCTAGAATCAGAAACACTTCTCTGATACCATGATAAAAAAACAAGAATTGTATATTCATTCAAAACTTAATCTTTACAAAGAAATGACAACCACTATTTATACATGATTTTCAGAGATCTATTTAGGGAAACAAACGAATTGTGTGGCTATCATTTTAAATAATGGAAACCGTATATTGCCTTCTAGAATTCAGGGATATGATGTGATTATCTTTAATCTTGCTGATCCCCTAAATTATTCCCTTGTTTAACATGTAGCAGCTGTTTGTATAGATGGGAGCAAAAGGATGAGTTTGGTGGTGGTTGTATAGGATGGCAGTGGGTGGTGGGGGTGGCCGGAGGTGGCCGGAATTTGATTGGTGGATGCCGGATTTAAAAGGGGAGTAAAACCCTAGAATGGTTTATAAGTATGCTTATATAGGCAATGCCAAAGGTTATGTAAACCTTAGGGACCAAAAACTGGCAACATCTAAAGTCTAGGGGCGGCGTGGTGTAAATTCCACAGGGACCACAGTTGTAATTTATGAAATTTTTCTCAAAATTAAGTTCGGGGCTCGTTTAGACTTGTAAACGGTTGATTCAAGACACGAGAACTTCGCCATCGCGCTCAGAATAATATTTCCAATAAAAATGACTATTCATACGCCTCGTTTCTCACAAATAATAGAATAATCAAATCAAATCGTCGGTTGTGTACAAATTCCACGTTTCACGAGATAACTTCACGTTTTATAGCCAAATGAGTTCGTTAAGGTTTGTAAATGAAAAACACGGATAATCTCGTATAAAAATATATCTGGAAAATTATGGGGTATTACACATGGTGACCGGATCCGGTAGGTTTTCCCGGTTAGAAAAGAAATTTTAATTTGTGCGGTGAGTGATAAGATATAAAAATGTGTTACCTTTTTATATAAAAATGTGCCGCCCATTAGATGGTGGTGCACAATTTTTTTAATGATTATGAGTACTAAAGTTACCATATAAAAAATTTATTAGCAAAAATTGGTGGTTGCACGTGCTCAGAAAATACATATTTTATAAAAAATTTATACTTCGTGACTTAAAATCGGGTTTGACCCATGCCACACCCGGCTCCCATGTGGATCCGTCCACCAATATATACAAATATTAGTATGAATAATTGGACATTCAACTTCTTGTGGTGATCTCCAAAGTCTCTCAAGAAAATCATTTTCCTGCCTTCATAATTCCACATTCAAGGGTCACTTTATTATTATGATCATGGGCATAGATAAATTTCCTACAAAAGGCTATTTCTCCGTATATGTTGGTGAAAGCAGAAAAAATAGATTTATAGTTCTATTATCATATCTAAAACACCCCTCGTTTCAAGCGTTGTTAAACATGTCCAAGGAGGAATTTGGCTATGCTCATTCTATGGGAGGTCTAACCATCCCATGTAAAGGAGAGATCTTCATTAAACTCACTCGTGTTATTTATCAAACATCGTCATTCAATGTGAATAGAAGATGACCATCATTGCATTGTTATCATAGGCGGCTAGACCTTTATCTCCATTGTTCATAAATATATACTAGATCGATCACCCTGCTAAACTTGAAGGGTGATGTTTGTTAAACCGTATATTTACATTGAAACTCTGTGCCTTTAACTTTATTAATAACTAATATTTATAGATTACAATGAACCCTAATGTACCCTAAGCCTACAGATCGGGCTTGGGTCGACTCATCAATTATATCGGTTAATACTCCCCCGTAGTCCGAGCGGCGAAATTGCGAAAGTTCGGACCGGAGATACTTAAAACAGTACAGCTATAACTATTTTTGTTGACGAAGACATCCACATCAAGCGAAAGCAAATCAAACAATGAATGTGGTACTTTGTCGAGGAACTTGTAAATTCACCAAGTGCATTAGGACATCAAAAGGTTTCACATTGAGTCTTGAAGTAGTAACCTCATACGGCTTATTGAATGAAGTAACACTATTCATCGAGCTTTAGTCGAATTTAAGTGGAGAAAGGTCGAGCTTTAGTCGACTTTAAGTGAAAAGTAAAACTTAAAACAGTAACAATAAAGGTCAAACTATATATTTTTTTTCCAGAACTAATGATCTTGTTGCAATGAAATGAGAACCAAAGAATAAACCTTTAGGTTTTGTTTCAACGAGAGTGAGGGTAGGAGGTGGTAGAAGGAGATCACCATTAGTAATTATGATGGTTATGAATAGTTTTGTATGTTTAGGGTTTTAGAGGGAAGGGATAATCGTTATTTTGTATTTAGGGGTAGAGGACCGGTATGTGGCCTGATACCATGTTAAATCGTATGTTTACATTGGAAC
Source organism: Artemisia tridentata subsp. tridentata (assembly GCA_021014915.2). Lineage (NCBI taxonomy): Eukaryota > Viridiplantae > Streptophyta > Magnoliopsida > Asterales > Asteraceae > Artemisia > Artemisia tridentata. The sequence goes on along the minus strand of CP139501.1, from coordinate 238,355,097 downwards.
TCCGTGCTTTTAACTTTATTAATAACCAGTATTTATAGATTACAATGAACTCTAATGTACCCTAAGCCAACAGATCGGGCTTGTGCCGACTCATCAATTATATTAATTGGTTAATAATGTTTGCATTTGGTCAATGGACATCCCTCTATTTAGTCTCAAGAGAGTTATGAAAAAGTTTGAAACAGAGTAAGCAAAAAAGCGGAAGAAGAAGACGTATTTAGTTATATTCACTTTGCACCCTCAACATTTGTAGTTTTTACATTTTATGCAATAAATAAATAAATAATTGACATTTTCAACCTTTTTTTGATAACATATTGCGAATAATGATCCAATACTACACATTTGAGGTAACATCATGTTGCCATTTTGGGTTGATAAATCATTGAATCTTGACAAATTTTTCATTGTTTTTGTACTAGCTTCTTGATACTTATAGCACATTTTGTAGTATTTGTAAACTTCTTTTTTATTTATTTATTTATTTTTTTTTTTATAGTTCTTAAATCATTCACGTTCAAGAGCTTTACTTTCTAATTACATAAGGTAATTAGAATTCACCGAACAAAAAGCACGTCTAGGGACTACTTTGTGATTATTGCACCGGGCCATAAATTCCACGGGATGGCCCTGTATGTTAGCCAAATTATTGCAAACTTCTATCAGTGCATTACACATACAACCTAACATCTGGCCAATTTGTCAAGCAAGTCCTGGACACCCAAAATGGACACTTATGCATCAACATCTATATAAATATACTAGTCGGGTACCCGCGTGTTGCAGCGGCGGGTTCCCGTGTAACCAAATTTTCTGACGATCGAATGTCTTTCTATTATACGTTTTCCATGATAACTACTTTATCGTTTGTGTTGCTAACAAATTCTTGGTGCTATATATAGATATATCAGAAGACTTTGTGTTTGTAATTTAATATGTGTAAGGTGACTTTTTTAATTCCTATATCAAAGTGATCCGTGAAGCTTTTCGATTTCAAAGATATTGAACAAATGCTTAATGGAAGGAGATTAACAATAAATAATTGTGGAATAAATAAATGAAGACACATGATAATTTGAAGAAACTTTTCATTAGTGGCGAAAGCATCACATTGTAGGTCACTAGTTAGATCAAAATCAGCATACCTTTTTGTTTGCAATGAGAAGTACTATTGACCATGTTGCCATTCAGGAAAAAGTACTAATGACACATGTAATAATCATTTTTTGGGATTATACCTGACCAAATTTTGATCAAACATTTTTTTTATCACCCTATGGTGTTTTCACTAAGAAGGATGAAGCCTGATAAGCAAAAGGTTCTATGAGGATACAAAATGAATATACATTAATTCATTGATCATACTTAGTACTTACTAATCCTAAATGACAATACTTTTAGTGGTTTACACCAAAAATGCAAGAATTTCATCTTCTATTAACATACGGTGACAACGTTAGATGTATATCATGCATGACTTCAATAAAGGTCTCTTCTTTGCAAGGGAACGTTAGACCACCCATAGGATGAGCATACCCAAACTCCTCTTCGGATAGGTTCAACAAAGTCTGAAATGAAGGATGTTTTAGATATGATAATGGAACTATATATCGCTTTCTTTTACTTTCACCAACATATACCGAGAAGTAGCCTTTTGGTACATCAATGACTGCTGGGGATGAAAGATATGCCGGACACCCCTTCTTTGCATAGATGATTTTTGAAAATCTATGGGTTCCCATGATCACAGTTTAAGTTAACCTCGAAAATTAGTAACTAACTGATGGCACAAAAGAGACCCTTTTGTGTGAAGCACAAGAAGTTGAGTGTTCATGTAAAGTCGGTATTGGTATAAATACAGGTCTAATTGTTTACACAATCTGAAGGTGAAACTTTCAAGGGAATCGAAGGCGTCAAGTTCTATAACTAATTAGTTTGGACACTTCACAGTATGCATATAACTCTTTGACGAGCTCGTCTAAGAGATCTAGTATCTTAGAAGTTTTAGTACATCCCATGTATTCTCCTTGGTACGTATCGCTGTTACGTTGAAAGAAAGTACCACGAATATGAATATATTTGTTTGTCATATATGTAATATGTTGTCTTTGTCTATGGACATTCTTAGTGTGGCAATCTTGGCATATAGCATTAGAACGACCTCACGCTGATATTCTAATCTGATTTATTTAGGAGAAAAAGTATTCTGATTTTAAGCATGTTGTCTTTGTTTTCAGGAATGTTGCAAAGTGCGTGGGTTATGCTCGTAGTCAAGAAAGAATTTGTTCCTTCAAATTGTTTGAAGTTTAATACTGTTGGGCCTCTCGTAGGGTTGACAAGATGTTTGGGTGGCCGCACCCAAGATCTCCCCTGAATATGTTCAGAAGATTTGATAATCTTGCTCAATCGAAAACAACGAGAAACAGAATAATTAATAAAGAATGACTTAGATCTATATTTTTATTAATGTAGTATTAGAAACAAAAGGATGAGAATGATGATGAATCATCAAATGGTTTTTCCAGGAGACCACCACCCGAGTTGTACTAGGGGAATTGGCGTGTTGCTAGACGCTAACCAATGTCATTACACATTTAATAGATTTCCAAGTGGGAGCTATTAGAGTTTATGGAAAAATATTAAGTTGTGTATGACTAGAATCGAACTCGGGACCTTGGGATTGCACACTTTATGTATGAATGATTAATGTAAATAATTAATATATATAAACGTTATGTATTTAATTATTTGAACACGAAATAACGACTAACGGACGTTAAGTAATTAACGGAATTGACTAACGACCGTTAGTGAAAAAGGAGGGGGCTTGTGTGTCGAGTTTTGGAACTTGAGGATGTGTTGGACTCATACTTGGAGAGCAAGTTTGGATCCTATATAAACCCCTCAAGCTCTTATTATTGGAGAGATAATAAACAATACGACTAAAAACCCAAGATATATGTATTGTCACAACCCGAAATTTTAGGTCATTTTTCCGAACCTCGATGATTCACTATTCACCAGTTACTATTCATCATTTACTATTCACCGATCACTATTCATCATTTTACTATTCATCATTTTCGGAGTCAGTTTGAGAATTTGAGAAGCGTTCGGAAATTTTACTATTCACATGACACTATTCATGCCCGGAAGAATTCACTATTCACGATTATCGTTCTTCATTACGTAAACTAGGTTTACGGGTATTCAAATTCGCGTAACCAATGTGGTTTAGCTGCGAATTCATGCATCATTTATTCAGAAACACTGCATACGGACTAGGAATAGTCTACATATCATCATAATGACATTTTCATACTATTCCACTCGTAGGGTTATTAAATTAACACTTTTATTACATTTGACGATTTACGTATACTTAATTTGTAATTAAAGTTACCACTCAGTTTTTACTACTAATAACATACCCGACACTCCCGACTATGATCCTAACATAATTTCATACTCATTATAATGCTATAAAAATTATATTATTAATTTACCCGGTGTTTTAAAACCAATTGCTATATTTTCTGGTAAACGCCTATAACAACGTCGGTTTGCGAATTTTCAACTCGATAATTATTCTAACACCCGATTCTTGCAAGGAATAATATTTTACAACTTTTACAACTTTTACAACTTCGTCATATTTTATTTCACATCGTTAACATTTATTTCAAGATAACTCGGTACCCGATAACACCCAAAGTATACACAAAACAACTAATACTTTTAAATGGGGGAGACAAGCTTCTTAATTAGCCCAAACTCTTCTTTTTACCCATGTGTGTGCCGCCCCCCCCCCCCCTAGTCCCTAGTCCATGTGATTACTTGATTTATTAAAGACCATAAAGACCATAAAGACCATAAAGACTTATGCATCTTATACTTTTCATTTCACACTTTCACTTTACAAATAAACTAGCCAAACACTCTCATCCTTTCTTCATCATATGGATCGGCCATCATCATCAAACAAGCAAGAAACCATAGATTTTCCAAGATCAAGCTATTTTCTAGTTCATTTGGTGATCCTTGTTAGAGTTTTGAAATATAAACTCAAGGTCATTAGGTTGTACTCATCCATAAGCTCACAAATCTTTCAAAGTAAGTTGTCAAACTCTTTTTTATAATTTCTTCAAGTTGTCTTCATGATTATATGCTTTCCATACTAGATCTACATGCATATGCAAGCTATACCACTCCATTTACATTTATTTAACTTTTGAGCCATAGAGATGGGTTATAGGTAAATCCTTGGTAGATTAACTTAATGGATGATGTTTAGGAACCCATGACACCCTAAGAAGGTGTATGGTAGGCTATGGGATGATTGGTTGTTGTTTGTGAGGTTTTTGGACAAGTTACTAACTAGGAAAGTGGTTTTTGAAGTGTTAAAATACCTACTGTCTCCATTTTAAAAACGTGGCCAACTCAGTAAGTGTTGGTTAATTTTTGGCCAAATATTTAGAAAATACATTCCGAGACGAAGCCGTAGCCGAAAACGGGGATAAAAACGAGCTTATAACGAAGGAGATATGATTTTTCAAAGTTTAACGACGAAAACTAATTTTTCTGAAAATAGCGTGCTGTTGGACGATTTTCGACGGGCAAACTGAGGCGTTTAACGCGACCTAGATGAACCGAGCTACTGAAAATGTGTTAGTATATGTTAATACGAAGCCACGGATATAAAGAACGTCGAAAACAAGCTAATAACGAACAAGATACACGCGTTTAAACTTCGATAAATACTATTAGTTTTTGACAGCTTTTAATGGAAATATAATTACGTACTATAAACTATATTTTTCAAGTAATAACCATGGAGAGCCGTATCTCTTACCCGTTAGAACACGTACGATCAAAGGGTTATTAACTCGACTATTATAAGACATACCAAGGTTTTCAAAATGCCGAGACTAACACAAACGTTTTATACACATTATTACACGACTAGTTTTGACGTAACAAGTGGAACACATTTTTACCAAATTTTGGAAAACATTACATATCGACGATAACTATTATTTTCATAGTACGAGTGGTATAGGTTACATATGCATGAGCATTCACTACATCATCTAAGTAGAACATATTCATTCATGATAGGTTGCGGCTAGTGTTCGCGCCTTGTTGTTCCGTTCATCTCATATTCATCGCATTGTTGTATCATCATACCAGGTGAGTTCATAGCCCCACTTTTACTCTTTAATTCTTGTTTTAAACTCTTTGGGGGAGATACATGCTTAAACTGTTTGCTATTACTCAAGACGATTTTACTCATATGCTATGCTACGCTTTTATACACTTACTCATGATGTGTAGTTTTATTACGATATGTGACTTAATGTGGAAAACTATTCTATACGCTATATTCTTTCACCACTGTTTAACTCCTGGATGGAGCCGACGGAGAGGTATTGATAGTACTATCGGGTTGACACCCCCACCCTTGGCCCGCGATTCATGGCCTTGGGTGAATATAATCCAGCTATGAAGCATTCTTGCTTATTCTTGTCGTGAGGTTCAGTAGGCTATTAAACTTTACATTAAGCGTGCATATATCGTATACACATTTGACTTAATCATACTATATGTTGGCAGTGGGTTGTAAACACACAGGTTGCGAGTCTTGTATGGCCGGGGCTTGGAACTGAGTGGATTTACAATGCCTTTGCTGTGGAAACATTCTTTGAAGGCTTTTTCAACCATTTTAATACAAACTCTATGAACTCACCAACCTCATGTTGACACTTTAGCATGTATTCTCAGGTATTAAGCAAAGGCACGCTACTGGAGGTTTTGGCAGGGCACGGCATGGTCATAGAAGACTCTGATATTCATAAGGGACCGTTTTAAATGATATTTTCAAGGGCCTAATTCCGCACTACTTTTTACAATGTAAATCAACATTTTTGTTAAACTATTTTATTCTAAATGAATGAGATGAAAACCGTTCTTTGCACTTGTGTTATGATACCAATTGAGTTGCACCCCAGCTACATGTATGCTTCCGCTGGATCCGATTTTGGGGGTGTTACAGATTGGTATCAGAGCCTAGGCTATAGAGAAATGGGTAATTTTAAAACCTAAACTATAGCTACTTTCGCGAAAACTTAACCTTATGACCGCCACGTGCCTGCCTGCCAAGCTGATGCCTCATTTATGGTTTGTTGCTGACATATTTAATGAGATTTGTGTCTTATTATCGAATCATTTATACTCACTTACTCTTGTTGATTACTATAGTTGTCTTTCACATAAGCATGCATACATATCGTACACGTCTCAGCGTTACGCTTTTTTTTCTTTACGTAGTTTCATCATTCGACCTCGAGTTTGGTCACTTGCCTTAGTCTTTTGAAACGTCCTTTAGATGTGAAGGACATAGTATTAGTATAACTAAGCTGAGTATTTCAGAATTCATTGAACCTCGGTGGAATATAGACTGGTCATCTATATTCGACCCGGGATAGTGAGACATAGTCTGACCACCTATGTCTGACTCAGAGATGAATTTTGCAATACTGAGAGTAGTTATAATAGAATTATGTCCGGATTGATTTGATCGGTGTAAGCAATTCCAATATCGAGCCAATCTTTCAAAAGACCTCATTTCAGGATGTTGAATCCATTATTTTTGGCAACTTGTTTCCTAGCTTGATCTAGTGACAGTTCTTGTTTGATGAGTTGCGAAAATCAAGCTAAGATCCAAGTTGTTACCCCAGCCGATTCAGTTTAATCTCATGACAGTTCTTGTTTGATGAGTTGTGAGATTAAATTTGAATCGACAACCTAAACCGATTTAGCCTAATCCCATGACAGTTCTTGTTTGATGAGTTGTGGGATTAAGTAAAAATCGGTTACCTTAAGATCTTTTGAAGGCTACGCTCGAGGATGGGAAAGTTTGCCTCATCAAATCAGACCAGGAGAACGTGTGTGCGCAGAACGAACGAGCTGAACTTCGGGACGAAGTTCCTTTTAGGGAGGAGAGACTGTCACAACCCGAAATTTTAGGTCATTTTTCCGAACCTCGATGATTCACTATTCACCAGTTACTATTCATCATTTACTATTCACCGATCACTATTCATCATTTCACTATTCATCATTTTCGGAGTCAGTTTGAGAATTTGAGAAGCGTTCGGAAATTTTACTATTCACATGACACTATTCATGCCCGGAAGAATTCACTATTCACGATTATCGTTCTTCATTACGTAAACTAGGTTTACGGGTATTCAAATTCGCGTAACCAATGTGGTTTAGCTGCGAATTCATGCATCATTTATTCAGAAACACTGCATACGGACTAGGAATAGTCTACATATCATCATAATGACATTTTCATACTATTCCACTCGTAGGGTTATTAAATTAACACTTTTATTACATTTGACGATTTACGTATACTTAATTTGTAATTAAAGTTACCACTCAGTTTTTACTACTAATAACATACCCGACACTCCCGACTATGATCCTAACATAATTTCATACTCATTATAATGCTATAAAAATTATATTATTAATTTACCCGGTGTTTTAAAACCAATTGCTATATTTTCTGGTAAACGCCTATAACAACGTCGGTTTGCGAATTTTCAACTCGATAATTATTCTAACACCCGATTCTTGCAAGGAATAATATTTTACAACTTTTACAACTTTTACAACTTCGTCATATTTTATTTCACATCGTTAACATTTATTTCAAGATAACTCGGTACCCGATAACACCCAAAGTATACACAAAACAACTAATACTTTTAAATGGGGGAGACAAGCTTCTTAATTAGCCCAAACTCTTCTTTTTACCCATGTGTGTGCCGCCCCCCCCCCTAGTCCCTAGTCCATGTGATTACTTGATTTATTAAAGACCATAAAGACCATAAAGACCATAAAGACTTATGCATCTTATACTTTTCATTTCACACTTTCACTTTACAAATAAACTAGCCAAACACTCTCATCCTTTCTTCATCATATGGATCGGCCATCATCATCAAACAAGCAAGAAACCATAGATTTTCCAAGATCAAGCTATTTTCTAGTTCATTTGGTGATCCTTGTTAGAGTTTTGAAATATAAACTCAAGGTCATTAGGTTGTACTCATCCATAAGCTCACAAATCTTTCAAAGTAAGTTGTCAAACTCTTTTTCATAATTTCTTCAAGTTGTCTTCATGATTATATGCTTTCCATACTAGATCTACATGCATATGCAAGCTATACCACTCCATTTACATTTATTTAACTTTTGAGCCATAGAGATGGGTTATAGGTAAATCCTTGGTAGATTAACTTAATGGATGATGTTTAGGAACCCATGACACCCTAAGAAGGTGTATGGTAGGCTATGGGATGATTGGTTGTTGTTTGTGAGGTTTTTGGACAAGTTACTAACTAGGAAAGTGGTTTTTGAAGTGTTAAAATACCTACTGTCTCCATTTTAAAAACGTGGCCAACTCAGTAAGTGTTGGTTAATTTTTGGCCAAATATTTAGAAAATACATTCCGAGACGAAGCCGTAGCCGAAAACGGGGATAAAAACGAGCTTATAACGAAGGAGATATGATTTTTCAAAGTTTAACGACGAAAACTAATTTTTCTGAAAATAGCGTGCTGTTGGACGATTTTCGACGGGCAAACTGAGGCGTTTAACGCGACCTAGATGAACCGAGCTACTGAAAATGTGTTAGTATATGTTAATACGAAGCCACGGATATAAAGAACGTCGAAAACAAGCTAATAACGAACAAGATACACGCGTTTAAACTTCGATAAATACTATTAGTTTTTGACAGCTTTTAATGGAAATATAATTACGTACTATAAACTATATTTTTCAAGTAATAACCATGGAGAGCCGTATCTCTTACCCGTTAGAACACGTACGATCAAAGGGTTATTAACTCGACTATTATAAGACATACCAAGGTTTTCAAAACGCCGAGACTAACACAAACGTTTTATACACATTATTACACGACTAGTTTTGACGTAACAAGTGGAACACATTTTTACCAAATTTTGGAAAACATTACATATCGACGATAACTATTATTTTCATAGTACGAGTGGTATAGGTTACATATGCATGAGCATTCACTACATCATCTAAGTAGAACATATTCATTCATGATAGGTTGCGGCTAGTGTTCGCGCCTTGTTGTTCCGTTCATCTCATATTCATCGCATTGTTGTATCATCATACCAGGTGAGTTCATAGCCCCACTTTTACTCTTTAATTCTTGTTTTAAACTCTTTGGGGGAGATACATGCTTAAACTGTTTGCTATTACTCAAGACGATTTTACTCATATGCTATGCTACGCTTTTATACACTTACTCATGATGTGTAGTTTTATTACGATATGTGACTTAATGTGGAAAACTATTCTATACGCTATATTCTTTCACCACTGTTTAACTCCTGGATGGAGCCGACGGAGAGGTATTGATAGTACTATCGGGTTGACACCCCCACCCTTGGCCCGCGATTCATGGCCTTGGGTGAATATAATCCAGCTATGAAGCATTCTTGCTTATTCTTGTCGTGAGGTTCAGTAGGCTATTAAACTTTACATTAAGCGTGCATATATCGTATACACATTTGACTTAATCATACTATATGTTAGCAGTGGGTTGTAAACACACAGGTTGCGAGTCTTGTATGGTCGGGGCTTGGAACTGAGTGGATTTACAATGCCTTTGCTGTGGAAACATTCTTTGAAGGCTTTTTCAACCATTTTAATACAAACTCTATGAACTCACCAACCTCGTGTTGACACTTTAGCATGTATTCTCAGGTATTAAGCAAAGGCACGCTACTGGAGGTTTTGGCAGGGCACGGCATGGTCATAGAAGACTCTGATATTCATAAGGGACCGTTTTAAATGATATTTTCAAGGGCCTAATTCCGCACTACTTTTTACAATGTAAATCAACATTTTTGTTAAACTATTTTATTCTAAATGAATGAGATGAAAACCGTTCTTTGCACTTGTGTTATGATACCAATTGAGTTGCACCCCAGCTACATGTATGCTTCCGCTGGATCCGATTTTGGGGGTGTTTACCCAAGATATATGTATCGTACAGTATATATTGGAGTACGACACCATGATTACTAAAAAGTCAGTCGACTTATCTATTCCTACGCATGCATGCTATATCACATATCAACTGATATAATATAATATGTATGTATGTGCATGTAACATACATGCATATCATGTTAGTATATTTGCATGAAATTGTTTAGCATGCAAATTCTGTGGATATTTATTCTTGTTCGACAATAATATAATATGTCATGCAGTGCTAAGATCCAAACAAGAATATCGGATTTGTTGTTTTATTTGTGATCCAAGTTTCATTAAATAAATTGTTTGGTTTATTCGTGTTCTATTGCTAGCACCATACATTAATTGGTTATAGTACGTGTGTACAAAACCTTGGTATTAATTATGATTCTTTGCTTCCGCTACGTGCTTTGGCGATGTTTATTTATTTATATGAGTGTCACGTTATTTAAATTCTAATAGTGGCATCACGAGCCGTTTAATATGTAATTGTATTACCGAAACGCATAAAAATCAAATATTGATTTGGATTATACATGTTTAATCGATTTTTTAGGGTTATTAGAACAATAAATAAAAATTTGACCTAATTTTAGGGGGGGGGGGGGTTTCGATCCTCTCTAAATTAAAAAGCTAGTTTTGTAACCCTAAAATTAGGAACATGTGTGTTTATCTGTGTAAAGGGTTACGTACCTGGAATTAATCCATGATGCTTCATGCAAGGTAATCATGGATTAGGGTTTGTTATTAATTGCTACATGTTTTAGATAGATCTAAAATTAGGGAAGACCTAATTAATAAATTAATGAATCTTTTATGTGAAACGTGGTATATCTTTACTAAGTCTTACGCGACCAACTTGTTGGTGTCTGTGGTCCATTAGGTACAATGCGCTCAAAAACCATTGGGAGTCTTAGTAATCATATACAAAATAATTCACATATAGATTATTAATAGGATTTATCAAAAATGTTTGCATGTGGCTATATGATTTAATGGTTAAGATTATATGTGTTATTATGTGTTTATTTATTTTTATTAAATTACTTGTCTTTTTTTGTTTAAATTATCATTGAATCGTAAGCAAAAAGAGGGTAATTTTTCGAATAGAAAATAAATTGACCTAATAACTATGAAACCTTGATGTGCTAAATTATATATTGCCAAGTCTTATGTGCTGACAGTGGTTCGCTTCGCATGGTAATTTGCTCTAAGGCGAGACTAGCAATTTTATAATTTATAACATAATTTTTCAAGACTTAGTATCATAAACTTTTGATTGACTGATGAGTTTTGTACCAATAGTGTGAACGGCTCACCCAATGTAGACAAACTATAAGAGGGGTATAAGGAGGCTTGACATTAAATTTTCATCCGAAAGGGACGCGTTTTTAGTTAGCCTTTGGGCAGACGTTTGTCTCTCCGCTCCTTTGTGCGTCTAATTGGAGCTACCAAGTAATGCTATTATTTGTACAAAATCATCTTAAGGGTGAATTGACCTCAATTCCACGCGCCACTTTTGTGGTAATTATCCGAATAACTTGGGTCTTTATGACTCATGCAGTAGTAGGATATAGTGGGCGATAATTGGAGGTAATTCTTTGATTGGTGAACTTAATACCTCAATTAAAACTTTGTTAACTCTTAGCTCAAATTGGTAAATTAAAATTGTTTTGAAAACTTATGATACGAAGATGTATGCATGCTTCTTCGTACATATTTTGATTGTCACATCAAAATAAATACCTAAAAATTTAAGTCCATGCTATCTAATTATAAGAGTGTAGAGACCGAATACTATCTTTATCACACAAATGAAGCTCTCTACTACTCGTGACACTCACAAGAACAATGTAAAATAGATGAAAGATGTATGGATCGTATGAGATAAAAACTAGTCGAATGTTTATTAGCTTTATGAGAAAGAAATAAACAAACACAATAAGCTCACACACACTCTCACTTACACTAGACTTTGAGGCACACATAATTTGTGAGAGTGTGTGTGAATATATAGCAACACAGCCACGACCTAAGGGCTTTAGGTGGACTTTGGTTGGGCTTTTGGCTCATGGGCTTGGCATTGTACATTTACACATTACAAGTAATCATATCTATCTTTGCCCAAAAGCCCAACAAGTTTTAACTATTCCAATGACTTGAACTTGACACACACTAAGTCTTAAAATACAAATGACCATCACTTTTCATTTAATAAATTAAATGCTAACAATCTCCCCCTAAGGGATGGTCATTTCAATGATGCTCCTGGTGATAGGTCTTTTGTCTTCAATGTCTTGAACTTTGTGTGTCGATGTAGAATAGTCTTCATTCATTGTTCCTTCATGCACTGTGATCTTCAAAGAATCGTCTTTTGGTCGTTCTTGCCTTGATCTGCTTCTTCTGTCCAGTTGCGTCGTCATTGCAGATGATGATGGTGAATGGAATTTCATCAGTACCTGCATAAAACAATTAGCAATAAATCGTCCAGCGATTATAGGTTCAGATTTCGAGATTGTTAACAGCATAGTGTGAAAACTTTCTCTAATCTTTACCAAGGCCGTTGAAAGCCTCTGAAGTATACCGGAGTATCACTTCAAGACTGTAGATCGTTTGAAGCACGTAACCATCAAGATATAAGGCAAGATCCTTAGATCTCATCAAAACTCTTACAACTAGTGTCCTTTATGGTGAACACAAGTGTATTGAATAGGAAGTGTTCCTAAGAGATCTTTGATGAATCTCATGGCTCTAGACTCAATTATGTGCGTTTTGGTATTAGTCATTGGAGGCATGGAGCAGAGTGCCACCCTTTCAAATATCAACACATCTCGGAATGAGAGGCCGATAGATTATGCAGTGTTCTCCGTGAGAAATGAAACAAATATCTTTTAAGAGATATATGAACGGCTAGGAGGGGTGGTGCATCGCGTCACTGGGTCCATGACGTCTTGTCTTCAATATCAGTATCAACTTGTGATAACCGATAGAAGATGTATTGACCCGGTTTCTGACCTAAGTTTTCATGGAGGGCTATTTCTTTTCACCCTTTCATTAAACTTTTCTTTTTACTTCTTCAACCCCTTCTTTCTCCTTTCTCATTTACTCATTTTTTCAATCTTACCTAAGTACTTCTAATTCTAATTTATTGGAATTGTCCTTGGGTAGATCCCTCCGGCTCTGGTGGATCATTGGACATAAACCTAACCATAATCACCTTATTACTTCATGATTATCCTAGATTATTGATCACTTGCCATAAAACCATTTGAAAATCTCTCAAAGTGTTTATGAGAAAACACATTTAGATAATACTTCGAGAGTTTCGAATTTTGAAATACTCCCCCTTCACATGTGCTCATGTATTTTTGAAATAATATGCACATGTTGGGTAGAGTTCGCACATTTGAAATGATCAACTTTCAATGAACATGACCTTCGCGAGACACGCTTACATCACTAGTTAGACTAGCTTGAAATTATTACCCGTCCCGGTCATATTCAATGATCATCTCTTGAATTGGTACATTCTACTCGGACAAGTCCTTTGCGAGACACATTTACATTACTGGATAACCAGCTTGAAATTATTACCCATCCAGGACAAGTCTTTTCGATAACGGACATTTAGTTTTGTCAATTCGAGTGTTCATGCTGAGTCTTTTGAAGAGCTCGACTTACTAACATTACTTTTTGATCACATTTAATCACGTCTTCTCCCCCTTATACCTAATCTCCCCCTCAAAAATAGCACGTAGTGGTAATTTTGATATCGAGTGATTAAATGGAAAACTTGTTGGAGAGGAGGACGGATTTGAGCATGAAAATTGGAACTTTTTGTTTTTCATTTTATACTCCCCCTTAAACAAAGCATATTTGTTAAACATTTGAGTTTACAATCAGTTTATGGGTTTAGGAGGGAGTTGTCTTGAGCACAAAGTTTTGAAAAATCTTGATCATGTGCTCATGGATTTTATTTTGCCATTAACATTACGAGTCCTGATCGGAAATGATCAGAAGTCATCAATGTAGCGCGGGTCTCGTACTGAAATATACGAAAGCCGTAATGAAGAAAATTTTGAGAAACGACATGTTTTAGAAAAAATTTAAATGAACTCTCGCTCAAGCATCTGTACATGCCCGTATCATTGTTGAATGATATTTCTAGAGACGTACAGAATATCAATTATACGAGAGACATGTCGTGAGAAGAATATTTTTGGAATTTTGATTTTATATTGTTTTTGTATTTTTGAAAATTTTCTATTTTTATATTTTTCTTTTGTTGGTTTTTCAAATTTTGTATTTTGTTTTTCAAAAATATTTACATGCGAAGCTTGATGAGATAATTCAACAGGATTCGAGAAGACTTTCTAACTCTTCGGGAGTTAGGCTTCGCATTCCAATTCGACGAACTAAGTTTTCAAACCACTCTTTTGGGAGGGCTTTAGTAAATAGATCGGCGAGTTGGCATTTAGTATTCACGAAAAATAATTCAACAGTACCCTCTGCCACGTGTTCCTTTATGAAGTGATAGAGGACTCTAATATGCTTGGTCTTCGAGTGTTGAATAGGATTGCACGAGATGGCTATGGCACTTTTCGAGTCACAATACAAAGGTATGCAGTCGAAAGAGAAACCATAATCTGTGAGTTGTGTCCTCATCCATAGAACTTGGGCACAACACGCAGATAGAGACACATATTCTGCTTCTGCGGTTGATAGTGCAGTGCAGTCTTGTTTCCTTGATGACCAGCCTACTAGCTTTTCTCCCAAAAATTGTGCCCCGCCTTATGTACTCTTTGCTGTAACTTGGCAACCGGCATGATCTGCATCTGAAAATGCTATTAGTGTAAACTCTGAATCCTTCGGATACCAAAGTCCTATGTTAATGGTTCTTCGTAGGTAACGAAAGATCCGTTTAACCTCTTGGAGGTGAACTTCGGTAGGCCTTGCCTGAAACCATGCTAATAAACAAACAGCAAAATGTATATCGGGTCGACTAGCAGTTAAGTACATAAGAGAACCAATCATGCTCCGATATTTCTTCGGATCCATGGGTTTCCCATATAAGTCAGCGCCTATTTTTGGTGAGGTGACCATTGGTGTACCAACAGAGTCACAATTTTCCATTCCATGTTTTTTCAAAATCTCAATTGTATATTTAGCTTGATTAAGAAAAATACCACGTGGGGATTGATGAATTTGTAAACCCAGAAAGAATTTTAATTCTCCCATCATGGACATTTCAAATTTGCTTTTCATGAGATTTGCAAAATGTTTTGAATGTGTCGGATTAGTGGACCCAAAAATTATGTCGTCCACATAAATCTGAACAATCAAAATGTCATTTTTGAATTTTCTTGTAAACAAGGTCGGATCAATTGTTCCTTTAGTGAAATTATTATGAAGTAGGAAAGATGATAATTCGTCATACCACGCCCTTGGGGCTTGTTTCAAACCATAGATAGCTTTCTTTAGCTTGTAGACGTATTCTGGATGATCTTTGTCAACGAATCCGTCTGGCTGACTCACGTACACTTCTTCTTTCAGAGTTCCATTCAAGAAAGCTGTCTTGATGTCCATCTGATAAACCGTGATGTTCTTGTGAGCTGCATATGCTAAGAAAATCCTGACTGCTTCAAGCCTTGCTACTGGTGCGAATGACTCTTCAAAATCTATCCCCTCTTCTTGTCTGAATCCCTTTACCACTAGACGAGCTTTGTTGCGAATTACAGTCATCTCTTCATCCTTTTTGTTTTTCTATAACCACTTAAAGATCAATGACGAGTTTGTCAATTGGTCTTGGAACTAAATCCCATGTGTCATGTAATTGATATTGGAGAAGTTCTTCCTGCATTGCTTCAATCCAAGCATTATCTGCCATTGCTTCCCGAATGTTCTTTGGCTCTATTAGACTGACTGAACAGACGTAGATGCACATGTCGCAATCGGTGTTGAGTTGTTTTCTCGTCTGAATTGGCCTTGAAGGTTCACAAATAACTTGTTCTATTGGATGGTCTTTTGTGCACTGTAACGTAGAAGGGTACCTTGGATTTGGTGAATGCGAGTTAGACGGTTCATGTAAGCTGGAAGATGATTCAGCAGATTCCGTTCCAAACGGGTTTTCGAATGGTTCTTCGTCTAACACAGCATCGTTGTGGTCTTGCTCATCAACTCTTGGTAAAACTATCTCAATTACTGGAGTTAATGGAGTAGATGTTGATGATGTGGAGGGAGTTGGTGCGCCAGCTTCAAATGTTGTTGATACATCTTGATGTGGTGGTGGTGGTGGTTGTTGATTTTGAGCGGGTGCAGCGGAACGTTGTTGAGATGCATTTATCAAAGCGCCACCATAGTACTCATCATACATAAACTCGAAGAAATTATCCAGTTCTTGATTTGTTGCTTTTTCGGTGTGAGTTGATGGAGCTTCTTGGGGTACGAGTCCTGAACTGATATGTCCAGAAGTTTGACTGTTTGGAGCGGGTCCTAATCCGTTTTGATTAGAAGCCATTGGGTTAAACGTGGGTTCTAGAGCGAGTCTCTCAAAAGCCATTTGTGAAATTTCATCGAATTTCACATTCATCGTCTCCATAATCTTTTTCGTTCTCCTGTTATACACCCTGAATACCCTCGAGATTTCCGAATAACCAATGAAGATTCCAATATCACCCTTAGCTTTCAACTTCCCCAGATCTTCTCTGTCATTCGTTGGATAGCACAAAGCACCAAATACATGAAGGTAAGAGATATCGGGTTTTTTGTTGTTCACTAGTTCATATGGGGTTTTATTGAATCTTGGATGGACTAGGGATCGATTCTGAGTGAAACAAGCAGTGGCAACAACATCAGCCCATAAGAATAATGGTGCACTAGAATAAATCAGCATTGTGCGAGCAGCTTCCACAAGAGTTCGATTTCTTCTTTCAACTACCCCATTCTGCTGTGGAGTTCTAACAGCTGATGTCTGATGTGTGATTCCAGCATCTTCAAAGTAGGTTCTTAACTCCTGATTAGTGAATTCTGTGCCATTGTCTGTTCTTATGATCCTTACTGGAGCTTGAAGTAGGACTTGAATTCGCTTCAGAAAGGTGATGATGATGCCTGGTGCTTCGTCTTTTAACCTCATAAACTTTACCCATGTATATCTTGAATAGTCATCGACGATTACAAGAATATACTTCTTTCCATTTATGCTTGCAACTCTCATTGGGCCACATAAGTCCATATGCAACAAATGTAACTTATCAACCGAACTGGGTACGGGTTTCGGTTTATATGTTGCCCTTTTGCTCTTTCCTTGCTCACAGGATGGACATAAGTGTTCTTTGTTGTATTTGAACTTTGGGAGACTGTTGACGATGTTTTCTTTGGCAAGCTTGTTGATGGTGTCAAAGTTAATATGGGACAAACGTCTATGCCACAACCAATACTTTGTTTCGCATGCTCTTGTCATGAGACAAATTGGTGATGAAGAGGCCATTTGGTTTATGTCAATAGCATAGAGATTGGTGCCACGATTCCCAATTAAGAGATCATTCCCAACCAAGTTCCTGACAAAGCAAGTGTTTCTTCTAAATGCAACCTCTAAATCTTCATCACAAAACTGCCCGACTGAAAATAGATTATGTCCCAACCCTTCGACATAGTAAACCCGAGTGATCAAGTAGTTCCCAAACTGAAGATCTTCATAACCCAGAATAGCTGCAACATGATCATTCCCAAACCGTACAGTTCCCATGAACTGCCATACAAAGTTGATCAGCAGCTTTAAATTCCCGGTCATGTGCTTGGAGCAACCCAAGTCGACGATCCAAAGACAAATTTTAATGACCTGCAAAGAACAGATGATTTTGTATATGGAAACCGTTTAACATTTGGTTCCATGGGGTTAGAGGTAACAGGTGAATCACAATTAGAGAAGGTTTCCATATTTTCATTGGGAACAATGTCTAAATTGCCATTCTTAAGTGTAAACATTCTACCCGTTGGTTTCCATGCACGAAACCTAAGATGGTCCTTAGGCAATAGGCTACTAGTGGTTTTCCTAGCTTTTGTAATAAGTCTTCGAATATATCTAGACTTAGCCCTAGTTACGGAAGTAACCTCTTTCTGTTCAGGCATATCATTCACAATCACATTATCAGAAACAATATCATCACAAGCATTTTCAGACAAAGATTTCTTGTACATTAAACAAACAGAGTCGTTACAAGCACTAGAAACAGAAGTCTTAATATTACAACTAGATGACATATGTTTCTTATTCGAAAGCTTTAAATTCCTAGGTTGGTCTTCTACTTTCTTGCATTCACTCTCAGAGACAGGCGATACTCTAGTGTTCCTGGTATTGCTTCTAGGCTTTCGTCTGCTCCTAGAGGTGCTTTCTAATCCTGTAGAAGGTAAGGCACACTCATTAGAATTTATGTTGTTGTCCTGAGATGTTCTTGTAGCATTCCTAGACTCAATTGGATTATCTTTAATACTTTTGTCTATCACCCTATATGTTTTAAATGTAGAGGCAGACGCAGTAGTAGGACTAATCCTATAAAGGCCAGGCACTATCACATTCGATGTTTTGACAACAGCTTTCCTTTTATCAGCACATTGTTTAGGTAAGGGTGTTGGAGTGACTGGTTTTGTCAAATCAGTTGGCACATCAACCTTTGGAACAGTTTGAGAAATTTGCATTTTTTGTTGTTCCGAAGATGATGGTTTTGCAAACTTAGTTTCCTCACCTTTCCTATTTAGACTGTCCAGCTGAGACTTCAAATGATCATTTTCTTCTTTCAAATTTTTGTAAGCACGCTCATATGACAATTTGTCATACTTGCATTCTTCCTTTTTCTGATCAAGTTGTTTAAAATATGTGACATTTTGTTTTTCAATCTTGGCAAGAGAATTTTCATATTTTACAACAATTGCAGAAGTCTCAGCTCGGAGTCTTTCATCATCTTCCACAGAATATGTTTGATAAATAATGGACATAATTTCGGTCGATAGAGCTACTTCAGAGAGTATGTCATTGTGTCTTTCCAAAACTTTGATATGTTCAATGTTTTCATTTGCTTCCTTTACCTGGGATTTGTGTTCCTTGACAAAGTCGGCTGATTCTTTTAAAAGCGCATTTTCAACATTAAGTACTCTCGCATGAATTGCCATGAGAGGAGTACTAATTTCTGTTTCATACACCTTTTTCATTTCATTATGAAAACTTGAATCCCAATCGTTAATGCGATTTTTGTTTGTTTTGGATGCCACAACCATTTGAAGTTTTTCAACTCTCTTTTTAAGATCATCCAAATATCGTCTAGCTTCACTTGTGTTAGAAATGTTACTAGAGGACATTTGTTTGATGTTGGAAAGATGTTTCGAAACAACTTTTCTTTTTGCGACAGCCACTGGTTTTTTGAAAAACAATGGTGACTCTTTTTGCATAAGATGAACGCCAGAATCTGTATTAAGTTTTTTATAATCAATTGGTTTAATTTCTGGGTTCTTTTGTCTCATTTTAACACGACTCTCTTTGGAAAGCTCAATCGTTTCATAAGAATCACGAACCTCTGGAGGATCATGTTTATCATTTATCACACTACCATTATATAACACATTATGATGTTGCTGAGCTTTCTTGAGAATATAAGGGTTTTCACAACCGATAGCCATTTTCTTCATTGTATGTAAAATCGGGTTTGGATCGTTAGTAAGCAAATTAATTGTTTGTGCAAACTGACCCGTTTTTACGAGCAACTCTTCCAACTTTTTGATGCATTCTTGTTTGTCAATGATTTCATCAAGAAGATCATTTTATCATTTTGAAAACTTTGCATGCAACTCTTTCTTTTCTTTTTCAAGATCAGAACAAGTTGATTTTTGTTTAGAAAGTTGGTTGGTTAATTCAGAAATTTCCGTGTTTAAGGATTTTATTGTCATGTTCAAATTAACATCAAGTGTGTTATATTTGATTTGCAAATGTTTTTCTCTTAACACAGAGTCTCTATAACCACTTTCAAGTTCTGACTGTCGTTTGTTATTAAATTCAAAAGCTTGTTGATTCACCTTATATCTCTCAAGCTCAGTGGTCAATTTTTCATTCGCGGCCTTAACATCGCGATTGACCTTTTTAACGTTCTCAATTTCAACACTACAATTATGAAATAATGATTCAAAAAACGCACGTGTTTCCTCATCATTCTCAACATGCTGGGACTCGAAGTCTCCATTAGGATGCATATCTGGAGTTGCCAAATTAATATTGCTACAACTTGGCGTGTCCATATATGTATCATAATTGGATGTTAGAGTCGCAGGATGCCGTTCATCATGAGTCAACATATCAAACATTTCATTATTGTGACATGTAGTGAATGGGGGTACCTCAGAGATTGCATTGGTGTCATACACAGGAGGAGTTTCAGAATCCGTGTCATATTTTGCCTCCTGGAGATTGGCCATGAAAATGCAGTTTGCATCGATGTCCTCAAGATCTTCCATATCATCCATAAGAGCTATGAAGTCATTCTCTTCTGCACTCAACTGTAACCCAGCCGTTTCCTTATTTGCCAACATTAACGCTTTCTGCAGATAAGCTGGATCCCTCTTTTTCGGCTTGTCGGGACAGTTCCTAGCCATATGACCGACACCCTGACAGTTGAAACACTTTATCAAATTACCCTGATTCATATTCCCGGATCCTTGAGCATTCCAGCATTCTGACCCCTCTGATTTCCAACAACTGGACCCATCTGATTCCCTGCATACTGACCCATCTGATTTCCAACATACTGCCCTGCATTCTGATTACCCATCTGATATCGAGGCGCATATCCCTGCTGATTCCCATAACCGCCAACCATTTGTCCTTGCTGTCCCATGTTGAAACTCGGTTGTGCAATCTGCTTGTTGTGAGTGTTCGATGAGATTCGTTGGTTGTTGTTGGTGGGTGTGGAGTAGCGTCCTTGGAATGCCTTGGTTAGGTAAGCAAAAGCCTGAGTCAATGCAGCAGTGGACTCGTCATTGTCATTAAAATCTTGTTCTGGGTGTTGCGGGTATTGTTTTTGTGGGATGACTTGTTGTTGTTGTTATGGATAGAATGGTGATTGTGGAATATATTGTTGTTGCATGAATTGCTGTGTTGAGGATGAAGAGGGATGTGTATTCACTGTTGCAGGTGTAGGTGTTTGAGCAATGAGTGCTAGAGGATCATGTTGCTTTGCCAACTTTTCTTTCCTGACTTCATTCGCCTCTGCTTGGTTTTGCTTGAGGAAATCATAGAGCTGATCATAATTCACCTCATGAAGGTTCTTTTTTTGGTTAACAATTGTGACGTACCTTCCCCATTCTTCAGGTAAATTGTTGATGAATTTGATGTTTTGAGCAATGGGTTTTGGTGTTAACTTGTTTCTGATGAGCTCATTCATTAACGTGCAAAACCTGGTATAATAAGATTCAATTGGTTCAGCTGGAGTAGATGTGAACTTTTCCCATTCAGTGAGCAACTTGTTTTCAACATCTTGTTGCCCAATTTCTGTGCCATGACAGAGTCTTCTAACTCTTTCCCACATAGCATAAGCTGAATCACAACTGTCTACAGCCGCAAATATTTCCCGTGGTAAACCAAGTTGAATTAAGTGCGTTGCTAAGTCATCTGCTTCAACTTGTTTCCAGTCCTCTGGTGTGTATTCCGCCTCTGTTTGATCACGAAAGGATGGTGGAGCGGGAGGTGTTGCAGTTGGGTCACCAGCTACTTGAATCTGACGAGGCTTGAATGGTCCGTTCTCGATTGAGTTGATCAGGAGTCTACCTTGACCTTGAGGCTTGGTTTTCATGTATCGTAGTATACGACTCGTCCATGGAAGATAACCACCTTTTTCTAGCATGGGAGGACGGTTTTCTGCACCGGCGGCATGAATGTCTTGTTGAGTAGTCATCGTTGATATTTTGTATGATAAAGTCGATGGAGGATCGTTTCAACAAAATAGGAGTTGTTGTCGTTGAAGGTTAAACTTGGTTGATGTTGTGAAGTCTTGGTTCATTACTGAAGATCGTGTGAAGGCTTTCTTAATGGTGAATTCTGGTTTCCCTCCAAAATTTGAATTCGAAAAATTTCTCTACCAGAATTTGAAATACTCTAAAAAATGCAATTCTAAGGTTATTAGAAAATTTTGAGTTTTGAAAATTTTTACGTCAAATTTCGCCAAAAAAATTCGAATTTTGGCCTAAAAATTTGAATTTTGGGCCAAAGTTTTCACTCTTGTGCCAAAATTTGAATTTCGCGTAAAAATTGAACGTTTAGTCTCCTGTAAAAATTAAATTTTACTCGGATTTTCCCGCCAAAAACTTTACAATTGTGATAGAGTATTTAAAACTTTACAATTGTGATATAGTATTAATTTTTTTTTATTTATTATTATTATTTTATTTTTTTTAACTTTACAATTGTGATAGAGTATTTAAGATTGCGTTAGAGAAATTTTGTCAATTTTGAAAAATGGAAGTCTGATGCCAATTGCGATAAGGGACCAAAAGTGTCAAACTGTGAAAGTGCAAGTCTGGTGACAATTGCGATAACTCATCCGAGATGTAATTGCGATAAGCTAGTGTTGTCCGATAAGCATCTGCAATAGACTAGTGTTGTCCGAGAACCATTTGCGATAAACCTCAGAATTACGATAACTCCCACAATTTCGATAACTATCACAATTTCGATAACTATCACAATTTCGATAAAATGCAATTTGCAAAATTTCGATAAAATCTCCTATCGCAAATCTAATACAAGATTGCGATAATTGTTGGAATTGTGATAGAAGGCAGCCCCCTGAATTGCGATAGATGGCAGTTTACCAACTCTACCAACTCTTGACTTTTTGTACCTTATCCACTGATTTAGTCACTGTAAGATCTAACCACTTTCACCAACTCATATCAATAATTCTTATACAAGAATTATATGCAAGAAATTCCAATGAAGATCCAAGAGAATAAATCTTACACAATCGAATATGATTATGCACGATCTAATCACTTAGAACACCAAAAAAAACTACAACCTTTAAACACAAGATTCGACTTGAAAACAATCAAATCTTCACAAAACCACTTGATATATGCGTACGATTCCAAGAAGAACACACAAAGTCACGTTTTTATGAGACTAAGAACGCGACAGTGGGTTGATTTGGAACAAAACCGAACACAAATAACCTCCTACCTTGTTGTATGGCGTGTTGATACCACTTGTAGAGACCGAATACTATCTTTATCACACAAATGAAGCTCTCTACTACTCGTGACACTCACAAGAACAATGTAAAATAGATGAAAGATGTATGGATCGTATGAGATAAAAACTAGTCGAATGTTTATTAGCTTTATGAGACAGAAATAAACAGACACAATAAGCTCACACACACTCTCACTTACACTAGACTTTGAGGCACAAATAATTTGGGAGAGTGTGTGTGAATATATAGCAACACAGCCACGACCTAAGGGCTTTAGGTGGGCTTTGGTTGCGCTTTTGGCTCATGGGCTTGGCATTGTACATTTACACATTACAAGTAATCATATCTATCTTTGCCCAAAAGCCCAACAAGTTTTAACTATTCTAATGACTTGAACTCGACACACACTAAGTCCTAAAATACAAATGACCATCACTTTTCATTTAATAAATTAAATGCTAACAAAGAGACACTTGGAGTTAATATTTAGCGTAAGTGAGACCTTAACCTAAATATTAATGACAAGTTAAATTTTCATGACGTGAGACCGTGCATTGGAGTATTTACAGTTTCTAAATTAGACGACTTAATTAAGTTGAAAGTGAGACCTTGAAACTTAAAGCATGAGATGGGAAGAAACATGCTTACATTGCAAAATTGTTTTTGGAAAATGTAATTCCCATAATGATCTAGGAGTCGGAAATTGTTTTGCCGATTATTGTACGACAAGTTACCATCTTTTGTACTTTCACTACTACCAGATCAACTGATGTAGTGGAACTATGGAAAGTTGGATCCTAGTTTTCAAGAAGATTAAATGGATATATGAATATTTCCTGGGTAATTTTCTTTTCTTGAAAAATTGTATTATCAAAAATACTAAAATTAAATTTTGTAAATTCTTTTAATGTATTAATGCAACGTTAAAACCGTAAACGTAGGGCATTCTTTTAGTGGTAAATTGATCTACACCCGTAGGGGTTTTAGGCTAGAGTCAACTTTACTAAAAGAATAAACCTAGTCTACTTTATTTGAGAAGAGTGAGATTTAATCCTATTCTTTTTCATGAATGAGAAAGGTAAGATAGGATAATTAGAATTGTCTAAATTCTAAGAAATAACTCATATCAAACTTTAATAGTTAAGAAAATTGCACATTTTATGAGTTATTAAATTAGAAGCTAGACGAGTTACCGCAAATTGGTAAAAGTCAAACTAGAATGATTTATCTAGTTGTTGTGCTTTGTCCACTTAAAGATGCTACATACCATTGTGGGGATGGTAGACATATTAAGGAAGAAATTGCATGCCCAATTTTTTTAAAGTTAATTGCATTGATGGATAGTCCATCATTTACAAAGTAGAATACATTCTTTTAGTACCTAAGTAATTGTTACGTATGGGATTTCTCAAAAGGTGTAGGAAAGTAAATAGCACACTATTTGCTTTTACTGGTTATGAAACACTTATAATGTTGTCAAATCCAACGGGAGCATAGTGTTGTAATTACTGAATAATGAATTAATGTAATGATCTGTCATTTAGTGGGAGCTACAAGCTTTGTTATCTTGGTAGTAACCCATATTATCTCTAGAATGTCTTGAGATAATTACTTTCCAATTGTAGACACTTGTGATTTTAAGGATAGTCAAGTACGTGTCCTTACTAGACAAGGTGGTCCTACATCTACTAATATCCATGACACAATCATATTGATCACATAAACAAACGATTGACGTGTTGTTTATCTGATACATGATGTTATTCCATGCACAAGTAGGAGAAGTCTTTATTGTGTGCAAGGAACAACACATAGGAATATGATTTAAAGGATTCTCTTGACTGCAAGGTAAGAGACTAATGTTCTAATGTGACTTAATCACATCTAATTAATAGAACACTTGAAGTTGTATTTAGCGTAAGTGAGACCTTGACCTATGTTAATACAAATATCGTCCTAAAAACGTTATTTATATTTTACGATCTTTGCTTAATTTTGTTAATGACAAATACAAAGTTTATCTTTAAGCAAAGCATAAATAAGATTAAGTCTTTTACATTTATAGTGATAAATCTTTTTGAAACACATTTACACATTACATGTTTGCTAGGAAGAACATCACATACATTTACATTTTCATTTCTTAAATTAGAAACTTTAATTCTTAAATATTAGGATGACATCATGGCATGCATCATGAACACAATCTTGGAAAGATTTTGTGATATTTTGTTTAGATCTTCAAGCTAAAGAGTTGACATTTGAAGATATGGAAAGATTGTGCAAGATATGGAAAGATATGGGAATATCTTAGCTGGCCTGACATGGCGGATCCAAAGCCATACAAAGGCGGATCCAATTTTTGGGATCCGCCGGATCCGCCAACTATTGTTCAGCTTTGCCTATAAATAGCAAGCTGATCATTTGGCCATTTTCATCACTCATATAGCTTAAATACATACTCATTCATTTACATATCACTAACCCATATCATTCTTTCATTTCATTGATATTTCCTTTTGTAGCAAAGAAGATCACAGCATATAAGGATCAACCTTCTGTTGTTATCCTTTTAGTATAGAGTCTGTGTGATTTTGTTTTAGTTCACACATCATTGTTTGTGTCATTTATTCAGTAGAGTTTGGTTAGTGTTTTAGTCCTTAAAACACAAAGAGTGTCGGGAGTGGTTGTACCCTTGTGAAAGAACCAACGGGAGTGGTTGTACCCTTGTGAAAGAACCAACGGGAGTGGTTGTACCCTTGTAAAGAACCCGGTGTTTAGCTTAGTACCGGATAAAGATTAAGCGACGTGTAAAGGTTTTCTCCTCCTAGAAGGGAGCTTGTTTCTTAGTGAAGAAAAACTCTCGAGTTAGAGGCACGAGGAATGGAGTAAGGCAAGGAAGAGAGTCCTTGTAGCTGAACCATTATAAATATCCGTGTTGTGTGGTTTGGTCATTCCTTTCCTTACTTACTTATATTATATTGTTTGTTTGTGCATACTTACTTTGAAATCACGTTAAGTCACAAAGCGAATTAATTTTAAAACGGTAAAACTATTCAACCCCCCTTCTAGTTTTCCACAATTGGTACCAGAGCAGTGTTACTCAATATTTTCAAAATATATTGTATTTTAAAAACTTGAAACGATTAATGGATTTTGAAAACTTTAAAGAAGGGCAATCTGTGCAAAGACCACCACTATTTGAACCAAATTTTTTCATATATTGGAAAAATTGATTTGAGTCGTATGTGAAGTCAAAGGACATAGATCTATGGTATATAATTTTAGAGGGTGATTACAAGCCCTTAAGTAATGATATTTCAGGTGGTAGGGATGTAGGTACTTCTCTTACTCGTCACAGTGATGAGCAAAAGAAGTTGATTGCCAAAAATAACGAAGCAAAAATGATGCTTTACAAAGCTCTACCTAAGAAAGAATATGAAAGAGTTTTATGTGTAAAACGGCTAAGGATATTTTTCAATCATTAATCATCACTCATCAAGGGAACTCACAAGTCAAAGATAACAAAATTGATCTTCTTGTTCAACAATATGAACAATTTGTTATCTCTGAAGATGAGACCATTGATAGTGCGTTTGCTAGGTTTAATAATATTATTACATCTCTTAAAGCACTTGAAGAATCTTTTTCTAGTAAGAATTTTGTCAGGAAATTTCTAACAGCACTCCACCCGAAGTGGAGAGCAAAGGTGACAGCTATTGAAGAATCTAAGGATCTTTCAAGTATGACACTGGACGAGCTCATAGGAAACCTCAAAGTTCACGAAATGGTGATGGAAAAAGACTCAGAAATAGTTAAAGGCAAGAAAGAGAAAATGAAGTCCATTGCCTTGAAAGCTAGAGGTGTGTCAAGTGATAAAGAGTCTTGTTCTAGTAGCGAAGACGAAGAATATGCCATGGCGGTAAGAGATTTCAAGAAATTCTTCAGGAGACGAGGAAAGTTCGTTAGACCACCTCGTGAAGAAAAGAAATCCTTCCGAAAAGACCATGATGATAGGAAAGGAAAGGTAGACAGGAAGTGTTATAGGTGTGGTGATTCTAGTCACTTAATAGGAGAATGTCCAAAGCCTCCAAAGAACAAGTCTCAAAGAGCCTTTGTCAGTGGAGCTTGGAGTGATAGTGAAGGAGATGATGACGAGTCTAAGAACGACGAAGTTACTCTCATGGCTCATGACACAGAAGAGGTACATTCTGACTCATCATACTCTTCTATAGATGATGAAACCTTAGAAATAGAATATAACAAACTGTGTGATATAAATTTAAAAATCATAAACAAAAACAAGTTTTAAAAACCAAAACGACACTTTTAGAAAATGAAGTTTATTGGCTTAAAGAAAAGGAGATACGACAGGAAAAAGGTAAAAATGCTAAAGAAACGTGTGTGTCGTGTCAGGAACTTAAATTAGAACTAGAAACACTTAAGTCAACACAGGAAGAACTTATCAAACAAAATTCTAAGATTAGAAAGTTTGATAAAAATATAAGTTGTATAGATGAGATAACAAAGATGCAAAAATTACCTCATGATAAAACTAGACTAGGTTTTATGAAACTAGGAACCTTAAGTGAGTTTAAGAAACAAACAGTGAAAGAAAAAGAAACTGTTCCAACTGAGTCAAACACCCACGGATCCGACGGATCCAAAATTTTGGATCCGCCAGTTGTACCCAAGGGATCCGCCGGTACTGTTGATGAACAGAAGGTTCTTAAAACGAATCGTACTGAATTTGTTAAGGTCTGTTGGGAATTAAGCTTAAGAAGTTAGTACTGTTGAAGATGGAAGTTAGTACTGCTGAAGAGTTTTGAAGACATAAGCAGTTAGGACTGCTGAGTGAAGAAGTTTGTACTGGTTATGATAAAACTATGTAAAGATATTTATGGAAAAGATTTAGTGTATATCGTATAAGGTTTAGTTGATAGTTATCTTGTGAAGGAATCCTTGGTCTATAAAAGGATTGCCTAGGTTAAAGTTTAGGATATATACACATAGAAGAAAAACGTATTGTTAAGTTAAGATTCAAGGTTGTAAACCCTAGTGATAGGAGATCACTCGTATTATTGTTCTAATAATATTGAATCGTTAAAGTTGAAGTTCATTATTCTGTGTTCATTCATTGTTACATTCAAACTATACAAAACACAAACACATAAAGTCTTCTAAGTGCTAGCTAGTAAATTTTGCGTGCTAGACTACGTATAATTCTTAGTATCACATCTAACACAAGGAGTGTGTGTAGATCCGGTCAAGTGGTATCAGAGCTAGGTTGCTGATACTTAGATTTAGAAGATCCGAGAAGAACAAAGATGGACATGGAAACAACATCAACCACAACTAACATTGCTGCTAAGCTTCCTATGCTTAAACCTAATGAGTTCGACATGTGGAGACTTCGTATTGAGCAGTTTTTCCAAGTGCAAGACTATGCACTTTGGGAGATCATTGAAGAAGGAAACTCTTTTACACCTGTAACAACAACAACTGTTGTTGATGGTAAATCTGAGACAAATGTGCAGACAAAGCCAACCACTACTGAAGAGAAGGCAAGGCACAAGAATGATGTTAAGGCTAGAAGTTTGCTTCTGATGACTATTCCCAATGACCAGTTGTTGAATTTTAGCAAGTTTAAGTGTGCTAAAACCCTTTTTGAAGCTATTGTTGCAAGATATGGTGGGAATGAAGCCACCAAGAAATCTCAGAAGACTCTTCTCAAGCAACAGTTTGAGAATTTTTCAGCAACAAGCAACGAGTCACTAGATCATATGCTTAATAGACTTCAAAAACTAGTGAGTCAATTGGCTGTTCTAGGAATTGAGATGCCTCAGGAAGATCTCAACTCCAAATTTCTGAGGAGTCTGCCAGCTGAATGGGCTATGGATGTGGTAGTATGAAAAAACAAGCCTGATATAGACTTCATGAGCTTAATGGATCTCTATAGCAACTTCAAGATAGTTGAACATGATATTAAGAAGTCTGCTGGATCAAGCTCAAGCTCAAGCTCAGGGAATTTGGCCTTTGTATCAACTCCCAGCACCTCAAGTCCAGATGAAGAAGTGCAAGTTGCTGGAGCAGTTGGTACTGCTAGTGCAAACCTTGGTACTGCTAGCACCTCAAGCAGTACTAGTGGACTTTTGAATGATGATACTTATTGTGCTTTCTTGACTACTCAGCACAATGGAAGTATGTTGACTCATTCAGATCTTCAAGAGATTGATGAAGATGATATTGAAGAGATGGATATCAAGTGGCAGCTCTCTCTTCTCAGCTTGAGAGCTAGAAGATTCTTGAAGAAGACTGGCAAGAAGATTTTCATAAACAGCAATGATGTTGCAGGGTATGACAAGTCCAAGATTGAGTGTTTCAACTGCCACAAGAAAGGTCATTATTCAAGGGAGTGCAGATTGCCAAGCCAACAAGATGGAAAGAGCAGAGCATATGGAAACAAGTCAAGGGTTGTGGAGGTTACTGATTCAAGCTCGAAAGCCATGGTTGCCATTGATGGCTTAGGATTTGACTGGAGCTACATTGCAGAGGAGGAAGCAGAAGCATCTACAGAGGTTGCTCTCATGGCATTTTCTGATTCTGAGGTACAAGTTTCAAAATGTTCTAAATCTTGTGAAGCTTTAAAAGATCTAGAAACACTTAAAACAAGATATGAGAATCAGAGAAAAGAGCTAGTTGAAACTACTTTTAGCTTAGCAAATCATAAGAGAGCTTTAGCTGTGTTAGAAGAACAAATTGTTCATTATAAAAGTAATGAGTCTAAGTTTTCTGATGATATGATTATTGTTAAGAGAGACTTAATGTTTAGAGAGAATGAAATTACTGTGTTAAAACATGAGTTAGAACAGGTTAAGAAAGCAAAGGAGAACATTCAGATGAGTGTAGACACACTAGAATACACATCAAAAAGTGTTCAAAAGATAATTGAGTGTCAGATCCTAAATAAAGCTAAGTCAGGCATAGGTTATAAGTCAGTTCCACCTCCCTATAGAGGAATTCCAACACCCCAGGCATAGACTTAGAACACACAGGACTCCCTGAATTTCAATTACCTGTGCTTAACTATGGTCCTCAACCCAAGAAGGATGTAGTTGATAAATCTGTGTATGAAAGTGCAAGTGATAAATCTCTATCTGAGGACAAGGTGTCTTCTGATAGGTCCTCAGCTAAGGACTCAGATGCTCCAACCATTGAGGAATGGACTTCTGATGATGAGGATGATCAGGCTGTGGTTAAGCCTGTTAGTGCTAAAGTGGAGGAACCAAAAGTTCCAAAGATGGTTAAACCTGAGACTGTTAGGCCTAGATCAAATGCCAAACCTTTTAGACCAACAGTTAGGTATGCAGAAATGTATAGAACCACAAACAAGCCAAGAGGTAACCAAAGGAATTGGAATGACCTCAAATCTCACCAATTAGGGGAGGATTTTGTCTGCTATAGGAAAGCTTGTTACTCTTGTGGTAGCTTTGACCATCTTGCAGATTATTGCGAATGATAGAATGATACCCAGATCAGTTCTATTAAAGTCTGGCCAAAGACCAATTCAAACTGCTAGACCAGCAGTTCAGACTGTCAGACCTATTAGACCTGTTCACCCAAGGCCAACAGTTCAAGGTGCAAAAATGTTTTCCAAACCAGCACCAAAAACTGTTAATAGACCCTTTCATCACAAAGCAGTTGTAAAAAATCAAGTTTGGAAACCTAAGGTAACAACTACCAAGCCAGCAGTTCCAACTGCTAGCAGAGTAATTGGTACTGGTGTGGATAAAAACACTGCTAAGGGAAACATGGGAAATGGAGTGAATGCATCAGCATGTTGGGTATGGAGACCTATTAAACCGAATGGTGCTAAAATTGTTTTGAAAAGAATGAATTATGTTGATGCAAGAGGAAAGCCTAAGTCTGTTTTGGCTTGGGTTCCACAAGGAAATTAATTTTTCTTGTTATGTGCATTGTTAGTCATATACTTTTATATTTTGAGACAAGTGCTTTGTGGCTTGTTTGTTTGTTTTTGGACTAACAATTGCAGGATTGGAGGGAAAACACCAAGGGATTATGAATGCTTGATGTTTTGGACTAAATGGTGTTCTAGAAGATTAGTATGTGATCTTTGCATACAACAAATGGTAGTTGGTTCACCATATCCAACCTACATAAGAACCAACTAGTCCAGAGCAAACGGTATCTGGTAAAGACTAATCAAATCCGTTGATGGTTGAAAATTTACCAAAAATTGTATGGTTATCAGCTCACCATATCTAAGTGTGAAGAGTTGGCTAGTCCAAAGCAAACAGTTATTGGTAAAGACATAACAAATCCGTTGATAGCTGATAGTTTGCTAAAAATTATGTTTGAGCCATGGTATTTTAAAATCTTTTTCAATAAGTTCATACGGCTCACAAAATTTTTTTTCAACAGTTGGAACTGTTAGTTAAGAAAATTGGTACGGTTCAACTAGCCGTTATGACTGACGTGTCAATAATTAATTTTGGGGTAAAAACTAGCCGTTGGTGGTTTGTTGCGATTTTTACTGATTGAATTACGGATTTCGAGGGATCCTCTTATAGATATTTTAACTTTTATTCTATTATATTCTTATTCTAAAATAAAAGTTACCATATTCTTTAAGTCGGTCAATTGAAACCCTACAACTCTCTCCATAAAATCTCAATTTTGCTTTCATCTTCTATCTTTTCACTCAAAATTATTACTATTCACAGCTGTTAAACTAAAATTTACCAAGAAGAATGGCTAATTTGGAATTTGTTAAGCGTCACAACCAGGTTGCGTTCTTAGAGAAAACAGAGCAAGGAAATGGGCCAAAGTTTTATGAGGTTGTGGACTTTCTCAACCACTCTTATATAAGGTATGCTCTAACTGTTTCTCCTACTCTTTATGTCTCGCACATCACACAATTCTGGCAGAATTCATCTATCTTGACAAGTGATGACGGAGACATAGAAATTCATTCTGAAGTAGATGGTGTTAAGTTTGTTATTACCGAGTCTATAATTAGGAGACATCTTAAATTAAATGACTCAGATGGTATCCACACAATGCTAAATACTGAAATATGGGAAGAACTTACCAAAATGGGGTATGATACATCTGAAAACAAATTAACTTTTCAAAAAGGGTGTTTCTCACCTCAATGGAGATTTTTGATACATACTCTTTTAAGTTGTTTAAGTCCTAAAAAGACTGCTTGGGAGCAGTTCAGTAGCAATATTGCTATTGCTCTCATTTGTTTGTCTACAAACAGAATTTTTAACTTTTCAAAATTAATTTTTGAGGGTATGGTATCTAATGTTTCAAGCAAAACAAGGTTTTTAATGTATCACAGGTTTGTTCAAACACTTTTGAATAAAAAGACATACCTGCTTACAAAACCAACTGATATTTTTGCTATGCTTAGCCTTAAATCAAAAGTTTTTCAAAATATGGCTATGGCTAGTAGGCTTTTTCAAGGGGAACCAGTTCCATTGTTTCCTCAAATGCTTCAAACTGAGCTGGGTGATGGTTCAGCAGTTCCAACTGATCCCCATCACACATCCACTCAAGAACTTGAAATAACCTAACCACCAACCATCACTTATAGGAGAAAGTCTAAACCAAGTCTACCTAGGGTTGTGACTAGATCCTTTCCCAAAGATTCACCCCTCCTAGCAGGTCACACAGCTAGAAGTGATGAGGGTAGCTCTTCACAAACTGAATTGATGGAAATATATACCAAGTTAGTTGACAGAGTAAAGACCTTGGAGGAGGAGCTTAAGAAGAACAATGAGGAGCTGAAATCTCATAAAGCAATGTTTTCCAAAGTCTACACCAAGCTAACTAAAAGGGTGAAAAAGCTTGAAGATCAGTTAAAGAAGAAAAGGGCAAAAGTGGTATTGGATGATGATTCTTCTGATGATGATGATTCAGATGGTTCAGAAGGGGATGATGAAAATTCTTCCAAACAGGGGAGGAAATTTGGTAAAGACAAGGATAGATCAGGTTCTCAGGGGAGGCATGATAAAGGCTCAGAACATGATGAAGGTTTTGGTAATGTTGCAGATATTGGTTCAGGTTCTGGTTATGTTCAAGAAACAGCTGAGACACATAAAGAAGTTCAAACTGTTGAAGCAGTTCAGACTGCTGAGACAGAGCATGAAACAGTTTAGACTGCTGGGACAGAGCATGAAGCAGTTCAAAGGGCAGATAAAGGGAAGAAGCCAATGACATATAAAGAACTTGCTGCTGCTCAAGAACTTGAAAGGCTCAATACATTGAAACCAAAATCTCAAATTCAGATAGATCATGATGCAGAAGTTGCAAGGAAAATGATAGAAAAAGATTTGGCTGATGAAGAAGCTAAGAAACCTCAGATAGCTCAAGATGAGGAATTTGCAAGAAAAATGGCTGCTGATGATGTACGAAACATAGCTGAATTCATGGAAAGAACAAGATCTAAAGAGGTAAATCAAGAGGAGTTCAATGAACAACTACAATATTTGTTGGATTCTGATTTGATTGTAAGAGCTCAAGCTTCAATGGTTCTCAATGAAAAACAGTTGGATGAAGAAGAAAAGATAGAGGAGCTTAAAGAGTTCATACTCAAAAAGAATGGAGTAGCAACATGGGAAGATCTGATTCAGAGAATAAGAGAAAGGCAGAAATCAGGATACAAGATAAAGTTGCCAACAAAGAAGGAACAAGTTGAGTTTATGAAGCATTATTTGAAGAACTCAGCAAATTACACTATGAATGATTTCAAGGGAAAATCTTATGTTATAATTGAAAGGGAATTCTATGAAACTTATGCTATTCTGAATACTCCACGAAGAGGTTTCAAAACAGGTAAGAAGAGAGAATCAGAAACTATGGAATCAGATGTTGCAAAGAAAATAAAGACTGGAGAAGAAGCACTAACTGAATAGTAGATACTGCAAAAGCTAAGGAAAGCCCAAACGAAGAAGCTGATGATGTAAGTGTTTGGAAGAATCCTCATTTGGAAGGAAAAGCCTAATTGAAGAAACTAAGTGATTCGGGAGAAATCATAAGTTTAGGGGAGGATTGTTGGGAATTAAGCTTAAGCAGTTAGTACTGTTGAAGATGGAAGTTAGTACTGCTGAAGAGTTTTAAAGACATAAGCAGTTAGGACTGCTGAGTGAAGAAGTTTGTACTGTTTATGATAAAACTGTGTAAAGATATTTATGGAAAAGATTTAGTGTATATTGTCTAAGGTTTAGTTGATAGTTATCTTGTGAAGGAATCCTTGGTCTATAAAAGGATTACCTAGGTTAATGTTTAGGATATATACACATAGAAGAAAACGTATTGTTAAGTTAAGATTCAAGGTTGTAAACCCTAGTGATAGGAGATCACTCGTATTATTGTTCTAATAATATTGAATCATTGAAGTTGAAGTTCATTATTCTGTGTTCATTCATTGTTACATTCAAACTATACAAAACACAAACACATAAAGTCTTCTAAGTGCTAGCTAGTAAATTCCGCGTGCTAGACTACGTATAATTCTTAGTATCACATCTAACACAAGGAGTGTGTGTAGATCCGGTCAAGGTCACTAGAGAAGCTAGCACTAGTACAACTATTAACAAACAAAAACCATCAGTGTCTATAGGAAAAGGTCAAGTAAGAAATGAGTATAGAGTTAAAACGGTTCAACAAGCACCCAAAACTAGTTTTTCCAAACACCTCTTTCCAAGAAGTAACTTTAACTCGCAACATCATTACCAAAATAATTGGAACCAAAACATGTCTAGAAACTTTCAAGGTCCTAATTATATGCCTTGGAACACTTGTCTACCATTTCCTTACATGAACCATGATAATGTTATGTTTAACCCAAACGCACCCATGAGATATTGGGGACCAAACGCTTGAGTTTTTCTTGAGTGATTGCGTGGTTTTGTAACCTTACAACAGGTTTTACCTCTCGAGGGATCTCAAGAGGCTTACAACCCCACCAGGCAGTGTACCTGACCGATGTAGTATAGTGTAGTGGTAAGTACGGGGGATTGATCGTTCTCCACAGGGAATAGTGTTCGTTAGGTGTGAAAGGCTACTCTAATTAGGTCTAAGGGTTGAGGAAGATTCTTTTTATGTTTTTATAATTTTATGAAAGCAAGTAAAATCTCGGGTTTGAAGGAGTGGGCGGAATTAGTTGCTAGTCAACTAACCCAAATTTTCTACGAATACAAATAAAATAAAATAACAAAAATGAAAATGTGGTGAGAAACTTATGTGTAGAGAAATGTGTTTACTTAGATTTCCTTACTCCCTAACTATCTTTTACCGGTAATTAGTGTGTATTAGTCGCGTGGATGACGGGTGTATTCCTTAATACCATTCGTGGGGTGGCGTACTTACTTCCCCAACTCTACAAGCTCCTACTTCACTCCTATGTCGAGCCGGCTAGGAAGCTCCTAACATGGGATCACTAGAATTCGCTTGTGCATTAAATACAACCATAAAAACCTTTAGTACGCGTTTGGTTCATGTTTCTTAAGACGTTCAAGCAAGTTACCGAATAGGAAGTTAGCCAGTTTTCTTAAGCCTAACATAGATAAACAATCATCCAAAACAACTAACAACACACTAACAACCAATAATCAATAGCTAAGTTTCATTAGATCTAAGCAAACACAAGATAAAATTAGCCTAACATGTTAAACAAAAGACAAGCATAAGATAGAATCAAACAACACATAGACATATTGAATGATTAATTGATAACTTATCTTTCAATGAAACATGGAAGATCTCAAGGCAAGAAGCCCTGAAAAAGTAGCTAAAATCGTCTTAGGGTTTTATCCCAAAATTCCACACACTAAGCTCTCTCTTAATGACAAAAAATTAGAAAACTATATATAGATTTTTGGATCTGACGGCGTCACCTTATGCATTGTGACGCCGTCACCTCGCCGCTTTTAGGATTCCCGGGTGACCTTCTTGACGCCGTCCCTCTTTAGCTCTTCAAAAATCCATTCTGGCCTATCAAGGCTTGACGCCGTCGGATCATGAACGTGACGCCGTCCCCTTATGATTTAAGCCGTGACGCCCTTGATTTAGTTAAAGCGTGACGCCGTCAGAATTCTCATGCTAACTCACTGGCCCGTCATGAGTAAATTTCACATCCAACTTTTCTTGCCAAGGCATGACGCCGTCCCATGTTAATTGTGACGCCGTCAAGAGTAACTTTCAGCCGATTCTTGAGACTTTGCCGTTTTCTTCACTTTAATGCTCCAAAAACGTCCAAAATGCCTCCTTTTCCAGATTTCTCCTCAAAAGTACCTAAAATGACAAAAGGAACGATTTAGGGCAATATTTGATCAAATAAATACGATTTCGGGCTTAAATGACCCCTTAAAAGCGGTACACTTTTCGCCTCATCAAATACCCTTACACTTGAGATTTGCTTGTCCTCAAGCAAATGCGCTTTTATTCTAATCAAAATACAAGTTAGGGGTCATTTAATGCTAACATAAAAGTAATTACAACAAATAATCGTTCCACTTCAACCATAATAAGCACGGAGATTATAAACTAGCACCTCACAAGTAGTGTTTAGATACTCACATCTCTCAAGTGTCATCAAAATAAATCTCATAAATGAAAACGGAAAATATCTCTCACTACCTGTCATAGCAAATAGATTACCATAGGCTTGGGAAAGGATCGAAAACCTCCTCCACTAGGCGTAAGCACCTAAGATAAACTATCAAAGAGGGCTTTTAAATGGGTTATAACGTTAGGTGTAAGGAAAAGGAAAACACGGTTTTGTTGGATACGGGATATTTTACTGGTGGCTAGTTAAAGATCTTGATCAATTACATGTACTATACAATGTTGCTAAGCCCAGACTAGACTCGATCTTTAGCTAGAAACGAAATAACAAAATAACAAAAATATAAAACAAACATAAAATAAAACGGGATGGTAGTCCGTATGTTTTTTCTATTTTTCATTTTCTCATTTTTTTTTTTTGTGTTTTTCTTGATTTTTTCGATTTTTTTTTTTTTTTTTTTTTTTTTTTTTTTTTGCATACACTTTTACCCTACCATCCAAAATAATACATCATAGGGGCGTTGCATCCCCTTACACTTGAATTTTTACATAACTTTACAAATACTAATCTAATGACTCGAATTAAGATAATTGAAAAACTTGGAGTACTTTTAAAACATTTAGCACATATGGGGGTAATAAATGATGTTCTTCCCCATTACTCCATTATACTAGTACTTTACCCATGAGTCCCAATCGTCCCAAAACAATATGTACAAGGATATGACTCGACTTAGCAACCATGTAATCAACTAGATAATTAACTTGGGTTTAAACAAATGTTGTCACAATAATGCACTAAAAATGAGTGCATACAAGGTAGGCTAAGGCGATTTGGGTGTACATTTAAGTGGGGTGTAACAAATTCTTCCTTTAAGT
Source organism: Artemisia tridentata subsp. tridentata (assembly GCA_021014915.2). Taxonomy (NCBI): domain Eukaryota; kingdom Viridiplantae; phylum Streptophyta; class Magnoliopsida; order Asterales; family Asteraceae; genus Artemisia; species Artemisia tridentata. The sequence continues at coordinate 238,317,299 of CP139501.1, read as the reverse complement.
AAAATGCTTAAAGGTCGAAACGAAAAGATAGGCTCTGAGGGGTGTACTAGGGGTATCGTGTACTAAAAAATGAGTACAACGCAAAGGGTGTGGGAGAATTACTTGACCAATGTAGCTAAAATAATTATAACAAAAACACAGGTGTAAAACAATGGGTTAATCCTAATGCCTCTTATCATGTAGTAAATCTAACTACACGAATGTAGTCTCACTTGTGGCCTCGGAATGGTCCTAACGCAAGTTCTAGAATCTAAGTGCTACCGGTACACACATCATAGCATAAATGCTTTTCCTACCAATTCTAGGGGCGAACCTCACATATTTGGGGGTGGAAAATTTTTTAGTGGTACGGTTTTTGTGCTAGTCATATAACTCCTATCCGTGAGACGCTCATTAAGACCAAAGTTTCACTCCTATATGTTGTAAAAAATTTTAAATTTGGCACTAAAATTGCCTTAACAAGTATTTCTCTCAGTTTTATTACACATCTATTATTAAACAAACAAAAATCAAGCGCAATTGTATTCTCTAAAATCGTACTTTTACCCTCCCCTTACACTTAAGATGAACATTGTCCCCAATGTTCAAATAACAAGATGTAAAAGCATAAAGTAAAAGAATGAAATCAAATACTCCCCTGATTCGCTCGTTGGATAGTGAAATTACACGGTTAAATCTTCCTCCAAAGAGAATGTTGAAGCTCCATGACTAATGCATCGCCATAAGCTTGATTCCATAAACATTTCCTTGTCCAAAATAACCTGTTAACCTGAGAAAACAAACACGAAAACCTGCATAACATCGGTGGGATAAAATCTATATATAAGGATATAATGCTTGTGGAATGATAATTTTGCAGATTCCTGGAGATTATAAGTTGGAGATTTAATAAAAACTTTTTATGAAAACAAAACTTTCAAAAATTTCTGGAAATTAAATCTGACGCCGTCAGGTTATAACCCCTGACGCCGTCAGAAATGACCTGACAAAAAATTTTCGTTTTAAGTTTCCGGAAAATTTCTGGAAAAACCTTTACCTTACTTCCTGGAAATCCTGCAAAACATCATTATGACTCGATACAAGCATTTGACTCAAACACACACTAATATGTATGTTAATTTATTATTATTACGATTCATGTTAATTTGTGTTCTAATAAACCGATTTAGATTTCCCTTACACTTAACTTTTGCAAAATACCTTTATATGTAGTTAAGACGAAGTTAAAAACAAAATAAAGCATTTTCACAAATTAGTTTTTAACATGAATCAATAAGAATAAAAATTAAACATACATACGGAAACAAATAAAAACAAACAAACAAACAAATAAACAAATAAAGCAAATAAAACAAATAAAGCTTGGGTTGCCTCCCAATAAGCGCTTGTTTTTGTTCGAGTCACGAGCCTGACTCTACCCTTATTTAACAAAAATAGGGAGGTTTTCCCTACACTTAGGATTAAGTGCGGGTGAAAGTAGCGATACACACCCTTAGGGTGTGAATATGCCACGTGAGGTGAAGGGGGTGAGTGAATGGCTTCCTTCATCCTAAAACTACCCGGATAATATTGGTTGATGGGTGGGTCGGTTCCTCTTTTTTCTCCTAGATGTAAATCTAAGGATGAAAAGTTGTGTAAAGGTTGAGGTTCCAATTCATCAACACTAGGAAATTCCCTAGAACTATGAGTAAGGTCATCACTAAAAGTGTGCAAACCTATATCCTCTAGTTGTGCTTGGTCCAAGGGTTCTACCTCCATCGGGATTCCTAAAGTCTCTTCTACTTCTTCCGGGTAAGTCACGGGCGGTGTGGGTGCCTCAAATGATGGTGGGTTTTGTGGAGTACTTGGTTTGGTGAAATCAATCCCACTCATGCAACTAGGTAGTTCAACACTAACCATCTCACAGTCTTGTTTTGATTCTAAGTCCATGTTCTTAGAAACTAGGTCTCTTTGCTCATACGAATCCACCAATTCGTTCCACTTATGGGTCATGGTTAGGAAGCTTTCCTCGAAATTCATCCAAAGGGCCTGACTAAAAGGAATTGATCCAGATAATGCTTGTCTAAGAGAAGTATCACATGCATAGAATTCATTAAACCCATCTAACCTTACCCCCAACTTCATTTGGATATCACAAAGATCACGAAACAATTCATAGGAATGATAGGAAACAAATCTCTTGGTGAAGTATAATTGTTCATCTATTGTCAATGATCTAAATGGAATTTCATCCGCCATAGTGACAAATGAAAATGGTTTTACAAACAAAGGGCACAAAGAAAAAGATAGACTACTAGAAAGCTAATAAAAAGAAAATAAAAATCTCACTAGATAGGAATCTAATGAGTAGACCTAATAGAAATAAATTTCAACCTAAGCAATAACTACTCCCCGGCAGCGGCGCCAAAAACTTGATTGCGTGGTTTTGTAACCTTACAACAGGTTTTACCTCTCGAGGGATCTCAAGAGGCTTACAACCCCACCAGGCAGCATGTACCTGACCGATGTAGTATAGTGTAGTGGTAAGTACGGGGGATTGATCGTTCTCCACAGGGAATAGTGTTCGTTAGGTGTGAAAGGCTACTCTAATTAGGTCTAAGGGTTGAGGAAGATTCTTTTTATGTTTTTATAATTTTATTAAAGCAAGTAAAATCTCGGGTTTGAAGGAGTGGGCGGAATTAGTTGCTAGTCAACTAACCCAAATTTTCTACGAATACAAATAAAATAAAATAACAAAAATGAAAATGTGGTGAGAAACTTATGTGTAGAGAAATGTGTTTACTTAGATTTCCTTACTCCCTAACTATCTTTTACCGGTTAATTAGTGTGTATTAGTCGCGTGGATGACGGGTGTATTCCTTAATACCATTCGTGGGGTGGCGTACTTACTTCCCCAACTCTACAAGCTCCTACTTCACTCCTATGTCGAGCCGGCTAGGAAGCTCCTAACATGGGATCACTAGAATTCGCTTGTGCATTAAATACAACCATAAAAACCTTTAGTACGCGTTTGGTTCATGTTTCTTAAGACGTTCAAGCAAGTTACCGAATAGGAAGTTAGCCAGTTTTCTTAAGCCTAACATAGATAAACAATCATCCAAAACAACTAACAACACACTAACAACCAATAATCAATAGCTAAGTTTCATTAGATCTAAGCAAACACAAGATAAAATTAGCCTAACATGTTAAACAAAAGACAAGCATAAGATAGAATCAAACAACACATAGACATATTGAATGATTAATTGATAACTTATCTTTCAATGAAACATGGAAGATCTCAAGGCAAGAAGCCCTGAAAAAGTAGCTAAAATCGTCTTAGGGTTTTATCCCAAAATTCCACACACTAAGCTCTCTCTTAATGACAAAAAATTAGAAAACTATATATAGATTTTTGGATCTGACGGCGTCACCTTATGCATTGTGACGCCGTCACCTCGCCGCTTTTAGGGTTCCCAGGTGACCTTCTTGACGCCGTCCCTCTTTAGCTCTTCAAAAATCCATTCTGGCCTATCAAGGCTTGACGCCGTCGGATCATGAACGTGACGCCGTCCCCTTATGATTTAAGCCGTGACGCCCTTGATTTAGTTAAAGCGTGACGCCGTCAGAATTCTCATGCTAACTCACTGGCCCGTCATGAGTAAATTTCACATCCAACTTTTCTTGCCAAGGCATGACGCCGTCCCATGTTAATTGTGACGCCGTCAAGAGTAACTTTCAGCCGATTCTTGAGACTTTGCCGTTTTCTTCACTTTAATGCTCCAAAAACGTCCAAAATGCCTCCTTTTCCAGATTTCTCCTCAAAAGTACCTAAAATGACAAAAGGAACGATTTAGGGCAATATTTGATCAAATAAATACGATTTCGGGCTTAAATGACCCCTTAAAAGCGGTACACTTTTCGCCTCATCATTGAGCTTTAGGTGTGCTTAAAAGTTGAACTAGAACCAGATGAGTGGATTAAAGATAGTGGGTGTTCAAGACACATGACGGGAAACAAAAGCCTTTTCTCTACCTACCAAGTATACGACGGAGGTAATGTCACATTTGGTAGCAAGCTTAAAAGTAAAATCATCAAAAAAGGTACGATCTCTCATGACTCTCTATCTATCGATGATGTTGCTCCTCTAGATAATTTAGGTTTTATCTTACTTAGTATAAGTCAATTGTGCCGCAAAAAGTATAACGTCCTTTTCAGTGAAAATGGAAGTAAAATACTTAAATACGGCATAACATTAGGAAAAGGTGTTTTGAAGAATAAAGTTTACATTATGAAACTAGACAAAACACCTAAATACAAGCTTTGTCTTACCTCCTTGGATGAAAACTCAACTCTATGGCATCGACGCTTAGGTCATGCTAATATGAGGTTAATTCAATCCTTATCATCTAAGGAACTCGTTAGGAACCTGCCCAAGTTGAAATATGACCAACACTTTTGTGATGCTTGCAAAATAGGAAAACAAGTTCATTATAGCCATAAGGCTAAAAACATGGTGTCTACATCTTGGTGTCTAGAATTATTACATATGGATTTGTTTGGTCCATCCGCTATACAAAGTTACGGGGGAAACTTCTATACTTTGGTAATAGTAGATGATTACTCTAGATATATATGGACTAAGTTCTTGAAAACTAAAAACGAAGCTTTTGATAAATTTGAAATCTTAAGTAAGAAAATTCAAAATCAAATAGGAAGTAACATAGTGTCAATAAGAACCGATCATGGTCGTGAATTTGACAATGAAATCCGATTTGGAGCTTTTTTTGATGCCAATGGCATTTCTCGGCTCCTCGAACCCCTCAATCTAACGGTGTGGTAGAATGCAAAAATAGGACAATTCAAGAAATGAGTAGAACCATGTTAAATGAACAAAACATACCTCAAAAGTTTTGGTGTCACGCTGTAGATACATACACATATATTCTAAATCGAGTTCCAATTAGACCTTTCTTGAAAAAGACTCCATATGAGTTATACAGAGGCAAAAAGCCTACTTTAGGATATTTTAGAGTGTTTGGAAGCAAGTGCTTCATTTTAAACACAAAGGATTATCTCACCAAGTTCGACCCAAAGTCGTATGAAGGTGTATTTCTAGGATATTCACAAACTAGTAAAGCATATATAGTTTTGAACAAAGAAACCTCAAGAGTCGAGGAATCATTGAACGTAACATTCGATGAAAGTCCACCTCCCTCTAAGACATCACCTTTGGTAGATGATGACTTAGTTGAAAGTCAAATGGTTGATAATCAGGAAAATATTGAAAGTGAGAAAGAAGATGAACTGGTAAAAAGAGAAATAGTTAATATCAAAGAAACCAAAAGTCATCCATTCGAAAACGTCATAGGAAAAATCTATGAAAGAACATTAAGGTCTAAAGCTCAAAATGAAAGTAATTTCTTTTGTTTTGTTTCAACAATTGAACCTAAAAATATTAATGAAGCCATAAAAGATGAATCTTGGGTCATTGCGATGCAAGAAGAATTAAATCAATTTGTTAGAAATGACGTTTGGACATTAGTCCCACAACCTGAAAATCAAACCATAATAGGTACAAAATGGGTTTTTAGAAACAAAATGGATGAAAATGGAGTAGTGTCTAGAAACAAAGCTAGGCTAGTAGCACAAGGCTACAATCAACAAGAAGGTATAAATTATGATGAGACTTTTGCACCCGTAGGTAGACTTGAGTCAATTAGGATATTACTTGCATATGCATGTGCACATGACTTTAAACTATTTCAAATGTATGTCAAAAGTGCTTTTCTAAATGGTTTTATTAATGAGGAAGTGTACGTTGCACAACCTCCCGGCTTTGCCGATTTTGAAAAACCAAATCATGTTTACAAACTTAAGAAAGCATTATACGGACTTAAGCAAGCACCAAAAGCTTGGTATGATCGACTTAAGACTTTCATAGTTGACCATAAGTATACCATGGGCCTAGTAGACAACACTCTCTTCACCAAGAAAAAGGGATCACATATTATCATAGTCCAGATATATGTGGATGACATTATATTCGGTTCAATTTGTCAAGAGTTATGCGATGAATTTTCGAAAATCATGCATGATGAGTTTGAAATGAGTATGATGGGGGAACTAAACTTTTTCTTAGGTCTCCAAATAAAACAATTAGAATATGGGATATTCTTCAACCAATCTAAGTATATCAAGGATATGCTTAAGAAATGTTGTCTTGAAGATTCTAAACCTATGAAAACACCAATGTCTTCCGAAACCAAACTCACCAAGGATGACGAAAGTGAATCTGTAGATAGCACTAAATATAGAGGGATGATTGGTAGTTTACTCTGCCTAACGGCTAGTGGATCGGATATTATGTTTAGTGTTTGTCTATGTGCACGCTTTCAAGAAGATCCCAAAACATCTCATCTTGAAGCCGTTAAATGGATATTTAGGTATATAAAAGGCACTACACATCTGGGATTATGGTATCCCAAAGGGACGGGAATGGAAACCATAGTGTATGCCGACTCAGACCATGCTGGTGATTATGTTGATAGGAAAAGTACAAGCGGTATTTGTACTTTTGTAGGACATTTCTCACCTCCTGGTTTGCAAAGAAACAAACAGCCCTCGCCATATTAACAACTGAAGTCGAGTACATGTCAGCAGGAAAAGCTTGCCAACAAGCACTGTGGATGAAACAAGCTCTCTTCGACTATGGAATTGTACTCAACGACATTCCCATTCTTTGTGAAAACAAAGGAGCTATCGATCTTAGCAAAAATCCAGTCCAACATGCTAGAACCAAACACATAGAAATACGTCACCACTTCCTATGTGACAATGTTCAGAAGGGAAACATCTCAATTGAGAAAGTTTCCTCAGAGGACAACATTGCCGATATCCTCACAAAACCTCTCAAGAGAGAACCTTTCAACTATCTTAGACTTGGTTTAGGATTAATGGAACCTAGTGAGTAGATTAAACTTTAACTCGAACCTTAGATTAACCAAACACGGCAATAACCAAACCTGTGTTCTGATCCTGCGGATCCAAACGACAACAAGGGCGGATCCATTGTCTTGGATCCGTCACTTGGTGAACAGGTTTTTATATATTAAATAAACTCCTGTACTATTCATCACACTTCCCAACACTCAAACACCTACTGGAATTCGACCAACAATTCACCAAACTCACAATTTAGGCCATCTTCCTCAACCAAATTGAGCTCTAAACATCACTGTAAGTATCCTTATCATGTATACATTCCTGATCTGCGTCTAGGATTTCTATTTCATGCACAAAACCAAAACTTGGGGTTTATGCATAATTCTTGAAAAATCATGAAGCATATTTACTAAATTGCATAACAAATCATGTTTTTCATAGTTAAGAATTGCATCTTGTAGAACATTATCATTATTCATCAAAAACCCCATGAGAAATTTTTGCTAAAATCTTCTCACGACTAGGAAAAACGGTTTTTGAACATTGTTCATACAAATAAAAAAATATTATGTTATAAACATCACTTGCATAATGTCTCTTGAATGCTAAAGGGAATACATAACTAATATGTAATTTCGGTTACATTCAAATGAAGCTACATTGAAGTAGGAGCGTTTGGGTTATCTCTCGTTTTATCATAAAATTTGCATAAACAAAATTTTCATGCATCAAAAGGAGTCGAGATAACCGTACCTCCACATTGTCCCCATGTAGGCACACACTTGGCATTTATACGTATTTTTGATAATTTCAACTAAACTATATAATTTTTTGTGTCTAGGATAACTATGCCTCCCGCAACTAATTACGATCACAAAAACACCATCAAATACCTTCCCAAACATCACAAAACCAAGGGCCTCACCGAAGGTCAAGTTAATATTTTTAAAGCACTAGAAAAATGATACGTCCATGAGGGTAGGGTTGTAGACTCCTCATTCTATGAAGGAACTAATCTTAGAGAACAACTTGCCACAATTCACTTCGACGGTCTCCTAGATATTGATGAGCCCATCATCCCTAGGTTCATTCTCGAGTTCTATGCAACCGTAGGTCTTAGTTCAAGCGACAATGGTCTCATAAGCATTCACTTTAGTGTCAATGGAACCCTTTTCAACATTCCCTTAGATCAATTTGGTGATGTTTTAGGAGTTCCAAATCAAGGAACATGTGTCTACTCAGATAAATGGTCATTGACAATTTTAGAATCCAACCTTGGTAGAACGACACCATATGCCACACCTTTGACCGCAAAAGAAACCATTCGGGAGCATCTCTTCTTACCTAGGAACAACCTAACTAGGTTGCATCGAGGCCGTCAAGTGAATAGAGATCCTTTTGCCATGGAACTTAATGAACTTAGGCCCGAATTTAGAAAGCTAGAAGATGTGTTAAGGGAAAATGTCATAAGCACCATTGGGAATCGAGATCATATCAACGCATGTCTTTGTTATATGATCTATTATGTGTCAACTCATCAACCTTTCAACCTTGCATATTATATCGCCAAACGAATGGCTGATATTCCGGTACAAGGTACCACCGTAATGCCCTACGAGATGCTCTTGACTCGCCTCTATAGAGCCTTTGAACCCATTCCTAGAAATGCTTTAGGCTTTGTTCCCGACTATAATGAGATTCCACACACCTTTGTTCCTTTAAGCGATCATAGGGTAGCGGTTGCAAAAGGCAAACGTCCTCATCCTCCTACATCATCATCATCATCATCATTCATATGAGCGAAGATGATGGTTTGCCTAACTCTAGGATCTCACCACCCGAGTACTTGAGTCAACTTCCTCCAATCCTGAATGAATCCGAGGAGCATCGACAAACAAAAGGAATGGTGAAGAATTTGGGGCGTTGGATCATGAAACTTTACAAGGGCTACAAGAAATTGAGCAAGAAGTTAGGTTGAAAGGAGTGTTTGGATTTAAACTTTATTAGACAATGATGTGTTGAACATGTATGTTTCTTAAGACATTATGGTAATACTTGGTATGCGTGTAAACTAACTTAATATTGCAGGTCGATAACACATGTTGTTATCAATTTTCCGAGATTAAGCTCCCGTTTGGCTTAACTCCGTTTATGGTAAGATATTATGATCGACTTGATTTATGTGTATACGTGTGTTAGAATCCATATATTTAGCATATTTGTATCACATATTAGCTATTACATATGTTTTAGGAGATTTTTCAGGTTTTGACCGGGAAACGCGAAATTTGACATTCATTCTGTTAAGAAACTGACTTTCCATACGGCGAATATAGCGGATCCCAAAATTTAGATCCGCCTAGTGTATCCTTTGGCTCCGCCAATCCTGAACCTGCAGATTCGACGGCTCCCAAATTTTGGATCCGTCTTTGTTGTCAATTGGATCCGCAGGTGCCTACAGTAACATTTTTCACAAATTATCGACTCATCCCGATAGTTAGATTTTGGATTATAGTCTTTAGGAATTCTTTATTGATCATTAGACTCTTTAGAATATTTTAGGAAACCCTTAGAACCTTAAGAAATCAATTTCCCACCAAAATTTGAATTTTCAAATTTTCCATGTGAGTTACCTTTCCAATACAAGAAAGGAACCCTTTTCTAGGATCCGTCAAATCTGTGGGAGCATCATATCAACAGATTTTCCACTTACTCTTTGCATTAACTGCAAATCTTCTACAATTCACTCAACTTGAGCTCTAAGGTTTGACATAAATGATGTGACTAGCACAAATTTCTGTTCCAAATCATTAGGAACCAATATTCTCCATTGGATTTACATCAAATCCAAACACAACTTTCAAAAATCTCACTGTCTATAAATTAGGATGATCAGGATGATCAAAACTCACTCACTTACCATCTTCTCTACATATCTCCTGTACCTTTTTAGCTACATTTCTTAACCATGACAAAATGAAGCAATTCCTCTACTAGCAAACCCCCAAAAAGAACTGCTCGTATTAGTGTTAAGCCTTGTTGCTTCATAAACTTAGCTAACTCATCAGAGGAGGAATCATCCCCTCTTAACATCTCTTCACCAATCACAAATGAGAATTTTCTCAATCTTGCTACTCCAACACCATCTCACAACACCATCTCCACACCACCACCAACAATCACACCTGTTGCTACAACTCCACCTCCTGCTCCAACTCAACCTAGAAAATCACCTTCACCACCAAAGTCACCACAACTTCAGCCTCTAGAATTATTTAGGACTCCACCTACATCACCACATCCATATCTTGATGACTTGGAAGACCTTCCACCAAGGTCGACCAATCCTCCACCCATGACCTTTGAAGGTCAAGAACCAATGCTTTTTCATCCGCTTTATCAGGATATCCACGGTCCTTTATACCGTAATGCACCACTACCTCAACCTCAAACACAACCTCTCTCACCCACATCCACACTAATTGCCATTGATGAGGCAATGTGGATAAATGAGCCACAAACCCAAGAAGAGATCAACGAGGAACTAGCCCGCCTCCATGCTCTCTCTAATATGGTGGATTCCCGCCTTGATGAAGCAATGGATCTCCAAACCATCTTGATGAACTCCATCCCAACTCCACTATCATCTCACCAACAACCACCACCACAATCAAGCAACCAATCACCACCACCACAAAATAATGAGCCTACCCTTCCTCCCGGTTTTCCAAGACATGATTGCTCTCATTGCGAGAGGACCGCTCATTTGGCCCAAAGGACCAACATTTTAGTCCATGAGCTCTAAAATGAAATGAGGTTCATCTCGAACCACATTCTTGAGCATCTCAACGCAATCTCTCATCCTCCTCAATAGGAGCTCTATAGTTTCCTCTTATAGGAACTATTTAGGATGTTGTTTTAGAAACTTCCTTTAGGAGTTATTTTCTTTGTTTAAATGTAACATCATTTTTTCAAAATAATGAATGTTATGTTTTTATGCTTGTGGGTGATCAACATTAAGCATATTATCTTATTTTATATTACTAACATCATAGTATAGTTGTTTTTAACTTCACATAATGCTTTGATCAAATGTACATTAGGTACTAAATTTTGATCAGACACTTCATTTTGACTTTTTAAAGTCAAATGGGTTGACCTTCTTGTTTGGTTGACCATTGCATATGCATTTTGCTTCTTGATTGAAGTTGTTCATTACTAACTTTTCTTTTATAGCATCTCATACTCTTGAAATGTATACGTTGGTACTCTAGCAATGGGGAGTATACATCAAGGGGGAGCATATCATATTCTAACCATTTGTTTTGTAGGATCATACATCATATCCTTGGTACTCCATTTAGGGGGAGTATAAATCAAGGGGGAGCTTTAAAGTTCTCAAAATCGCATTCCGCTACGCATATCTTCTTTTTGTTTTGACAAAAAGGGGGAGAAAGGATTAAGTTCCTATTATAGTGAAACATCACAGTGCATACTTTTTGCTTAAAATAGATTTTAAAACTTGCATAAACTAACTTAATCTATATTTTTAAAAGACTCATCCTTTATTTAAGCTCTTTACTTAAAAATACACTTTATGTTTTGTCATCAACAAAAAGGGGGAGTTTGTTAATGCAAATATCGTCCTAAAAACGTTATTTATATTTTACGATCTTTGCTTAATTTTGTTAATGACAAATACAAAGTTTATCTTTAAGCAAAGCATAAATAAGATTAAGTCTTTTACATTTATAGTGATAAGTCTTTTTGAAACACATTTACACATTACATGTTTGCTAGGAATAACGTCACATACATTTAAATTTTAATTTCTTAAATTAGAAACTTTAATTCTTAAATATTAGGATGACATCATGGCATGCATCATGAACACAATCTTGGAAAGATTTTATGATATTTTGTTTAGATCTTCAAGCTAAAGAGTTGACATTTGAAGATATGGAAAGATATGGGAATATCTTAGCTGGCCTGACATGGCAGATCCAAAGCCATACAAAGGCGGATCCAATTGTTGGGATCCGCCAGATCCGCCAACTATTGTTCAGCTTTGCCTATAAATAGCAAGCTGATCATTTGGCCATTTTCATCACTCATATAGCTTAAATACATACTCATTCATTTACATATCACTAACCCATATCATTCTTTCATTTCATTGATCTTTCCTTTTGTAGCAAAGAAGATCACAGCATATAAGGATCAACCTTCTATTGTTATCCTTTTAGTATAGAGTCTGTGTGATTTTGTTTTAGTTCACACATCATTGTTTGTATCATTTATTCAGTAGAGTTTGGTTAGTGTTTTAGTCCTTAAAACACAAAGAGTGTCGGGAGTTATGAAAGAACCAGCAGGAGTGGTTGTACCCTTGTGAAAGAACCAACGGGAGTGGTTGTACCCTTGTAAAGAACCCGGTATTTAGCTTAGTACCGGATAAAGATTAAGCGACGTGTAAATGTTTTCTCCGCCTAGAAGGGAGCTTGTTTCTTAGTGAAGAAAAACTCTCGATTTAGAGGCTCGAGGAGTGGAGTAGGGCAAGGAAGAGAGTCCTTGTAGCCAAACCACTATAAATATCCATGTTGTGTGGTTTGATCATTCCTTTCCTTACTTACTTATATTATATTGTTTGTTTGTGCATACTTACTTTGAAATCACGTTAAGTCACAAAGCGAATTAATTTTAAAACGGTAAAACTATTCAACCCCCCTTCTAGTTTTCCACAACCTAGATTACAATGGAAAGGTAAATTTCATACTTTCATTACTAGCATATCAACTGATGTAATGAAACTATGTTAATTTGCAAGTTTCTAAATTAGATACTTATTAGAACAAGTGTCAATATGGTAATAAGACTACTTCAAACTAAATACTTATGTATTATTAAAATGACATAAATAAATGAAGTAATCTAATACTACTTTAAATTTGAATATTTATGTATTCTTAGAATGTCATAAATATATGAAGTAATAAATTAACTTGAAATTACTATTGAAACCAAATTGTGGTGTTCATGATTACTTTAGTTATACATGTTTATATTTTATTGTAAAGTTATAAATATGAAGTCTTTGAATTGTTACAAGACTTATAATAAAGTAAGACGTTAACTTATTATGTTTTTTAATTAAGACATATACAAGAAGTCATTGAGTTGATCAATGATTAATAACATATATTGGGATTATAACAGTTTATGTCTTCTTGTTAAGACATGGACATGAAGTGACTTGGTCAAAAAGTACTTATGTTATATAGCATGCAATTGGCTTGGAAATTCTATTATACCATTAAGCTGACTTAGTTGGTGAATAGAAAGGCCAAACGAAATATATTTATCTTACATATTGTTAGATTGTCTTACTGTATTAGTTCTAATGAAATACCTCAAGTTTGTGGTGTGTTCAGTTAGAAGAATCAAACTCTATTATTATTGTTTGATTAAAGATAACTATAACTTCCTTTCTTCCAAAAGCTATCAAGGTTAGAAAATTGAGTATGGGTAGTATATACTCAATTAGACTCCAACCTAGAAGATTAATAAAACACCATTTATTATGGAATGTGATAAATCACATTAAGTCTTAAAATTGAAGTTCTGAATTTGTTAAACTGCTTTTGAGTAGGTTATTAACAAACTTAATGTAAGGAACTTCAATACGTATTTGTAATGTCCCAAAGGAGAACAATTTTGTGTTGCTCTACTTGCTAAAGTATTTATAGATAGTCTATAAATTGCAAAAGGCAAGTGGAAGTTTTATCTTGAAAAGATAAAGTTACAAGATACATAATCTTCTAAAAATACACTAGTAAATGTCATGATGAGGATTAAACATGTTAATGTTAAATCTCAAGATGATGGAATTCTCATTCATAGATCCGTAAGGATATCTCAAGTATTTGAATAATATGTTGAGGATTATGAGTTACAGGATTATGGTAAACCTGTTGATCATTAAGATAAATTGCAAATATAGAATTTGGCAAGTTACTCATACTATGAATGCTTAGATGCAGTCCAGAAAGATAACTAGTTTTGGAAACTTAGTTAATCTTGAACTCTATAGTTACACTATAGAATGAAGATGAGTTTCTTCAAAGGGAATGAAAATTCTAGAGATTTAAATTCTTGTGTAGAAATCATATGGAAAAATTTTGTATACATATTTAATGTATGAAAAGATTATTAATCACACTTAAGCAATTAACTGTGATTGAAATTCTTTCTAGGCACATTAAATGTATAAAGATTATGATTGTCATTCTTAGTTTCATTAATATGAAATTGACAATGGAATATCAAAACTCTTTCTTAAATGATTACTTGTGCGAGGACGATAAGTAATTAAAAGGGGTATTTGAATTCAAAATAATTTTTGGAAGTATACAAAGTGCAATAATTCATGAATGGATTAAGGCATGCATCTAGGAGATATACTTATGTTTAATTATTAAATTCAGTTTTGATTTATAATTAAAATAAGACGATTTCTTAGTATTCCTGAAAGCTAGTGGGAGTGTTATATTTATTTTCTTATTTCATATATGTTGTATAACATATAGGAAGTAACATTCCATTAACATTAAATGTTAAGTCTTAGTTTGGAATAAAACTTTACTTGGAAATTTAGAAAATAAACATACAACATTGGAATATATGTTTATTGTTATAAACATAAGCGGTAAAATAATTGATTCTAATAGAACATGATATACTATTAGAGAGTCTAAATAGAAACATATATTTGAAAAGATATAACATGAATGAAATCTAAGTTTGACACAAGGATTTTTCATGTACATCATGTTGTTTGTTGTATCATGCTTGAATGAAAGATGATTTGACAACATTAATATCTAATTGAATGTTATTAGAAAACTAAGTGTAATGGATATGGTTGGATATAGAATTAACATCCTCATCCTGGAATTGCTCTAAATTCTAAGCATGAACCATATGGCAAATTGTTGCGTAATTGATATAGCCAACAAATCTTGAATGATTGGAAGGTATCAAACATTACACAATGGATATTAAAGTTTACGGGATTTTAAAGAGCATATTGTTGTTTGCATACAATGATGCTAATAAGATTGAGATGACACTCAATACTAGTCATGGTAGGATTTCATCCTAGTTAATGGCCATGTGTACTAGTTATGCATAATTGTGAGCATAGTTGCATTATACATTAAAGAATTAGAATACTTTAAACTATAAAAGGTTTGATAGTTTAATTGTCATAATTCGTGGTTGAGGATGTCACGCATTTTATGAAATATTATGTGGCAATATCAAGATAATTGAATGTATACATACAAGAATTTCACTAATTGAATTATTGAAATAAGTATTCTCAAAATTCCGATAGATCAAGATTAGTTGATTTATGCCTTGTCAACAAGTATGTTTGACATGACTTGAGGCATAATTCATTAATAAGAATTATCATGCATTGATCTATTTTAGTATTTGGATAAGAGATGTTAAGCAATTATTATTTACAATGAATTAAAGTACTAGGTACGTTTGTTTTCATTAATAATAGATTGTATCCTATATTTGCATGTTTAAATCCGTGAATAACTTATGTTATTCTAAATTGTCCGTTGTCACTTAATGATATGGGAATATCAATAAATCAAGACAAATTTGAATATTGGTAGAATATACTTGAAAGTATATTGATGCGTTGTCATACCAATTTCACATGATATTCAATGAATTGAATATAGGACTTATCCCAACTTCATGAGTTTACTTTATGGATCTTGTCATCAAGTAAATCATGTGAATATAGTTATCCTCAGACTTGAGATGCCAGCTAACTGTCATGCATGTAGTGCATTTTTGTGATTCAATTTACCGCTATACATAACTGGTAGCTATAAGGATTGTTTTCAGGAATGTTGCAAAGTGCGTGGGTTATGCTCGTAGTCAAGAAAGAATTTGTTCCTTCAAATTGTTTGAAGTTTAATACTGCTGGGCCCCTCGTAGGGTTGACAAGATGTTTGTGCGGCCGCACCCAAGATCTCCCCTGAATATATTCCGAAGATTTGGTAATCTTGCTCAATAAAAAACAACGAGAAACAGAATAATTAATAAAGAATGACTGAGATCTATATCTTTATTAATGTAGTATTAGAAACAAAAGGATGAGTAAGGGTAAATCGGTTCACGTAGACTAGCGATGTTTAGTGAACTTTTCCATTGGCAAAAAGTATCGAGATGAGGTACGGTGTGATGTCGTGCCAATGGATGCATGTCACTTACTTTTGGGAAGACCGTGGGAATTTGATAGACAAACCGTACACGATGGGATGAAAAACAAGAATGCTTTTGTGATGAACGGGGTCATGATTGTCTTGGGTCCTTCCAAATTAAAGACAACAGTAAGCTCAAATAAAGGAGGATGTAATTTATTTATATCAAAATCTGAGTTTAATGAAGCTTTGCAAGAATCTAAAGTAACTTATGCTTTGGTGGTAAAAGAAGTAGGATATGAAAACCCAAAACCACCTGATGTATTGCTCCCTTTCCTTGACCAGTTTCAATGTATTTTCCCACATGAAATTCAAGCAGGTCTTCCTCCCATGAGGACCGTTCAACATTGTTTAGATTTGGTTCCAGGTTTGAATTTGCCAACCAAACCAGCATATCGAATGAACCCAACTGAAAATGTTGAACTTCAACGACAATGGGATCTTGTACTACCACAAGCTGAATTTGCTTACAATCGTTCCTGTAGCCAAACTACAGGTAGGAGTCCATTTGAGGTTGTTTATGGATGCAATCCTTCAAGTCCTCTTGACCTTGTACCTCTACCCAAAAACTCCAGTTATATTGGTGATGGATATGTACGTGCCACAGCTGTCAAAGAGTTTCATGAAAAAGTAAATTTGAAAATCAAAAAGCAAAACCAGAAGTATGCAAAGCAAGCTAACAAGCACAGAAAGGCAGCAATTTTCAAAGAAGGTGTCTTGGTTTGGGTCCACATGAGTAAGGAACGCTTTCCGCCAAGCCGACATGCTAAACTCCAGCAACGAGGAGATGGTCCATTCAGAATTGTGCAATGCATGGGGGACTTTGCTTACAAGGTGGAGTTGCCTGGACATTATAGTGTTTCAGCTACTTTCAATGTTAAAGACTTTTCTCCATTTCATGAAGAAAATGAGTTAAACTCGAGGTCGAGTTTTTTTCAACAAGGGGGGAATGACACAGTTAGCCTCAAAAACTGCTACCATGGGGAAAACAACAGTTGTGCTCATGACAGTAAACTGGGTCAATTTGTGCTGATGACCACCTGTTAATATTTTAGCGATAACTTTCTATTCGGGACTCGGATTGATGTCATTTTGATTGTTTTGGAAACTATACAAAATCCTCTACAACATTGGATCTGTCATATTTCGTGGTCTCTGGAAGAGGTTGGTCAAACAAATGTATCTTTTGTACTTTCTGCCTGCTGTCATTTACTTTCAAGAACCTGATCATTTTCTAGTCTTTAATAAAATTGGGTGTTTCAATAGTAATTATAGGATGGGTAGCTGAATAAGTAATTGTAATGAATGCTTTTGTGCCTTTATGAAGGGCCAAGAAGTTCATTGTATGGAGATTATGAAAGATAACAAACTCCTCTTTTGAGTGTCCTCCATTTGTGAGTTGAATTTTATTCCTCTAAGTGTGTGTGTTAAGTGTTGTGTTGCTAACTCCTTGTGCTCATCTCTGTCGATCGGTGTCATTTGGTATCAAAGCCCAGTTTGAGAATTGTTGGCCGACGTCGTACCCGTAACGTCAACCAATTGCATGAAGAACCTGACCCACGAGACATTGAGGTGAATGAGTTAAGACAGATTGTACAACAACTCCAGTTGCGTCTCGAGCGCGTGGAGGCTCCTAGACAGAACCATAATGAACCAGAAAATGAAGATTCCGAAGATGAAGAATTCAACCCCTTCCATGTTAACCGCAACTCAGAATCTAGTGATGAAGTGTCTCAATATCATCACAATTATCGAAGGAACGATCGTTCCCAACGTGGTGCTAACATGAGGGTAGATATTCCAGTGTTTGAAGGTAGAATACAACCCGACGAGTTCATTGATTGGATTCACACGGTTGAGCGCGTTTTTGACTATCAAGAAGTCCGTGAAGATTTGAAGGTCAAAATTGTTGCCATTAAGCTTAAGAAACATGCTTCTGTTTGGTGGGAACAATTAAAGTTAAGAAGAGCTCACGAGAACAAACCGAGAATTAGAACATGGGAGAAAATGAAACGTGAATTGCGAAAAAAGTTTCTGCCTGATGGGTATTTACAAGAAGCTTTTCTACAATTACATGACTTTGCACAACGTGATCTATCCGTGGCTGATTACACAGAGGAGTTTGATCATTTAATGTTAAAGTGTGGTATTGTGGAACCCGAGGAACAAACTATTGCACGATATCTTCGAGGGCTACGAAAAGATATTCATGATGTTGTTAATTTACAGCCCTTTATCTCTTACAGTGATGTTTATAAACTTGCCACTAAAGTCGAGAAACAACTCAAGGAGAAAGAGGGTCGGAAATCAGCAACATATGGTGTTATTCGAGGTCCTAGTCGAGGTTATGCAACTAATCAGGCTAGTGGTTCACAAAGTACCAAATCAGAAGCAACAAAAGCATCCCAAACCCCACAGACCCATGATGTAGGGGCTGGTCCTTCTCGAAATAAACAAAAATCAGTGCAATGTTTCAAGTGCAAAGGATTTGGGCATATTTCGTCTGATTGTCCTAACCAACGGGTTTTTACTCTTTTAGAGGAAAATGTAGAAGACGGATATGACACTCCTCCAACATTTGATGAACCACAAGAAGATGAACTTGAAGATATTATTTATGGGGACACGGGCGAGTTATTAGTGATTCGGAGAGCATTACCTATGAAGTCAAACGGAGATGAAGCTTGGCTTCGCAACAACATTTTCCATACGCGATGCACATCGAATGGAAAGGTGTGTGACGTTATTATTGATAGCGGGAGCTGTGAAAATGTTGTGTCCGAAAACATGGTAAAAAAGTTAACTCTCACTACCAAAAAACACCCGCATCCTTATAAACTTTCATGTTTAAGCAAGGGTAAATCGGTTCAGGTAGACCAGCGATGTTTAGTGAACTTTTCCATAGGCAAAAAGTATCGAGATGAGGTACGGTGTGATGTCGTGCCAATGGATGCATGTCACTTACTTTTGGGAAGACCGTGGGAATTTGATAGACAAACCGTACACGATGGGCTGAAAAACAAGAATTCTTTTGTGATGAACGGGGTCAAGATTGTCTTGGGTCCTTCCAAATTAAAGACAACAGTAAGCTCAAACAAAGGAGGAGGTAATTTATTTATATCAAAATCTGAGTTTAATGAAGCTTTGCAAGAATCTAAAGTAACTTATGCTTTTGTGGTAAAAGAAGTAGGATATGAAAACCCAAAACCACCTGATGTATTGCTCCCTTTCCTTGACCAGTTTCAATGTATTTTCCCACATGAAATTCAAGCAGGTCTTCCTCCCATGAGGACCGTTCAACATTGTTTAGATTTGGTTCCAGGTTTGACTTTGCCTACCAAACCAGCATATCGAATGAACCCAACTGAAAATGTTGAACTTCAACGACAATGGGATCTTGTACTACCACAAGCTGAATTTGCTTACAATCGTTCCTGTAGCCAAACTACAGGTAGGAGTCCATTTGAGGTTATTTATGGATGCAATCCTTCAACTCCTCTTGACCTTGTACCTCTACCCAAAAACTTTAGTTATATTGGTGATGGATATGTACGTGCCACAGGTGTCAAAGAGCTTCATGAAAAAGTAAATTTGAAAATCAAAAAGCAAAACCAGAAGTATGCAAAGCAAGCTAACAAGCACAGAAAGGCAGCAATTTTCAAAGAAGGTGTCTTGGTTTGGGTCCACATGAGTAAGGAACGCTTTCCGCCAAGCCGACATGCTAAACTCCAGCAACGAGGAGATGGTCCATTCAGAATCGTGCAATGCATGGGGGACTTTGCTTACAAGGTGGAGTTGCCTGGACATTATAGTGTTTCAGCTACTTTCAGTGTTAAAGACTTGTCTCCATTTCATGAAGAAAATGAGTTAAACTCGAGGTCGAGTTTTTTTCAACAAGGGGGGAATGACACAGTTAGCCTCAAAAACTGCTACCATGGGGAAAACAACAGTTGTGCTCATGACAGTAAACTGGGTCAATTTGTGCTGATGACCACCTGTTAGTATTTTAGCGATAACTTTCTGTTCGGGACTCGGATTGATGTGATTTTGATTGTTTTGGAAACTATACAAAATCCTCTACAACATTGGGTCAGTCATATTTCGTGGTCTCTGGAAGAGGTTGGTCAAACAAGTGTATCTTTTGGACTTTCTGCCTGCTGTCATTTACTTTCAAGAACCTGATCATTTTCTAGTCTTTAATAAAGTTAGGTGTTTCAATAGTAATTATAGGATGGGTAGCTGAATAAGTAATTGTAATGAATGCTTTTGTGCCTTTATGAAGGGCCAAGAAGTTATATTGTATGGAGATTATGAAAGATAACAAACTCCTCTTTTGAGTGTCCTCCATTTGTGAGTTGAATTTTATTCCTCCAAGTGTGTGTGTTAAGTGTTGTGTTGCTAAATCCTTGTGCTCATCTCTGTCGATCAGTGTCATTGTTGCTAATGTCTCACTAGGTTGTTTAGCCTGAGAAAGTTTTCTAGTTTCAGTTGGTTATCATTCATGTACAATTGTACCAAAGGGTTTGTGTCACAATATGGTACCCCATGTTGTGTGATAAGCTCCCTAACCAAATGTTGTGTGTTCAATTCCTGCTTAGGACATGTGAGGTAAATTTGTGGTGTAAACATTATGAGATATTTAAAAATGCCATTAAAAAAAAAAAAAAAAAAAAAAAAAAAAAAAAAAAAAAAAAATGTGCATTTGTAGATGAATTTATACTATTTGATTGGAATATATACACTTAAAAGTGTGGAGCTTTTATTAGCTGACAAACTTATAAGGTTAAGCTATTTATACGCGCTTATAAGTATGGCAGAAATTTGTTATCTTTGCGAGTGTTTGAAAAACGCAAAGTAATCACAAACATATCTCTTGTTGTGAAATAATAGAATGAAAGAATTTTGTGAAACTTTGAAAAGCTAAACATTGTTTGAACGTTAATACATCAGCTCATTTACCATAGTTGTGCCGAGATGCTAAGCGATTACAAAATAGCCATAAAAGGACAAGATCATATCCTAGTGGTTTACAATAAAAAATGCTAATGGAAGTTATCTTCTATTAACATGTGATGATGAAGATGTTAGATATATATCATGAATGAGTTCAATGAAGGTCTCTTCTTTGCAAGGAAAGGTTAGACCTCCCATAGGATGATCATAACCAAACTCCTCTTCTGAAAGGTTCAGCAAGGTTTGAAATGAAGGATGTTTTAGATACTTCAATGGAATTATAAACTTCTTCTTATTTGTGCTTTCGCCAACATATACAAAGAATTGGCCTTTCGGTATACTACCATTTACTGCAGCTGTGGATGAATAATATCTTGGCATTCCTTGTTTGGCCTGCTTGATTCTTGGAAATTTGTTCAATCCCATAATCATAGTAAACTTTGAATATCGAAGTATGAACTATGTTATGGTAGGGATTATGAGTTTGTTGAGATAATTTGAAGATGAGCTCAGGAAGTTAACAATTAGATAGCTGTATAAATAGGTGTCTCATTAACCACAAAGTCTACTACAAGGTGAATTTTTCTAGGGAAAAAAACACTTGATGTTCAACAATTTTGAAATAGTCCACGGATACAAACATTTTTGTGGCGAGCTCGTCCAAGAATCAAGAATCTGATACATTTTGGTCCATCCAAGAAATAATTCTCTATGGTATCGTAGTTGCATTTGCAAACAAAGGTACCTTGACTTCATTTATGAATGTTTGTATGTTTTGACATATATACTGGCATCTAATAAAAAAAGTTCAGTAAGTAGTTAATTAAGTTAACTATCGTAATTAGCATGCTTTAGTAAGTTGAATTCTTGAAAGTACAAAGACACATGCAATACTCTTTTTCTGATAAACTTTTTGAAATTGGTAACCCTTTTTTGGGTGTAAACAATTATGTTATCCCAAAGACAAAAAGGATCAACAAAAATAATGTAGTACATGCACAACTGATGTCACGTTATCAAAATCTTCAACTTCCCTCTCAAGCTTTGGGCTCTTTTCTCCAGCATTATTTTACAAGCAGGCCACTAAGAATATCTATAGATAGCATATATGCCGAAACAAACATTCATTAATTTTATACCCATGGTACTTTTTGCTTGGAAACATAACTGCAATAGGTCGATACCATAGAGAAAGTACTCTTGGATGGACCAAATTGTAAAAGATTCTTGACATCTTGGGTGAGCTTGCCACAAAAATCATTTGTATGTTGTGGAGAATCTGGAATGTTTGTAGCACTTGAAGTATCTCGTTAGTTTGTTCCCTCGAAAATTTCACCGTATAGTAGTTATATACACCTATATATACCAATATTAGTATGAACAATTAGACATTCAACTTCTTGTGTGGTTATCTCCAAAGTCTCTCAAGAAACTCATTTTCCTGCCTTCATAATTCCAATTCAAGGTTGACTTTATATTATGATCATGGGCATATATAAATTTCCCACAGTAAAGCATGCTAAGCTCAGAGTGATAAGATATCTGTCATCCTCTAAAGTCATGGATGTACCAAAAGGCTATTTATCCGTATATGTTGGTGAAAACAGAAAAAACAGATTTGTAGTTCCGTTATCATATTTAAAACACCCCTCGTTTCAAGCGTTGTTAAACATGTGCAAGGAGGAGTTTAGCTATGCTCATCCTATGGGAGGTCTAACGATCCCATGTAAAGAAGAGATCTTCATTAAACTCACTCGTGATATTTGTCAAACTTGGTCATTCAATGTGAATAGAAGATGACCATCATAGCGTTGTTATCATAGACAGCTAGACCTTTATCTCCATTGTTCATAAATATATACCAGATCGATCACCCTGCTAAACTTGTAGGGTGATATTTTCATATTGGTTAATGGACATCCCTCTATTTATTCATGGTATTGCATGGACGGATTTGAGGTGGTGCAAAGTGATCAACAGCACTGGGCCTTCAGTTTTTGAAGGGCCCCACAATATTAAGCATCGAGAGTGATAAATTTCATGATATTGTGTTATAAAACTAAGGGAAAATTCCCTAAATACCCCACAAGTACAATGGGGTTTACCCTATATGCCTCCAAAAAAAAAATTTCTCCAAATACCCCATGGGAGAGGGTCGCCCAAATATCTTGGTCGGATCTCATAAAATAGTGACATGTGTCCCTATATATGTCTCCACCAAGTACTAAGATGTACCACTTACAGTATGTACTTTTTTGGTGACTGGGTCTCACATTTTTTGGGCGAATTGGGTTTTTTTTGTCTTTTTGTAAAAAAATATAGTCTTATTTTATTATATAATAATACATACGTCTTGGGCGACTAGGTCCCACTGTTCTTTATTCTTGGGCGACTTGTTAAGTAGAGGGTACACTTTTTTATTACTTTATTGTATCGGAACTTGCGCCATACTTTTTATATACAAAATACACTCTTTATACTACTTTTAATATTTTTAATTTTTATACTGTTAATTCAAAATACATAATACACAATAAGTGTATGAAACACACTTCTTTTAAACTTCTTTCTCTCACAGATCTGAAGCAATTAGAAATACATTTAGGGTTACTCTACCAAAATAGAAAATACATAGATGAACACATTTAGGGTTAAGCTTCTTCCCAATCAATTACACCTTCCTCCTAATTTAATAAATCTCATGGCTGCCTTCTTCCCAATCAATTACACCTTCGTCCTAATTTAGGGTTACTCTACCAAAATACAAAATACATAGATGAACACATTTAGGGTTAAGCAATTAGACACACAAAGAACATGTTGCCCGTCGATGAACACACACAGAACAAGTTACTCTTTGCCCGTCGATCTAACGAAATAAAAACATGCCCATGGGGTAGGGTAAGTAATTATCTTTTCGATTTAGGGTTACTCTAATTTAGGGTTAGGGTTTGTTGGTTTATCTGATTATTTTTTTTTTTTTTGTTGGTTTATCTGATTATTTGATTATTTAATTATTAGTTTAATTGTTCAAGGATTATTTAATTGTTTTTTGGTTTATCTGATTATTTTATTGTTTGTGTTTCTTTAATTAGGGTTTTTTAGTGTTAGGGTTTATGTATATGTA
Organism: Artemisia tridentata subsp. tridentata; assembly: GCA_021014915.2. Lineage (NCBI taxonomy): Eukaryota > Viridiplantae > Streptophyta > Magnoliopsida > Asterales > Asteraceae > Artemisia > Artemisia tridentata. The sequence goes on along the minus strand of CP139501.1, from coordinate 238,293,008 downwards.
TGTCATTTTTTTTATTGTTAGCTTTTTCTTAATTATAACCCGAAGATTTTATATAAAGTTGTGATTTCATTGCTAGTGATAGATGATGTCTGTTTTGGGAGTTGTATATTGTGGTGGTTGTTGTTAATCTGCCTAAGTGTGCCCAATGTGTTCTTGGAAAATCAAACTTCACACAATTTTACAAAACAATTTTCAAGTGCGAGCGTTAGAAACCTTTGTTTTTGTCTTTGCGATCGATCTAAGTGTTGTATCACCACAGTGGTAATCGTCTATTCTATGGGAAACAACTAGGGTAAACGGATCAAGGGGTGATTCCGGGCGACCTTGAACCATAGATGGTCGGTTTACTTAACCCTGTAGAGTTGGGCTCAGATATCGGGCCTCAGATTATTCATCCTGCTTGTGATTAAGACACGGCGGAGGTAGTCTGTACTCCCGATCAGGTTCAAACTACACGGGCAACTGTTTTGACAGCTTGTGATCTTGCGAAGACTTAGTGCATCGGCGGTACACACAATCTTGTAAACTCTTTTGCAAAATTTTGTGAACTTTAATTTTCCACTAACAGTTAGTTTAAAGTTGCTATTTCCGGTCTTAAGGCTCACGCTGTCATATATTATGATGTATGTGGTCCATTAGGTACCTAGCTCGAAAACCTAGTGGGAGCCTTTTGATTCTCCAATTGGGGAAGACTCCTTCCTTGTAATGTGGATTGAGAACTAATTGATTTATCGGTTGCACATTATAGATAATAGGATTACCATTAGTTGATGAAAGATTTTTATTCAACATGGAGGTGTATGTACGATAATTAGGATTGACATTAGTAGATGAAAGGTAGAAGCTTTGGCTAATTAAATTTAGGTTTTCGGTTTTGATATGTTTGGTTGTTTTAGATGACTTGTTCATTAATGGAGATACTGGTTTCTGATTAAGGATATTAAGGGTATGATGAAAACGTATGGATGGGTGTGAATTTATTGTTAGGAACGTGGTTATAGTTTCCGGGCTTGTTGAAGTAGTAGTTTCTATGGGTGTGAATTTATTTTACGAATGATCTTGGGTGATGATAATTTATTTTACTGATAAGTATAATTTAATAAAACTCACTACTCTGTGAGTGGATGCATGTATCAGTATATATGGATCTTGGAGGATTGAGGCAGAAGGTTTGCTAGAATATTGAGGGTAGAAGAAATACAGATCTGTAGTGAAATGATTGCAGTACAATTCTGTGAGTGGATGCATGTATCAGTATATACCAGTTTAATGACTTAGCATTAAAGTAGCAACACTGAAGGTAAATAATTACTCACATTTTTAGTTAGAGTTTGCGTGACAGAATGTATAGTTTCTATTAACTGCTCCCGCTGAACTACTTACAAAACACACACATTCCATAAACTTATGCTACCCATCTCAAGGTACAATCTTAATCACCTTCATTTTGTATTTATATTTAGCAACACTGTAACAAGGCATTCTCTTGTTTCGACGAGTTCTATTTCTTTATCTTGGTTTGGGATACATAATAGTATCATAAACATAGTTTCTCACAGCTCCCTAGGTGTCTGGTAGATAGTACATGTACAAAAAAATGATCTATAATCAGTTATCGCACCAAAGGGATCTAAATATGTTTTTCCCCAGGTCACACAACCTTTTTTATACATTGTAAATAGAGTTATCTTACTTGTAGTTTGCTTCTGATGGGAGGTTTAGTGTCTTTAGCCATACATGGTTATGCCAGTCATGTTCTTAACTGTAGCATACTATTAGTATTCTGTATTGGGATTACGCTCTTCCGAATATATTAACTTTTCACTCTATTTAGAATACTTCAATTAGTTTCTTAAAATTTCTCAAGTTCCAAGAAGTTTTTTGGGCCAATGTTCAAACAAAACGAGTATCTGAACATCTTCTCATGGTTCAGAGAGATCTAAACGAATGTCGTTGACTTGTGGACTCCTCCAAAACGCTTCTGTTATTTGTTCCAATGTCTCTTTCTCTTTTAATTTATACTTGCAACTGTTATAACAACACCAATATATGAGGTTCTGACCTTCTGTTTGTTCTTCAAATACTTGACCTTTCAAAAATATATTCTGTTGTGTGTGGCGTATCTTTTAACCAGACACAAAGTAATTGGTATGTAATACTGCCGTGTTTGTTCTTCCTTTTATGTCTCCATATCAGGTTTTCTTGTGCCTATGTATGTTATTATTCTCATGTCACCGAAACTGTTTTGGCATTATACTATTTATCTTTAGTCTTTATATCTTATGCTATGAGGTACCTATACGGCTAAACTAACATTCATAATTGCATGTGAAGGCTCGTCGAGCATTTTTGGCTCTCAAGGGCATCATAAGGCTCCAAGCACAAGTTCGTGGTCATTTGGTAAGGAGACAGGCTGTTGTTACTTTGAGTTGCATGCGTGCAATTGTTGAGTTTCAGGCACTGGCTCGTGGACGAAGGGCCAGACTCTCTGGTGATGGTTGTCATGTGCTCCGAAAGCACACTCCAGGAGAACTTGTGGTAACTCCTCTGTTTTTACTACACCTCATGTTCTCTAGATGGTATCATCATCCGTGTGATTGCAGCCTCTGCTTTCTATGCACAGTATTTTGTTGTTCGATATGTAACTGATTCTCCTTATTTCTATTTTGTATCTTTAGGATAAGAAAAGGGCGGATTTGCTTGAAACATCTCTCCGATCAGAGAAGCTATCAAAAAGTGCATTTGGCACTAAGGTAACCTCAATAATATACATCATTTTATCATATCGGAACCATTCATACCTTGCACAGGACGGGTGGGTTGGGAGGTCAAGTTGTCATTAACAACTCTAAGCATCCAATTTATAAGGTCAAACTTAGTTCACGTAAAAGCTTCCTAGCGTGCCGCAAAAGGTTCTATTTAGTCTTTTCGGTTGGTATGTATCTACGAGTTTATTTATTTATTTATTTATTTATTATTATTATTATTTAATATGAATGTTATATATTAATAGAATGGCTAGTTATACTTATGCATCATGAGTTCCTTGTAATGTGGTCAGAGCCATAAAAATGAAAATCATAAGAGGAAGAAATCAAGGAAATGAGGCTCTAATTGTGTTCCTTTTGATACATTTTTTAAAATCTACTTGCTAAACATTCAAGTTGGTTTTGTATAATTTGTTAGGAAGAGACTCTTGTCTGGTATAGTCTCCTACAAAGAATGGTTTGTTTTTGCTTGTTTAGCTTATGAGGTCTGTTGTTTTTCGTTGGTCTTTCTTTCTCAATCGCGAACTGTGTTATCTTATATATCACCATTTCGTTACACATGGTTGCTTTATTGCTTATTTTTGTTTATTGAAATTATAGTCATACTTACTATATATTGAGGAGTTGACATATGCTTTATTGCTTATTTCAGCTTGTTGCATCATCGCACACCACAATGCCCTTAAACATCAAGTATGATCCAGTTGAACCAAATTCGGTGAGGAAGTGGCTTGAGCGTTGGTCATCCTCCCACTTCTGGGAACCACTTCCCCAACCCAAAAAGAAACCTGATGCAAAGCCTAAAAGAAAGCAGACAAAACTAAAACCTGAAGAAACCGAATCAGTGAGACCAAAGAGAAGTGTCCGTAGAGTTCCTGCAGCAAATCTCGAGACTAATCACTCCAATTCCTCCGAAAATGACAAACCCAAACTAACTTCAAGGAGAGTGTCTAGTCACCAAGCTGAATCAGTTCAGGAGCAATCTCATAATGAACTCGAGAAGGTAAAGCGTAGTCTACGGAAAATTTCTGTGTCAACATCTGTGGCTGCAGAAAAGTCTGAAATTGCAACTGAGAATTCTCCAGTCAGTCTGGATAAAGCCTCAAGCTCCCCCAATCATGATTGTGGAGATAAACGGGAAACCTTTAACCTTGACGCAAAACCTTTTTTTAATACCAAACCAATGGGGTCACAATTTCGAGTGTTGATATAACTATCCTATTTTTCTTTTTTCCAATAATGAGGTTGAAGTTAATCTTTTTGACTATGGACTCGAGTTGTATTATACGAGTTATGTTGTGCTCTCAGTTTTCTTCTCTTTTGTTTCAAAAACTAGACTTGATCAGCTTTATTAATACTTCTACTTCCCGATAAGATGCTTCAGACCGGATGGAAGAGGTGAATGCATAATTTGGCGAATCCTAGGAGTAAGGAGGCTAGACCATCTCATGCAGTTTCTATATATGGGTCTTTTTGTGCAAACTCGTGTTGTCGTACATTATTAGATGTTAAGAAATAACTTGTAACCTGTTGTTTTTCTTACTTTACTTGTGTCTTTTTGGGTGTGTTATTAGCGAATGTCGGAATGTATAGCAATGGACCCAGTCTGTTTGGAGCTATTTAAAGATCATTGATGTTTTTCATTTTGTTTGGTTTGAGCATCTTGGATGTGGATATTGTGATCATGCTTAGACGCATTATTCCTTTCTTTTTCCTTTTGAAATTGTTATTAAATAAGCTTGTGAAATGTGTAATTATAACAAAACATAACAGCAGTACATCACAATTATATGTTAGTCTATTTTGGCCTTCAAAATCGATTCGACACACGTTAACAAGGTTTAACTATTAGTAAAATGAAATGCTTCATCACAATGGACAAAATGATTAAATTTCACAAGTCTCCAAATCGTTGCTCATTCATCAGTCATCTTTAAGCTAAAATTTTGCCTAATCGGTTTCCACTACAAATACACTTGCACCTAACTACATTAAAACTCTATAAGCAACGATACCAGACTCCATGAGTATCACGTTATCTGACTGGTTTCGGGGACCGGCAAGGTTGATCACTTAGACGGGGAGACCCATTCTACTATTCTGGTTAGTGCTCATCCGTTCACCTTGAAAGTGCAAAGCTTGAAAATATGGTGATGAACAAGCCATGTCTTTGAGGTTAACAAGCGGTTTCATGACTTCATAAACTTCACTCATTAGAGGTCTAACTTTCGGGTCACGGTTGAGGCAGAGGGTAGCCAACTGAGCAGCCTTTTGTGCTCCTCTAATTGAGAATCGGCCTTCAAGTAAGGGATCTATCAATTGGTACAATCTTCGCCTCTCCCCTAGATATGGTCTCGCCCATTCTACAAGGTTATGCTCCCCATTAGGTCTGTTTTTGTCCGTTGATTTTCGTCCAGTTATCATCTCGAGTAAAACCACTCCAAAACTGTATACGTCGCTTGGTATGTGCTTAAACACATACCTTTTCTTGACCAAATTAAGACCAAAACGACCAAAAACTAACCATAAATGCCAAAGATATTGTGTTTTTGTGTTTGTTTCTATGCAGGTACGGATATCATGAATGATGGACAAAATCAAGCAAAAACCGAGAAAACGAGCACGAGATTTGGAAAAGGTCAAAAGCCGAAGCCGGGAAGCAAATGGTCAAAGTTTATGCTCAAAAGTCAAACAAGCCCTTGGATCAAATTTGAAGAATGACAGAACTAGTCCCTGGAATTTCAGAAATTACAACATTGGTCCTTGTTATTTATCTCTAAACCAAAAACAATAACAAAACTATAATCCGGATTTTATAAATCCAGCCCACATTTACCCACAGCCCACTATCCCATGCCCACTCCCATTTAAAACCCAACCCGAATCCAAGCAAATTAAAAACCCGTACCCACCTTTTTATCTAAACCCGGTCAAATAAGAAAATAAATACCAGTCAATCCCCAAAACCCAAACGCGCCAAAATAACTTACCCATTTACTGTTCATTCACCATTTTCCCCAATTCACCCCAATCCATCAAATTAACCCTTCCTTAAATTCTTCTAGAAGCCCTAACATGTCAGGAATGTTATGACACACTGAATGCCAAGGTGGACGATTGGAGGCCAATGATTGGCTTATACACATCACCAAATGATCCTAAGGCTGAGAATCGAAGATTGGTGACCAAGGATAGATCAAGGGCCAAGATGAGAGCTGAGAAGCTTCAAGAAACCCTAGCTCGTGGCTATAAATAGCCCCTCCTCACCCACAAATGAGGCTGTTAGATTTTTAGGCTTTAGGAGTAGGATAGTTTAGGTAGATTTTAATGCTTATTGCTCTGCTTATTTGTACTTTCTCTTCAGTTCTTAATCATTTGTACACAAATTTTATGTTTTAATGAAAGTCAAACTTTGGTCAAGAATACTGTTCATCAACTTATTGGCTTATTTTCAGTACTATTTCCCTTTTCTCAGCTTAATTGTCTTTTTGATTACATTTTGTAACTGATTTGCCAGTTTAAGATTGTTTTTATTAGAATTTGCTTAATATCACTTAAAGAGCCATAAATAGTTTAGGGCTAGTTCTGCTTATTTATTGCTTATCAGTAGATAAATAGTGTTCATTCATTGCTTATTTAGCTTATTTAAGAATAGGTCTTGCAAAATCTAGGTTTAAAATGATCTCTATTAGTTAAAAAGCTCAAATCAGTCTCAATATGGGTTATTTGGTTTTATGGATCAAAATGTTTTATCACTGTTCATGTGCAATTTGCTTAGTTTAGATCTAGTTTAATTCAGGTTGAATAAGCATAATTCAGTAAGACTTAAGTGATTTTGATTCATTTGGAGGTCTTTGGCTTGTAGGAGAAATTTTGGAATCACCACTGCTCTAATAAGCTCAGTTTAAGCTGAGCTTGTTTAAGTATGAATTTTCATCACTTTTGAGTTTCTTATAGTGAGTAAAGTGTAATTGCAAGTTTTGGTTCCATTTCATTGAGTATTAGAAGAGTTAAGTGCAATTTCCCATAACTGCTGCAACAGAGGACAAATGTGCAGACCTGCACAATAATCTGCTCACATCAACCTTTTGTGTACTCTGAATTAGCTTATTCCATTGTGATCTTTGCATGAAATTTGGTCTGTTAAGAGTTAGTAGTATTAGCTTTTTGGTTCTGAGCTTGATTTGGAATTTGTAGCTTATATGCTAGCTTATTTTCAGTCTGCAAGTAAGCCCTTTAGAACTACTTAGGCCTGCAACATTTTCAGTTTCCATTTGCAACTGTTCTTGGGCTCAATTAAGTATCAATTGATCAATAGATTTTGGGCATTTTGATGTTGAAAGAAGCTTCTAGTATAAGCTTTTAAGATCTACTTTTGGTTTCTCCCAATCAGCTCTTGCCTAGCTTTTAGATAAGCTGCTAGTAGGCTGTTCATCATTTGATTTTGCCCTTGATTTGTTACTGCACTAGTGCTTATTAGCTTTTTCTGAGAAGCTTAATTGGTCACTATTAGTTTTCTTGAGCTTGTAGTAGTTAGTTAATCAGTCTTTGAGCTTTTGATGAATTTTGGGACTGTTTAGCTTATTTTTGAGCTTATTTGCAACTGCTTATTTTCCCAAACAGCTTATTAGGGTTTAGTGGAGTTCCAATTTCATTTTTCATAGTTTCTAAATATCATTTAAGATTTTTCTGCAAAGTTACATATTTTTCCAAATCAGTTTAGTATTTTTAAATCATTTAATTAGTTTCTTTTAGTTTTAAATTCATAAATATATATATATATATATATATATATATATATATATATATATATATATATATATATATATATAATTCTTTTTCCTAAAAATTTCTTTTATCATTTAGAATGTAGGAAAATTATTTTCATGCCTGTAGGATTAGTAGTGCTTCAAATTTACTTTTTATTTTGCGCTCATACGTAGTTTTTGATTTATTCGCACGTTTTTAGGATTTCCCTTAGGTTTGCCTTAGAATATAATTTTTCCTTTCCTTATTTACTGTTTTTAGTTTATGTTTCATCATTTTAGTTTTAAAATCATTATCATTCACTTTATTTCACCATTCACTTCACGAATCACGTCCCGAGAACACAAATTCCATTCGATCTTCGTCGGGACAACGAACCTCGGGTTTTCACATTATTTCCCTTTTGTGAATTCCTTTTAAGATATAAATTGTGTTAAACCAATTTTTGGCGCCGCTGCCGGGGAAGGTTGAAGCGAATTTTACGTTCTCGATTCTCGATTCGTGTTTTGAAGATCCTTCCTCGGAAGTTTCTCGTTTTTGTTATAAAAAGAAAAATACAAAAAGAAAATAAACAAAACACTTTGTTTAAAATGTTTCAAAAAATACAAAAATAATAATACATCCTCACTTTCTTGAAAGTGTTGTAAATCATTCCGAATAAACAACAAAACAATCGTGAAATCATTTGATTTTCGGATTATCTTTCGATTACAACCTATACAAGTGGTTTAAGGATGGTTCTGACATTAAATTGCGAACCGAAAGAGGCGGGTTTTTAATCAGATTTTGAGCGGACCTTTTGCTTCTCCGCCACTCTGCGCGTAGTCTAAAGAGAAACGATATCGATTGAGGGATCGGTACCAAAAATATTGTGAATAATTTTCTTTAATATAAAAACCCAAAAAGATTTTATTTTCAAATTTATTTTCCTTTTTGATTTTCAAAATTATAAAATACCAAAAATATTCTTCGCTATCCTCTTAAATGTTTAATTCTTCTCTCTCTACCCTCTCATCGTTTAATTCTTCGCAATGATCGATTTTCCACCATCTCATCCCCATGATCTTCGGACCATGGAGGATTTCTATCATACGTCACTTATCGGTAGAGGAGGACCGATCGCCCCAACATCGGATTTTGTTTTAAAAGATCATATGGTTGAGCTTATTAGTCAAATATGCCAATTCCACGGATTCGAAGATGAGGATGCTAATGGTCATTTGGACAAATTTCTCTCGATCACGCAATTCTTCAAATAAAACGGAGTTCCTCAAGACAACATCCATTTGAATCTCTTTCCATTCTCTTCAACCCACGAAGCTGAATCTTGGTTTTACACTCTTAAAACCCATTCAATTCATACTTGGGAAGAGATGTGCCTCAAGTTTCTCTCAAAATACTTTCCATACTCAAAAACGATGCAGTTTAGAAGAGACATTCTAAATTTCCGACAATTGCATAAGGAATCCGTATTTGAAGCTTGGGAGAGATTCAAATATTTGCTGCAGAGATGTCCGGATCATAGAATTTTGCTCCTTGATCAAATCTTAACCTTCTATCATGGCATAAATATGATTGATCGAGACAAAATCATGTTGGCTGCCGGAGGCAATCTCATGCGAAAGACTCCTCAAGAAGCTTATGATTTAATCGAGAATATGACACAACATCATTATCAGTGGGATACTAGAGTCCTTTATGACTCTACCACTGTTTTGAGTGATCATTATTCCGATTACATTCCCGCTGAGATTGCACAAATTGGGGTCCTTGGCAATCACAACAGTTATATAAATCAATATTGCCAGCAAGGACCGGGTCATCCTAACACTATTCAATTTACATACTCTGATGATAGTGATGAGGATGAACCTTTTGAAGAAGATATAGTTCAGAAAATAATTCAATCTGAGAGTGGCAATCCTACTCCATCTTCTGAACCTATCACTACCGACTCTTCCCCTTCTCTCATGCCGGTTGAGAGAAGTAATATCACTATGGAAGAGCTCAAGGTTTTCTTCAATGATGATCCGATTTCATCAGAGAATGAAGAAAGTAGTCTGGGGGGAGATATCCCTTTGATTGAAAAGATGATATCCGATGAACCATCTCTTTCTCTTCCCCCAATGGATGTTTATGTTGATAAGCCGTTAGATCCTCTGGAGCCAGAGCTCGAGGAGTCTTTACCAGAGTATGAGAGCTTTAACTTTGAGGAGATTAGTGGCAATCCCACTTCTCATCCCGAGTATTCTCTCTTGGCTTACGAATCATTTAGTTTTGATTTCACGGAAGAGACGAGTAGTGGCAGTACCACTTCTCATGCTGATTTCTCTCTTCCAGAATATGATTCGTTTACCTTTGATCTTGATCATGAGGAGTTCTCCGATGAACTCGCTCACATCATATCTCCGCCGGAGTATGATCACTTCTACTTTGATCTAGACAAAGATGTTTTGTGTGACCCGGGGGGAGGCATTCTCAATCATGAGAATTTGCCTATTGATTATTTAATCCCGACCCTCCCTCCCGAGTCATTTCTTGAACAAAAGCGCTTTAATGATCAAATTCAAATTGAGAAAAATGACAAATCTGCTTTTGAGGATGAAGATTTCATCATGATTGTTACCATGACCTTCTTCCCTTTCCTCACATATGATGTGACTTCTCCTCTTCTTCACTCCGTTGGGAGTGAGGATACCATCTTTGACCCCGGTATCATCAATTATGGTTATTCTTTCTTAATACCGTGGGTATCTTATCAGTGTGGAACTTTCATATGCTTCAATGTTTATCCAAACATCTTGAATGAAAGTCCGATTGAGATTATCTCTTCCACTTGCTCCCCCAAGGACAAATAAATTCGGGGTCGAGTCAAGCTACGTGACTTGATGAACAAAAACAAAGCGCTTCGTGGGAGGCACCCCATGCTTATCCTTCTATCTTCTTATCTCTTTTCTAATAAGTGTCGTGAGGAGGGCTTCCTCTTCCATGTCTTGTGTTTCGTGGTTTTCAGTGATGAGTCCAGGATTTTCCCGAATAATGAAGACTCTCATGCTCGTGGTTTACTTCTCTCCACTCGAGTTTCATCATTCGTTGCTCATCCGATATCCTTAATCTTATCGTTTAACGTTTATCTTTGGCATAATTAATAAACGGCCTTAGATTTATGTAGGAGAACCCTTACCTTTAAGACATTGAGGACAATGTCTCGTTTTAGTCTTGGGGGGGGGGGTAATCTTTCGATTTGATTTGTGCCTTGCATTTTTTTCCGTTTACTCATGCAGCCCCGTTTTGCCTCCAAAATTGAAAAAATTGAAAAAATGAGAAAAATTTAAAATTTTTTTTGCAAAAATAGAATAAATATTGACATTTTGTTGACTTTCCGCTGGTGAGAGCAGGAATAAAGTTCTGACTTGATCGGGCGTGTTGAGCCCTAGCTTGTCCCCTTAACCATTTATAATCTATAAGCCCGTGCTAGTTTTTTTACACAAGGAGCTATAAAATGCGAATTCTTTTTAAGAGTTTGCAAGTTCCCGTATCGACTTTATATATGCATGGCTTGATTATAAGGCTAAGCATTCGCGGATTTATATAAGATTTTAAATTTGCGAAAAACAAGAAATGATAGAGTTTATTTAAGTTAGATGCTAAGCGTGGAGTAGTTGGTTCTCTTTAGAGCTCATCGAAGTTACTTGTGGCCTTTTGCTCCCACAAAATTGTTTCACTATATATAATTGTAAGAATAATTAAAGATGTTAGGTTTAGCCGATGATTAGTTCTTGGACTGCTTAAAAGAATCCTTGTTTTGAAAATTAGGTACACATCAAGGTTCCTTAATAAATTCGTTTAATAATAATAAGTTAAGTGCTCTAAGCTACGAATTCGAGATCGGGCCTTGGATCCTTATTTCTGAAAGGCGTTTAGGTCTTGGCTACCCTCTTGCACCGGCCCTTGGACCTCTAGTTCAGGAATGTGTGAGGTCTTGGTCTAACCACCTTGGATCCTCATTTCAGGAATGTCTAGAGTCTTGGAACACTCCGTTGTAACGGCCCTTGGATCCTTTATTCCGAAAGGTGTAAGGTCTTGGAACTTAACCTTGAAGTTCCGTCGTTTAGGGTACACAAGTGAAAAGTTAGTGATAAAAAAATATAAAAAAAAATAAAAAAAATATAAATAATAATAATAATAAAAAAGAAAAATGATGAAAAATAGAAAAAATGCAAAAATATAAATAAAAACCTTGATGTGGACCTCATTTTCAAAGCAACGGTTCTCGAGAGAAGATTGAAAACTACTTAGCGTCTTAATTTAGTATCTTTATCGGATTAAAAATTATCGAAACGAGAATATGAAGAAATTCATGTCTCACCAAAAATAAAATAAATATAGGCAAATTAGGAAAATGGGAACAAGAGGTAATTACACAAGTAACTTCTATGGGTAGTGTTGGCATCTAACTTGTAAATAGACAATGATTTCATTTTTAAGCTTAGTTTGGGGACTCGCAAAAAATCAGGAACGACGAATTTTATACGTATGGTCACTTCTTTATAAGTCGTGTTTCCTACTCGTTGACCCTAAAAGTTATTGAAAGATAATGATTGTCAACAAAACCGTCACATGATCATAATAAGAAAATACAAAAATAGAATAAAAGGAAAAATTGGGAGTTTTTAGAACTTAAGATTTCTTAATCTCTTTTGAAAATTTTGCTACTTCTCAAAGTTAGTAAAAAGAGATTAGAAATTTTTAGTCTCCAAAAAACGTGTTTTTATAACATTGCGTGAGGACACTGCAATATCTTAGTCTAGGGGAATTTTGGTATGTGCTTAAACACATACCTTTTCTTGACCAAATTAAGACCAAAACGACCAAAAACTAACCGTAAATGCCAAAGATATTGTGTTTTTGTGTTTGTTTCTATGCAGGTACGGATATCATGAAATATGGATGATGAACTCAAATAAGTACATTTTATTACTATCATTTATCCTAATAATTTGACTTGTTTTATTATATTATGTATGAGGATTGATACTTAATCGTTTACTTTTGTAATTCTCAGGTAAAAACAAGCATTTGGTGAAACTTGGCGATTTTGGACTAATTATGGAGCAAAACATGCAAGAAGTTAAGATTCTACCGAAATGTACAAGATCAAGACATTCTGCTCCAGATGCGCCGCATCTTGCTTATCACATACGGCGCATCACTATCAATATTTCACCAGATACGATCCAAGATACAAGAGGACATGCGCCGCATCTATTTATGGAGTTACGCCGCATCTTCTGGCGGTGTACGAATATTCCTGAATATTATAATCTTGGACCCCACGCGAAGTTAAGTCAATGCGCCGCATCTACTTACTAGATGCGCCGCATCTTACCCTCAGACAGAAACTATAAATACCCCAAGACCAGACGAATTCGAAAGGCAGAATATTAGACAGAAGACCGAAGTACAGAAACCCTAGGACGAATTCAGTCGAATAGGCAGCACAAGACACACCCAAACGAAGATACAAGAGCTGTAAGAAGGTGCTGCATGTGTTTAATTCATTAAGTAGTTTTGTTTTATTATGTTAGTAAACTTTAATTCATCAAGATTGGTGGCTTGTGTAATGTGACAACGGAATCATTAATTAAAGTTTATATGTTGATGTCTTTGGTGACTTTTATTAGTGCATTGATAACCTCTGTGTCTAGCTGAGCGTTGATCGGGTCGCCATGCCTCTGCCCTCGCCTATTTATTAGATCGCCTATGCATTCTATCGTCTGTAGAAAAGTAGGAAGAAAGATAAATAGGATAGTCATAAGTAATCATTAAGGGTTTACTCGCCGATAAGATTAGAACCAACGAGAAAGGACTTAATCTCGGTGCGTTGCATCGAACTATACACTTCATATAAAACTAGCAATAAAACAAGTGACAAACTACTTTATTGTCTCGAGTATTTATCTGTGTACGTGTGTGCTATTCACTGATTCGTGCCTATTGGTTTAGTTTATTATTTAATTGCAACCAAATCGTGCCAGTCTCTCAGGCTGAACCCCCTTGCGTTAGAATAGGTTGTATAGCTAACTTAATATATTAAAATACTGATTAGAATAACTAGATAATACGTTCCACTCTTAGTGATCGACACTCTACTTACCATTATATTCATACTGACCGGGTACACTGCTCGTTAAGTGTGTGTGTTATTGATAAGTCGGCTAAATATAAATTTAAAACTTGAGTAGGCATTAATACTGCTAAACCGCAACGACACATCGCACACATCAAGTTTTTTGGCGCCGCTGCCGGGGAGTGAATTGTTATTATCTGTTAATTTGATTAGTATTTTAATTAGGTTTTTAATTTTTTTTTATCTAACCGCTAATTTTGTTGTGCATTAGATTAATTTGCATTCATTGTACTATTTTGCATATTTTCTGTTTTTGTGTGTTATTTGTTTGCTTTTATTTGTGTTTATTTTCGTGTGTTTTATTTGTTTTTTTTTTTATTTTTCGTATTTTCTGCATACTGCTATCGTTGTACTGAGCTAAATCAAACGATACGGCGCATCTGATCTCTCAGATACGGCGTATTGCGTTTAATTTTTATTAAATACAACGCGTTTAATTAATTCGATACGACGCATCTTTTCCCCAAGATACGGTGTATCTGTTTTTGATAAAAAAAAAATTTCTAAACGTTAACGCGATACGACGCATCTGCTTTAGCAGATACGGCGTATCTATTATTTTAATTAAAAACAGTTTTCGAATTATTAAACAGATATGGCGTATCGATTTTTATCGATACGGCGCATCTTCTGAATCAAAAATCTTATATTTTGAAACGTAACGGAAAATACGGCGCATTAACTTTTGTTAATACGACGCATTTAATTTTAAATAAATATCGATTTTTGATAATTAAAACAGATACGGCGCATTCTGATTTATAAGTGGCGTATCTATTTTCTGAAAAAAGTCTGATTTAATTTTAACGATTATAAGATACGGCGTATCCAACTTTTTGGATACGGCGCATCGTCTGCAGATATCAGCTATTTGTATTTTTATATCCGTTTCTGAATTCATTAATTTCTCTTCTAGCGAACAAATCCTACTGATGCTTTCGTGATTATTTCAGAAGGATAATGGAAGAATTCGGAGAACTGATTGACTTCGACTTCGAAGCCAATTTTATGGATGGAGCATTAGTGCATGATATATCACCTGAACGTTACGATGGGGACTACATTGAACTTAATGACCTTGATGGACCATTAGAATCCAATGACCTGTTCATGGATGATGCGGAATCTGAGCTAGACGAAGGAGAAATTCTGGATAGTCCAAAAGTCAACGTTATTATTACTAGGAATTAGGAATGAATTTGAGGGATATGATGGTTCTTGGGATTACGGTAGAAGGATCCACGCCGATTGTGCTTACAATTTGCAATTTCCATGCATGATTGGGTACAAGTGTATTGACGCCAATTTCTTTCCTATTTTACCAATCAATGTCATGTCAAGAAGCTTTTACAATTCTATTATGAGAAATAAAGCGGAGTATAAGGGAAAGAATGTAGTTGGAGCCTTCATTAATGTCCCGATCTTCGTTGGACGCTTTACTATTGTTACTGAGTTCGCCGTTGTTGAAGACATGAATGCCTATTGTGACAGCAATATGGGTGACGTGATTGTTGGAAAACCATTTTGTAGGGAGATCACTATTAATGCAAAACGATTTGAAGGAAAGATCACCTTTCAATGTGGAAGCAACGTTATCACTTATATGATGCCCCGCACTCACCCTGGATTTAAACATACTACTAATAGGTTCTGCTACAAATTTTCTCCATTCCTTTTTATTAGTGATAATGACATAAAGAGAGGGATTGAGTACCCATATCAATTGATGGAAGGATTCTACAATGGAGTGTTGAAATTGGGACCTGAATATATACGTGACGAATTAGTTGCTAAATGGATCCTACGTAAGCAATGTGGGAATCAATGATCGATATTAAAGAGCTGAACGTGAGTCTAACTTGAAGACTCTGGAATAAAGACAAGTGCTGACCGGGAGACAACCCGGAGAAATTTTTATTATTCTGTTTTTGTGTCGAGTCAGTCAGGCCGCATAGGATACGGCGCATCTCAATTCTGAGATGCGACGCATCTCCTGCAATGGTCATATCTTTATTTTTCTGCATTTTTTATTTTCGACTTTAAAACTTTTTATCAGTTTATTTCAATGCGGCGCATCCCTGGTTAAGGATGCAGCGCATCTTTTATTCTGATCCGTATTTATTCCAGGCTCGATACGGCGTATCTTCTTCCATAAGATACGGCGCATCGACTGACCTGATGATTTTCAGTTTTTATTTTTAAGTTTTATTTTTCCTAACTACTAATGTATTATGCAAGTTTGAACCTTTCTTAACTTAGGTGTGTTTTAAAGCCTTGGTGGTATTATAGATTCCTGCATTTCCTGTGGATACATCTATTATGAAGCTTAAACATTCTAATCCACAAGAAAGATGATTTTTGCTCTTATACTAATGGAGGATCATACCGAGCAAATCTCAGGGGAGTTTTTCTGTTCTAATTCTTTTATTTTCCAGTTTTTAACCTTTTATACAAACAACGAGGACGTTGTTTAACTTAAGTGGGGGGATTGGAGAATTAGAACACTTAACACTTACTTGTCCTAAACTTTTCAAAATATGCTTAAAATGTGCTTAATATATCAAAACTTAAAATTTTTAGCATGTTTTTGTTAAAGTCTAAGTTGCATAGCTGCACACATGACGTTATTTTCAAAAATTGTGATTTTTCAAAATTCACAAATCTATGAGTGTGCCGGTGACTTGTAAACTTTAGAACTTGGCTTGTATACTATTCGAGACCACCATAATAAGTATTATTTATATAATTGGAATGACTAGTCTAAATTGGTAAATTTCTAGGATTACACCCAAAAAGCCTATTATATGTTATGTGTTATTAGCTAACTACACTGGTTAGTTAACCCCCGTATAAACCCTTTTGTTACTCTCACTTTTAGAGTAAGATACCCCTAGAAAAAACTCAGAGCCATTCCTTTCGTTTCTTACACCTTTGTTAAAATGTTTCGTTACACCCTTACACCTTAGCCTACCCTGTAGATTAAAATCCGTGGTTGGTTAATTGCTTTAGGCAAAGTGTGTTTCCTTGCATTACCTGTGTTCGCGTGCGTAATTCATTATCTATGGTTAGGTCGGGAAATTGCACAATGCAATTGGAGTGAAAGTAAATATTGTATATCTTTGAGTTTATTTTTCGTGTGTTTACTACTTTCACTATTACCATTATTTCTGAAGTTATGAAAAGTATGGAAAAATTATCCAGAATTATCATTATAGTGATGTGGTGAAATTTTACACATCTATGTTTATGTTTCAAATTAAAAAAAAAAAAAAAAAAAAAAAAAAAAAAAAAAAAAAAAAAAATTCGAAAAAATGAGAAAAGAAAAAGAAAAAAAGGAAGAGTTGGATGTTTGATTTAACCAACTTATGTAAAGTTTTGTATTAAGTGGTCGATATCACCACTATTTGTTGTATTATATTTATGGATTGAATGGGAGTTGGCAGTTATGGGAACGCCGACTAAGGTTTATTCTTTGATTGAGATCTTGTTGAGTATAATTCGTGTCTACCTAAAGCGTGTGTTTCAAGTGTTAAAGCGTGAGTTATTCTATGATATGAGTCTTATTCATGGGATGGTTGGGATAGTGATTAACCACACTTAGGATTTTAATTTATTTGTTTTGTTTATTTTTCATTTTTACACCAATTTATATCACAAATATTATCCATACCCTGTATTATTCTTTATCCAACCAAACCTTTGATTTATTGAGATTAGGGATTTGAGCAATCTTAAGTATCGTAGTCGTGGATTCGGCTATGTATTTATGATTTTGTCGCCCTTTTTGATATATTATTATTGGTGAAGTTTGGACCTATCTTTAGCCTATTCGAGTTAAGGATTTGAGCAATTGCAAGTATCGTGTTCGTGGATTCGATCATGTATTTGTGATTTTGTCGCCTTTTCTGGAATTTGAGATCGATAGAGATTAAGAATAATTAACCCTTAAGCCTAAAAACCCTTTTTACCGCTTTAGACTTGTTATTCCTTGGCTTTAGTGGGGGAGATGTGTATACTTGCCAAGCTTATGATAGAATATTCGTCACGACTGGACAGTTAAACGATTAGATTTGCTTTTATCAAATTATTTTATTTTACTTCTAATTCGTTAAGTGTTTAGTTGTGTGATTATGACAAAAATGAATACATGCTTAAATATAAAAATAAATCCTAATATCTTTTAGGATACATTTTCATAAGATTAATTCTAAGGTTTACTTGGGGACAAGTAAAGTTCAAGTGGGGGGATATTTGATGAACTCAAATAAGTACATTTTATTACTATCATTTATCCTAATAATTTGACTTGTTTTATTATATTATGTATGAGGATTGATACTTAATCGTTTACTTTTGTAATTCTCAGGTAAAAACAAGCATTTGGTGAAACTTGGCGATTTTGGACTAATTATGGAGCAAAACATGCAAGAAGTTAAGAGTCTACCAAAATGTACAAGATCAAGACATTCTGCTCCAGATGCGCCGCATCTTGCTTATCACATACGGCGCATCACTATCAATATTTCACCAGATATGATCCAAGATACAAGAGGACATGCGCCGCATCTATTTATGGAGTTACGCCGCATCTTCTGGCGGTGTACGAATATTCCTGAATATTATAATCTTGGACCCCACGCGAAGTTAAGTCAATGCGCCGCATCTACTTACTAGATGCGCCGCATCTTACCCTCAGACAGAAACTATAAATACCCCAAGACCAGACGAATTCGAAAGGCAGAATATTAGACAGAAGACCGAAGTACAGAAACCCTAGGACAAATTCAGTCGAATAGGCAGCGCAAGACACACCCAAACGAAGATACAAGAGCTGTAAGAAGGTGCTGCATGTGTTTAATTCATTAAGTAGTTTTGTTTTATTGTGTTAGTAAACTTTAATTCATCAAGATTGGTGGCTTGTGTAATGTGACAACGGAATCATTAATTAAAGTTTATATGTTGATGTCTTTGGTGACTTTTATTAGTGCATTGATAACCTCTGTGTCTAGCTGAGCGTTGATCGGGTCGCCATGCCTCTGCCCTCGCCTATTTATTAGATCGCCTATTGATGAACTCAAATAAGTACATTTTATTACTATCATTTATCCTATTAATTTGACTTGTTTTACTATATTATGTATGAGGATTGATACTTAATCGTTTACTTTTGTAATTCTCAGTTGAAAACAAGCATTTGGTGAAACTTGGCGATTTTGGACTAATTATGGAGCAAAACATGCATAAAGTGAAGAGTCTACTGAAATGGATAAGATCAAGTCAAATCTGCTCCAGATGCGCCGCATCTCACTCATGACATGCGCCGCATCGCTATCAAGATCTCACCAGATACGATCCAAGATTC
This sequence comes from Artemisia tridentata subsp. tridentata, assembly GCA_021014915.2. NCBI lineage: Eukaryota > Viridiplantae > Streptophyta > Magnoliopsida > Asterales > Asteraceae > Artemisia > Artemisia tridentata. The sequence goes on along the minus strand of CP139501.1, from coordinate 238,273,921 downwards.
AAGAGGACATGCGCCGCATCCAAAGATAAAGATACGCCGCATCTTCTGGCGGTGTACGAATATTCCTGAATATTATAATCTTGGACCCCACCCGAAGTTAAGTACATGCGCCGCATCTACTTACAAGATGCGCCGCATCTCACCCTCAGACAGAAACTATAAATACCCCAAGACCAGACGAATTTCGTACGCAATATATTATAACCGAAGACTGAACAAGAGAAACCTAGGACGAATTCAGTCAAGGAAGCAGCACAAGACACACCCAAATCAAAGATACAAGAGCTGTAAGAAGGTGCTGCATATGTTTAATTCATTAAGTAGTTTTGTTTTATTGTGTTAGTAAACTTTAATTCATCAAGATTGGTGGCTTGTGTAACGTGACAACGGAAAGGTTGCACTCCCTTAAAACTGCTTTCTCATTAATTAAAGTTTATATGTTGATGTCATTGGTGACTTTTATTAGTGCATTGATAACCTCTGTGTCTAGCTGAGCGTTGATCGGGTCACCATGCCTCTGCCCTCGCCTGTTTATTAGATGCCTATGTATTCTATGGTCTGTAGAAAAGTAGGAGAAAGGTAAACGGGATAGTCATAAGTAATCATTAAGGGTTTACTCGCCGATAAGATTAGAACCAACGAGAAAGGACTTAATCTCGGTGCGTTGCATCGAACTATACACTTCATATAACACTAGCAATAAAACAAGTGACAAACTACTTATCATAAGGACAGCCCTCTTATTGTCTCAAGTATTTATCTGTGTACGTGTGTGCTACTTGCTGATTCGTGCCTATTGGTTTAGTTTATTATTTAATTGCAACCAAATCGTGCCAGTCTCTCAGGCTGAACCCCCTTGCGTTAGATTAGGTTGTATAGCTAACTTAATATATTAAAATACTGATTAGAATAACGAGATAATACGTTCCACTCTTAGTGATCGACACTCTACTTACCATTATATTCATACTGACCGGGTACACTGCTCGTTAAGTGTGTGTGTTATTGATAAGTCGGCTAAATATAAATTTAAAACTTGAGTAGGCATTAAAACTGCTAAACCGCAACGACACATCACGCGCATCAATTTTTTGGCGCCGTTGCCGGGGAGTGAATTGTTATTATCTGTTAATTTGATTAGTATTTTAATTAGGTTTTTAATTTTTTTATCTAACCGCTAATTTTGTTGTGTATTAGTTTAATTTGCATTCATTGTACTATTTTGCATATTTTCTGTTTTTGTGTGCTTTTTGTTTGCTTTTATTTGTGTTTATTTTCGTTTGTGTGTTTTTTTTTTATTTTTCGTATTTTTTGTTTTCTGCTATCGTTGTACTGAGCTAAATCGAACGATACGGCGCATCTGATTTTTCAGATACGGCGTATTGCGTTCAATTTTTTATATAATACAACGCGTTTAATTAATTCGATACGACGCATCTTTTCCCCAAGATACGGCGTATCTGTTTTTAATAAGAAAATTTTTCTATGCGATAAAGCGATACGACGCATCTTTTCCCCAAGATACGGCGTATCTATTTTTGATAAATTTTTTTTTCTAAACTTTAACGCCATACGACGCATCTGCTTTAGCAGATACGGCGTATCTATTATTTTAATTAAAAACAGTTTGCGAATTATTAAACAGATACGGCGTATCGATTTTTATCGATACGACGCATCTTCTGAATCAAAAATCTTATATTTTGAAACGTAACGAAAATACGGCACATTAACTTTTGTTAATACGACGCATTTAATTTTTAATAAATATCGATTTTTGATTATTAAAATTGATACGGCGCATTCAAATTTCTAAGCGGCGTATCTATTTTCTGAATAAAAGTCTGATTTAATTTTAACGATTATAAGATACGGCGTATCCAACTTTTTGGATACGGCGCATCGTCTGCAGATATCAGTAACTTTAATTTTTCGTATTCCGTTTTCGTTGTTAATTTTCTGATATACTACTTTCTCGAGCATGCCCTACCGATATTTTTGTGTTGATTTCAGGAAGTGCATGACCAGGAGTTCGACTAAGAACTTGATTCAACCTTTCGAAGATCCTGAACGAGCCCTACATTCGCTTAAAAGGCTTTTCAACACAAGAAGCTTTGATCTTTCAAGTTCACTCAAGCTTGATTACTTTTCTGAAGACAAAGAGGAAGTTGAAACAGAAAAAATGGGCGAAAACACTACTATGGAGGAATACATGAACAGTACACGTGCTGATTACACTTCAGGAGTTGCTAGACCAAAGTTTGATGATAAGTCAAAATTCGAGTTGAAGGGTCAGTTTCTCAAAGAGCTCAGAGAGAATGCTTTCAGTGGGACGGAACATGAGGATGCTAATGAGCATGTTGAAAAGGTCTTGGAGATTGCAGATTTGTTTACTTCAGAAGGAGTCACTAACGATCAACTCATGCTTAGAATCTTTCCCATCTCACTAAAAGGAGCTGCTAACAAGTGGCTAAGGAATGAACCTGCCAGTTCAATCACTACATGGGAAGGTTTGAAGAGCAAATTCCTGAAGAGATATTGTCCACCTGCTAAGACTGCTAAAAAAATGGAGGCTATCAACAGTTTCAAGCAAGAGCCTGATGAAACTCTTTATCAAGCTTGGGAACGATTTAAAGATTTATTAATAAAATGTCCTCAACACTATCTAACCCCTATGCAGGAGATAATATTGTTTTATCAAGGACTGGACGTGCCTACTAGACAGATTTTGGATGCTAAGGGAGCTGTACCTCAAATGAGTGCAACTAATGCCAGGAAAGCGATCCAAGACGCTGCTGATCATTCTCAAAAATGGCACGATGGGACCTCTACTAGATCCAAGAGCAGCACTAATTTTGACGGGATTGCTGCTATTCAAGCTCAATTGGATAAAATTAGTAGAGAAATGAAGAAGCGTGATGAAAGAGTGTATGCTGCCCAAGTTGGATGTGAAAAGTGCGAAGGACCTCACTACACTAAAGACTGCCCGAACAAGAATGAAAGTGAGACATTTGAAGAAGCATATTACACCCAATTTGGACAACCATTCCGACCTTCTGGAAGATTTAGGGAAGCTACCCCGGGATTCTATCAAAAGAACAACTTCAATCCCGCTTATCAAGAGAGGAGGCAGACTTTAGATGAAACTCTAAAGCAAATTATGGCCGATGCTGCTAAAAGACATGAAGAGAATACTGCTATGATCAATGAAATACGAGCTTCAACGGACACTACTACAAGAAATCAAGGAGCTTCGATCAAAGCACTGGAACAACGAATTGGTTAAATGAGCAAAGTTCTTCAAGAAAGGGGATATGGAAGTTTACCAAGCTCAAATGAAACCAACCCAAGGGATCATGTCAAGGCCATAAGCACCACTGAAGAAGTCACTCCTAACATACCTAGAAGATCAATGAATGGTAATGATGGTACAAGACCCGAATTTTTCTTTAATTCTTCAATCAGTTTAAGGAGACTACTCAAAGAGAAGACAAAGATTGAAGAAGAGATCAAGGCAACAATGAAAGATGAGAGCTCTGCAACTGATTTAAATGCCTTGCCTCATAAAGAAAAAGACCCAGGAGTTTTACTCTACCTTGTTCAATTAATGATATATCTTTCAATAATGTGTTAGCTGACTTAGGAGCTAGTGTTAGTGTTATGCCTCTTAAGACATTCATTACCCTAGGACTAGGAAAATTAGCACCAACTAAATTACTTATTGAATTGGCTGATAAAACAGTAAAACGACCTGAAGGGATTGCTAATAATGTGCTAGTTAAGATCGAGAAGTTTATTTTCCCTGTAGACTTTGTTATTTTAGATATGCCCGAGGATGTTAAGGTTCCTTTAATCCTTGGAAGACCTTTCTTGTCTACTGCCCATGCTAAGATTGATGTGTTTAAAAGAAAAACCTCAATAAGGGTAGGGAATAATAAACTGGTCTATAAGTGCCAAACTCCTATTAAAAGCATAATTAGAGGTGTCTACATGCTAGGATTAAGAGAGCGTATGGACCTAGATCTAGAAGCTAGGCTTATGGGGGAAACATTAATTCAAAACAACTCAACTAATCCTAATCATGAGAACTTTGAGGAATTTATTGACCTTAATGTACCTACCGAACTTAGACGCGATATTGTTAATGATTCCGATTATGAGTGGTATGATTGCGTAGTAATTAAAAAACGTAGGAGAGTAGTTGAGAAAAAGAATTTGAATAATGATGTGTTTATTGAACTACCACCCCACCTTGCTTATTTATGCTTATATGATAATAAGAATTTCCCGTCTATCATTTTGTCATCTCTGCCCGAGAGGGACAGGACTTTGTTTATACAGGTATTAAAGAAGAACGGCGTGGAAATTAAGGACGAGCAAGGAATGTTCAATATTACTGAATTGGCGATGAGGGAGCGCGACGTTTCCGACTCCTTCAATGATCGATACTAAAGTGCTGAACGTGATTCTAACTTGAAGACTCTGGAATAAAGACAAGTGCTTACCGGGAGACAACCCGGATTTATCTTTTTATTATTCTGTTTATGTGTCGAGTCAGTCAGGCCGCTGAGGATACGGCGCATCTCAATTCTGAGATGCGACGCATCTCCTGCAATGGTCATATCTTATTTTACTTTATTTTTCTGCATTTTTTATTTTCGAATTTAAAACTTTTTATCAGTTTATTTTTAATGCGGCGCATCCCTGGTTAAGGATGCGGCGCATCTTTTATTCTGATCCGTATTTATTCCAGGCTCGATACGGCGTATCTTCTTCCATAAGATACGGCGCATCGACTGACCTGATGATTTTCATTTTTATCTTTTATGTTTTATTTTTCCTAACTACTAATGTATTATGCAAGTTTGAACCTTTCTTATCTTAGGTGTGTTTTGAAGCTTTGGTGGTATTTTAGTTTCCTGCATTTCCTGTGGATACATCTAATATGAAGCTTAAACGTTCTAATCCACAAGAAAGATGATTTTTGCTCTAATACTAATGGAGGATCATACCGAGCAAATCTCAGGGGAGTTTTTCTGTTCTAATTCTTTTATTTTCCAGTTTTTAACCTTTGATACAAACAACGAGGACGTTGTTTAACTTAAGTGGGGGGATTGGAGAATTAGAACACTTAACACTTACTTGTCCTAAACTTTTCAAAATATTCTTAAAATGTGCTTAATATATCAAAATTTAAAATTTTTAGCATGTTTTTGTTTAAAGTCTAAGTTGCATAGCTGCACACATGACGTTATTTTCAAAAAATTGTGATTTTTCAAAATTCACAAATATATGAGTGTGCCAGTGACTTGTAAACTTTAGAACTTGGCTTGTATACTATTCGAGACCACCATAATAAGTATTATTTTATATAATTGGAATGACTTGTCTAAATTGGTAAATTTCTAGGATTACACCCAAATAGCCTTATATGTTATGTGTTATTAGCTAACTACACTGGTTAGTTAACCCCCGTATAAACCCTTTGTTACTCTTATTTTTAGAGTAAGATACCCTTAGAAAAACACTCAGAGCCATTCCTTTCGTTTCTTACACCTATGTTTAAAATGTTTCGTTACACCCTTAAACCTTAGCCTACCCTGTAGATTAGAATCCATGGTTGGTTAATTGCTATAGGCAAAGTGAGTTTCCTTACATTACCTGTGTTCGCGTGCATAATTCATTATCTATGGTTAGGTCGGGAAATTGCACAATGAAATTGGAGTGAAAGTAAATATTGTATATCTTTGAGTTTATTTTTCGTGTGTTTACTACTTTCACTATTACCGTTATTTCTGAAGTCATGAAAAGTATGGAAAAATTATCCAGAATTATTGTTATAGTGATGTGGGGAAATTTTACACATCTATGTTTATGCTTAAAAAAAAAAAAAAAAAAAAAAAAAAAAAAAAAAAAAATCGAAAAAATGAGAAAAGAAAAAGAAAAAAAAGAAGAAAGTTGGATGTTTGATTTAACCAACGATGTAAAGTTATGTAAGTGGTCGATATCACTACTATTTGTTGTACATTATATCTATGGATTGAATGGGAGTTGGCAGTTATGGGAACGTCAACTAAGGTTTATTCTTTGATTAAGATCTTGTTGAGTATAATTCGTGTCTACCTAAAGCGTGTGTTTCAAGTGTTAAAGCGTGAGTTATTCAATGATATGAGTCTTATTCATGGGATGGTTGGGATAGTGATTAACCACACTTAGGATTTTAATCTATTTGTTTTGTTTATTTTTCATTTTACACCAATTTATATCCCAAATATTATCCATACCCTATTATTCTTTATCCAACCAAACCTTTGATTTATTGAGATTAGGGATTTGAGCAATCTGAAGTATCGTAGTCGTGGATTCGGCTATGTATTTATGATTTTGTCGCCCTTTTTGATATATTATTATTGGTGAAGTTTGGACCTATCTTTAGCCTATTCGAGTTAAGGATTTGAGCAATTGCAAGTATCGTGTTCGTGGATTCGATCATGTATTTGTGATTTTGTCGCCTTTTCTGGAATTTGAGATCGATAGTGAATAAGAATAATTAACCCTTAAGCCTAAAAACCCTTTTTACCGCTTTAGACTTGTTATTCCTTGGGTTTAGTGGAGGAGATGTGTATACTTGCCAAGCTTATGATAGAATATTCGTCGCGACTGGACAGTTAAACGATTAGATTTGCTTTTATCGAATTATTTTATTTAACTTCTAATTCGTTAAGTGTTTAGTTGTGTGATTATGACAAAAATGAATACATGCTTAAATATAAAAATAAATCCTAATATCTTTTAGGATACATTTTCATAAGATTAATTCTAAGGTTTACTTGGGGACAAGTAAAGTTCAAGTGGGGGGATATTTGATGAACTCAAATAAGTACATTTTATTACTATCATTTATCCTAATAATTTGACTTGTTTTATTATATTATGTATGAGGATTGATACTTAATCGTTTACTTTTGTAATTCTCAGGTAAAAACAAGCATTTGGTGAAACTTGGCGATTTTGGACTAATTATGGAGCAAAACATGCAAGAAGTTAAGAGTCTACCGAAATGTACAAGATCAAGACATTCTGCTCCAGATGCGCCGCATCTTGCTTATCACATACGGCGCATCACTATCAATATTTCACCAGATACGATCCAAGATACAAGAGGACATGTGCTGCATCTATTTATGGAGTTACGCCGCATCTTCTGGCGGTGTACGAATATTCCTGAATATTATAATCTTGGACCCCACGCGAAGTTAAGTCAATGCGCCGCATCTACTTACTAGATGCGCCGCATCTTACCCTCAGACAGAAACTATAAATACCCCAAGACCAGACGAATTCGAAAGGCAGAATATTAGACAGAAGACCGAAGTACAGAAACCCTAGGACAAATTCAGTCGAATAGGCAGCGCAAGACACACCCAAACGAAGATACAAGAGCTGTAAGAAGGTGCTGCATGTGTTTAATTCATTAAGTAGTTTTGTTTTATTGTGTTAGTAAACTTTAATTCATCAAGATTGGTGGCTTGTGTAATGTGACAACGGAAAGATTGCACTCCCTTAAAACTGCTTTCTCATTAATTAAAGTTTATATGTTGATGTCTTTGGTGACTTTTATTAGTGCATTGATAACCTCTGTGTCTAGCTGAGCGTTGATCGGGTCGCCATGCCTCTGCCCTCGCCTATTTATTAGATCGCCTATTGATGAACTCAAATAAGTACATTTTATTACTATCATTTATCCTATTAATTTGACTTGTTTTACTATATTATGTATGAGGATTGATACTTAATCGTTTACTTTTGTAATTCTCAGTTGAAAACAAGCATTTGGTGAAACTTGGCGATTTTGGACTAATTATGGAGCAAAACATGCATAAAGTGAAGAGTCTACTGAAATGGATAAGATCAAGTCAAATCTGCTCCAGATGCGCCGCATCTCACTCATGACATGCGCCGCATCGCTATCAAGATCTCACCAGATACGATCCAAGATTCAAGAGGACATGCGCCGCATCCAAAGATAAAGATACGCCGCATCTTCTGGCGGTGTACGAATATTCCTGAATATTATAATCTTGGACCCCACGCGAAGTTAAGTACATGCGCCGCATCTACTTACAAGATGCGCCGCATCTCACCCACAGACAGAAACTATAAATACCCCAAGACCAGACGAATTTCGTACGCAATATATTATAACCGAAGACCGAACAAGAGAAACCTAGGACGAATTCAGTCAAGGAAGCAGCACAAGACACACCCAAATCAAAGATACAAGAGCTGTAAGAAGGTGCTGCATATGTTTAATTCATTAAGTAGTTTTGTTTTATTGTGTTAGTAAACTTTAATTCATCAAGATTGGTGGCTTGTGTAACGTGACAACGGAAAGGTTGCACTCCCTTAAAACTGCTTTCTCATTAATTAAAGTTTATATGTTGATGTCATTGGTGACTTTTATTAGTGCATTGATAACCTCTGTGTCTAGCTGAGCGTTGATCGGGTCGCCATGCCTCTGCCCTCGCCTGTTTATTAGATGCCTATGTATTCTATGGTCTGTAGAAAAGTAGGAGAAAGGTAAACGGGATAGTCATAAGTAATCATTAAGGGTTTACTCGCCGATAAGATTAGAACCAACGAGAAAGGACTTAATCTCGGTGCGTTGCATCGAACTATACACTTCATATAACACTAGCAATAAAACAAGTGACAAACTACTTATCATAAGGACAGCCCTCTTATTGTCTCAAGTATTTATCTGTGTACGTGTGTGCTACTTGCTGATTCGTGCCTATTGGTTTAGTTTATTATTTAATTGCAACCAAATCGTGCCAGTCTCTCAGGCTGAACCCCCTTGCGTTAGATTAGGTTGTATAGCTAACTTAATATATTAAAATACTGATTAGAATAACGAGATAATACGTTCCACTCTTAGTGATCGACACTCTACTTACCATTATATTCATACTGACCGGGTACACTGCTCGTTAAGTGTGTGTGTTATTGATAAGTCAGCTAAATATAAATTTAAAACTTGAGTAGGCATTAAAACTGCTAAACCGCAACGACACATCACGCGCATCACCTATGCATTCTATCGTCTGTAGAAAAGTAGGAAGAAAGATAAATAGGATAGTCATAAGTAATCATTAAGGGTTTACTCGCCGATAAGATTAGAACCAACGAGAAAGGACTTAATCTCGGTGCGTTGCATCGAACTATACACTTCATATAAAACTAGCAATAAAACAAGTGACAAACTACTTATCTATCAGGGCAGTCTTCTTATTGTCTCGAGTATTTATCTGTGTACGTGTGTACTATTCGCTGATTCGTGCCTGTTGGTTTAGTTTATTATTTAATTGCAACCAAATCGTGCCAGTCTCTCAGGCTGAACCCCCTTGCGTTAGAATAGGTTGTATAGCTAACTTAATTTATTAAAATACTGATTAGAATAACTAGATAATACATTCCACTATTAGTGATCGACACTCTACTTACCATTATATTCATACTGACCGGGTACACTGCTCGTTAAGTGTGTGTGTTATTGATAAGTCGGCTAAATATAAATTTAAAACTTGAGTAGGCATTAATACTGCTAAACCGCAACGACACATCGCACGCATCAATGGACAAAATCAAGCAAAAACCGAGAAAACGAGCACGAGGAAAAGGTCAAAAGCCGAAGCCGGGAAGCAAATGGTCAAAGTTTATGATCAAAAGTCAAACAAGCCCTTGGATCAAATTTGAAGAATGGTAGAACTAGTCCCTGGAATTTCAGAAATTACAACATTGGTCCTTGTTATTTATCTCTAAACCAAAAACAATAACAAAACTATAATCCGGATTTTATAAATCCAGCCCACATTTACCCACAGCCCATTATCCCAAGCCCACTCCCATTTAAAACCCAACCCAAATCCAAGTAAATTAAAAACCCGTACCCACCTTTTTATCTAAACCCGGTCAAATAAGAAAATAAATACCAGTCAATCCCCAAAACCCAAACGCGCCAAAATAACTTACCCATTTACTGTTCATTCACCATTTTCCCCAATTCACCCCAATCCATCAAATTAACCCTTCCTTAAATTCTTCTAGAAGCCCTGACATGTCAGGAATGTTATGACACACTGAATGCCAAGGTGGACGATTGGAGGCCAATGATTGGCTGATACACATCACAAAATGATCCTAAGGCTGAGAATCGAAGATTGGTGACCAACGATAGATCAAGGGCCAAGATGAGAGCTGAGAAGCTTCAAGAAACCCTAGCTCGTGGCTATAAATAGCCCCTCCTCACCCACAAATGAGGCTGTTAGATTTTTAGGCTTTAGGAGTAGGATAGTTTAGGTAGATTTTAATGCTTATTGCTCTGCTTATTTGTACTTTCTCTTCAGTTCTTAATCATTTGTACTCAAATTTTATGTTTTAATGAAAGTCAAACTTTGGTCAAGAATACTGTTCATCAGCTTATTGGCTTATTTTCAGTACTATTTCCCTTTTCTCAGCTTAATTGTCTTTTTGATTACATTTTGTAACTGATTTGCCAGTTTAAGATTGTTTTTATTAGAATTTGCTTAATATCACTTAAAGAGCCATAAATAGTTTAGGGCTAGTTCTGCTTATTTATTGCTTATCAGTAGATAAATAGTGTTCATTCATTGCTTATTTAGCTTATTTAAGAATAGGTCTTGCAAAATCTAGGTTTAAAATGATCTCTATTAGTTAAAAAGCTCAAATCAGTCTCAATATGGGCTATTTGGTTTTATGGATCAAAATGTTTTATCACTGTTCATGTACAATTTGCTTAGTTTAGATCTAGTTTAATTCAGGTTGAATAAGCATAATTCAGTAAGACTTAAGTGATTTTGATTCATTTGGAGGTCTTTGGCTTGTAGGAGAAATTTTGGAATCACCACTGCTCTAATAAGCTCAGTTTAAGCTGAGCTTGTTTAAGTATGAATTTTCGTCACTTTTGAGTTTCTTATAGTGAGTAAAGTGTAATTGCAAGTTTTGGTTCCATTTCATTGAGTATTAGAAGAGTTAAGTGCAATTTCCCATAACTGCTGCAACAGAGGACAAATGTGCAGACCTGCAAAATAATCTGCTCACATCAACCTTTTGTGTACTCTGAATTAGCTTATTCCATTGTGATCTTTGCATGAAATTTGGTCTGTTAAGAGTTAGTAGTATTAGCTTTTTGGTTCTGAGCTTGATTTGGAATTTGTAGCTTATATGCTAGCTTATTTTCAGTCTGCAAGTAAGCCCTTTAGAACTACTTAGGCCTGCAACATTTTCAGTTTCCATTTGCAACTGTTCTTGGGCTCAATTAAGTATCAATTGATCAATAGATTTTGGGCATTTTGAGGTTGAAAGAAGCTTCTGATATAAGCTTTTAAGATCTACTTTTGGTTTCTCCCAATCAGTTCTTGCCTAGCTTTTAGATAAGCTGCTAGTAGGCTGTTCATCATTTGATTTTGCCCTTGATTTGTTACTACACTAGTGGTTATTAGCTTTTTCTGAGAAGCTTAATTGGTCACTATTAGTTTTCTTGAGCTTGTAGTAGTTAGTTAATCAGTCTTTGAGCTTTTGATGAATTTTGGGACTGTTTAGCTTATTTTTTAGCTTATTTGCAACTGCTTATTTTCCCAAACAGCTTATTAGGGTTTAGTAGAGTTCCAATTTCATTTTTCATAGTTTCTAAATATCATTTAAGATTTTTCTGCAAAGTTACATATTTTTCCAAATCAGTTTATTATTTTTAAATCATTTAATTAGTTTCTTTTAGTTTTAAATTCATAAAAAATAAAATAAAAATAAAATAAAAATATAATTCTTTTTCCTAAAAATTTCTTTTATCATTTAGAATGTAGGAAAATTATTTTCATGCCTGTAGGATTAGTAGTGCTTCAAATTCACTTTTTATTTTGCGCTCGTACGTAGTTTTTGATTTATTCGCGCGTTTTTAGGATTTCCCTTACGTTTGCCTTAGAATAGAATTTTCCCTTGCCTTATTTACTGTTTTTAGTTTATGTTTCATCATTTTAGTTTTAAAATCATTATCACTCACTTTATTTCACCATTCACTTCACGAATCACGTCCCGAGAACACAAATTCCATTCGATCTTCGTCGGGACTACGAACCTCGGGTTTTCACATTATTTCCCTTTTGTGAATTCCTTTTGAGATATAAATTGTGTTAAACCATCACTCTTCGAGGTTAAGTGTCCTGTTAGCAATTAACTTAAAACATTAGCTGATTTGAGTATTTTGATTTCTCGTAGGAAAAAATAGGAAATGGGTGACAAGTAACCTTTGGTCATCTTCAATGCAATAACCGATCAATTTAACCAAATTAGGATGCAACTGATCACCAAGAAAATTAACTTCAGCCTACCACAATGTCAACATAAAAGTCAACACATAATAATGAAGGAACAAACGATTTACAAAATAGATAAACATAGAAACAACGCATACAAGCCATTCTTTGTGACCTTGGAGCCCATCATGGTTAAGGGTCTTGACCGCAACGGATAGACCCGTGCCTTGTTTCACAGGCGTAGTCCCGTTTTCATTGATCCATCTTTTGTAAACACATCCAAAGCCACCCTCACCTAAAAGACTATCGGGTTTAAAACTTCGTGTTGCAGACTTTAGTTCATTATAGTTGAACTTTCGTAGCTAAGAAGCAATTTTTAGCTCCTCGGTCACATTTGGTGTAGATGAGGTGCTTTCCTTATTACTAGTGGTTGCAGATGAAGCGACTGGAACAACGGGTTGGTCTGAACTAGTGTCATCTGTGGACTTACTTTTCGCTGTTTCAGATAACAAGCACAAAATTAGGGGACCAACTTTGTCATTACCAAATATACATATGCATTAATACCTATCTAGTAAAATTTTCTAATGGTTGCAGTAGTTTTTATCTAGTTTCAAAATTTTGTTATTTTAACAATCAAAAATAAAATTGTTATAGTTGTTAAATGCACATCCAAATGCCCTTTAAATGACATCGTCAAGGAACATATACTTCAATAATCATGGATTGAACAGATAGTGACATAGTCATATCACAATATGAGCTAACACTTGATTTCACCATTTGAAGAATCCTAAGAATGGAAACAACTGAAAGCAATATACAGCTAACAACCACATATGGGATGTGATCACAAGAAATTGCGGCTAAAATAGAACTAAATAATGCAAAATAAAGCAACCTGAACGCCTGGACACCATATAAAGAAGTAAATACGATACACTAAATTATACCATTTGAAGATCAATAACTTATTCTAATATCAAAACCATTAATGCAAGATTAGCATAATAGAGCCAGAAATTCTGTGAATAAAGGACTAGCAATACAAGTTGATTATATAATTCCATTTTTGGGGGAATAATTCTTAATGTAAGATTTTATACAACTTAAAAACATGTCTACTAGTTCTTGTGTCATCTTATCTCAATGTTCTGAATTGGACCTTAAAATTGTCGTGCCAAATTAGCTACTCCGTATTAAACTTGTAAAATGTTCCATTTTCGCTATTTATAATGAGTTGTACAATCACCAATGTAGGACACTTCTTTATGTAGATTGCCAATCTATAACATCAAAATTTATGAAATGAAACATTTTTCTAAGAGGGTGTTTGAGATTGCTTATGTTTTTCTGCTTTTCTGCTTTTTTTTAAGCAAAAAAGCAGTTTTCTCATCCAAAACACTGCCTGCTTTTCTTTTCTGCTTTTTTTTAAGCAAAAAAACAGTTTTCTCATCCAAAACACTGCCTGCTTTTCTTTTTCTGCTTGCTTATTTCGTGTTGTGTATTTGATATAAAATAAAAATTACTTTTTACTCTCATATTTAACCTAGAACCTTTATAAATGAAACTGATTTAAAATTTCTATTAAAATTGTTATTTTACATATATTAATGCATTTTTTGTAAAATAAGCAAAGCCAAACACTAGTTCCAAAAGTACTTATAATATACTTGCTTATTTTTAAGCAGAAGCACAAGCAGAAAAAATCCCTAACACCCTCTTCAAAGAATGAATTGGCAAAAACGATTTATACAATCACCAATATAGAACACAAAATCAGAGGCATCAAATGAAATGCACATAAAGATGGAGCTAAAGTAATTCCAAAACATGCATATTATTATTAAACTAATCTACATTACAAAATAAATACAGAGCTATAGTTTTCGGCATAACGAAAAGTGTTGAAAAAATTTACCAGATGGAGTGGTACCACCACAGATAGAGTTGTCCACTTTAGACCTTGTGGATATACACCTCCCCAAGAATCTGAACTTAATCCAACACCCTGCACTTACCTCTATCTCATCTTCTTCCTTCTTACTTTCTTTCATATTATCCACATTCAAATTTCCTATTTTTTCACCATCAATGCCTAATCCTACCCCTATTTTTCTTCTAGTAATAATATTTTGAAGCAACTTCTGAACAAGATAACATGTAAGGCAGGAAATGCAACACCAAAACTGACACTTCCTATAATTTATACAGTAGTTCGCAATAATTATAACATTCATATGCTCTAATGTTCTATTGGTGAAATAATTTAATTACTTTTGCGCAATTTAAGAGAGTAAAATAACAGTCACGACTCTAAAATTAAAAAAGAAAGCAGTGTATCGGTATATATTATAGGGACGAAAAGAAAATGTTATTTACCTTTAAGAACTGCAAACCTTGATTGATAAGGCAACTTCCCTGCCTCAAGCATCAAGGCGACCTCTTTCCCATAGCTAAACGCAGTCTCGAATTCATCCTTGATTTCAGTAACCACCTCATGAAGATCCCGAGAACCATGAGGAGATAATGTTGTCAAATTACTCATAATTGAGGATCCTAACTCCTGTGTTGACCCCGAATCTACTTCAATGTCAACGGAATGTGCACCCTTATTATTTTCCATTGGTACTGAATGAAGACTGGATTCGCTTTTTCCTGGTGGTATTCTATCAGAGCTAATCTCAGTACTACTAGAATGTCCCATCCATGAACCGCCTTCAATATCTTCTTTTCTAATCGGTCGGGATATGCCTTCACCTATATTTCTTTTTGTACTAAATGTGTTCCCCTTCTTGATACTGACCCCATGGAGGCTGATACTGCGACACAGATGGGTTCTCCACAAACCGGTCACCCTCACCTGCACCCGCACCCCAACTTTGGTTTTGTCCGCAAACAGGCTGATACGGAAATGCAGACGGGTTAACCATATAAGGATCACCCCACGCAGGCTGCTGATATGGCACCTGCATTGGTCCTCTATTCATTACATAAGGATCATGATCACCCCAATTATTAGTCTCGTCTGGTCTATTATTCACAAAACGCCCATTTGACTCCATTCCATTATATTCACGTACCATATCATCAAACGACGACACTGGCGGTCTACTCTCAAAACCACCACCACCATCGCCATGCCCACGCCCATGACCATGACCATGACCATCGTCATCACTATCATCTACATGAATATGCCCATGATCATGATCATGACCATGACTATCTAAATCCGAACTCAAATCCGAATCACTCTCACTACCACTATGCATATCATGTAAACGTGAATCATTAGACACATCACCACCATTCTTATCCTTACCAACACTCCTCTTACTATCATCAGGCAATGTAAGTACAGGGGATGAAGATAGATCAAGGGAAGGTATAACTAACTGTTCATCTACAAATCTAGACAACGCGTGACCAATATCTTTCAAACTATGAAAATAAGCTAAATGGGAAGTGGACAAATCATACCTATAATCAACAACTGATTTAATCAATCTTTTCCTTTCCCTACATCTTATAACTAATGGTAGATCATCTACTTTAGACACCTTACACCCCATTACACCTTAAACCCTAAAACTAATCCCATAAACCCTAACCCTAACCACATACATCATAATATATGACAGCGTGAGCCTTAAGACCGGAAATAGCAACTTTAAACTAACTGTTAGTGGAAAATTAAAGTTCACAAAATTTTGCAAAAGAGTTTACAAGATTGTGTGTACCGCCGATGCACTAAGTCTTCGCAAGATCACAAGCTGTCAAAACAGTTGCCCGTGTAGTTTGAACCTGATCGGGAGTATAGACTACCTCCGCCGTGTCTTAATCACAAGCAGGATGAATAATCTGAGGCCCGATATCTGAGCCCAACTCTACAGGGTTAAGTAAACCGACCATCTATGTTTCAAGGTCGCCCGGAATCACCCCTTGATCCGTTTACCCTATTTGTTTCCCATAGAATAGCCGATTACCACCGTGGTGATACAACACTTAGATCGATCGCAAAGACAAAAACAAAGGTTTCCAACACTCGCACTTGAAAATTGTTTTGTAAAATTATGTGAAGTTTGATTTTCCAATATATAACTCCCTAAACATCAATCATCTGTCACACTTAGGCACAATATAAAAGCCATCTAACTATCTAACTATGTAACAACCACAGTTTACCGTACACTCTCGCCGCACGGTAATCTTCTAGTATTATTTTAACAAAAAAGAAGAGGCTACATCAGAGGCTAAAGCCATCTAACTATCTAACTATAAACACACTTGTACCACCTACATCAGAGGCTAATAAACAACACTCAAGCCTATGAGATGCAGGCAAAAGGGACCAAAAACACCAATAAACTATAGAACCACCAAAACCACACTACACATAATTTTACAAAACAGGGTTAAACAACAAAAATGCTATCTGCATCATTTCTTTTTCTTGTACATTCAAACAGATGAGTAAGAGGATACTCAAATCACTAGCAATGAAATCACAACTTTATAAGAAAAAGCTAACAATAATAATTAAGAAAAAGCTAACAATAAACCCTAACACTAAAAACCCTAATTAAAGAAACATAAACAATTAAATAATCAGATAAATCAACAAACAAAAACAATACAGAAAACCCTAACCCTAAATCAAAAAGATAATTACTTACCCTACCCTAAACGATTTTTTTATTTCGTAAATCGAATCCAATCATTTCATCGTAACCATAAATCGAAAAACAAGGTTGTTAGCGGTTGCTTCAGCTCTGTGTGTGTCTAATTGCTACAGTTGGGCTTTAGATCTGTGATTGTATTTTGTCTGTGTGTGGAGATTAACCCTAGATCTGTGAGTGTATTGTGTGTGTGTGGAAATGAAAGAGTAAAGTGAGTAAAGTGGAAATGAACGAGTACTGGGAGTGTATTTTTAGTACACTGAAGTAATTTTTAGTATACAAACTAAAAATATTAAAAGTATAAAAAGTATACAAAATATTTAAAGTATTAAAGAGTAATTTTGTATTTTTGAGTGTATTTTGTATATAAAAAGTATGCCACAAGTTTCAATGCAATAAAGTAATATAAAAGTGTACCCTCTACCTAACAAGTCGCCTAAGAATAAATAATAGTGGGACCCAGTCGCCCAAGTCGTATGTACTATTTATGTAATAAAATAAGACTATACTTTTTTACAAAAAGATAAAAAAACCCAAGTCGCCCAAAATATGTGGGTCCCAGTCGCTCAAGAAAGTACATACTGCAAGTGGTACATCTTAGTACTTGGTGGAGACATATATAGGGACACATGTCACTATTTTATGAGATCCGCCCAAGATATTTGGGTGACCCTATCCCATGGGGTATTTGGGGGGAAAAAAAATATTTTGGGATATTTAGGGTAAACCACATTGTACCTTTGGGGTATTTGAAGACTTATCCCTAAAACTAAAGGTAGTCAATTTGCAACAGACTTAAGTTAACATTGATTAGTCTCAAGAGAGTTATGTAAAAGTTTGAAACAGAGTAAGCAAAATAGCGGAGCAAGATGAAGACGTGTTTAGTTATATTCACTTTGAACCTTCAACATTTGTAGTTTTTACATACTATGCCTAATTACCTAGTTGTGTTTTCTATGTGCAAAAAAATTTCAAAATTTGACAGTTTCAACCCTTATTTGATAAGATATTGCAAATAATGATCCAATACTACACATTTGAGGTAACATCATGGTGCCATTTTGGGTTGCTAAATCACTAAATCTTGACAAAATTTTGATTGTTTTTGTACTAGCTTCTTGATACTTATAACCAATGTTGCAAAAATCGTGAATCGGTAGTCGGGCGGTCGACCACCCTGCAGTGAGTAATCGGCCAAGGCAGGATTAATCGGATTGGCATTTTTTGCATGTTTTGGGTATTTCTGGAGACCAAACTAAAGATCGTAATTGATTACAAGCCTACTATGTTTCCAGACCACAATAAAAGGCTCCAATTCTGATTATGAGGCTCATTGTGCATTATAAGTGAAATAAACGATCCCCAAATTAAGTAGAATGCCTATATTTTCATTTTTTTAAACCTGACCGATTTGGCCGATTTTTGGCCGATTCAGCCGATTTTTGGCCGAATCGGCCGATTTTTGGCCCATTTTTTTGCCTGACCGATTTTTTGGCCGATTTTCACTATTCTACAAGGTACTGGGCCGATTAACGATTAATCGGCCGATTCAGCCGATTTTTGCAACATTGCTTATAACACATTTTTGTAGTATTTGTAAACGTTTTTTTGATAGTTATTAAATCATTCACGTTCAAGAGCTTTACTTTGTAATTATAGCATAAGGTACTTAGACTTCATCGAACAACAACTGTGTCAAGGGTCTACTTTGTGATTATTGCACAGGGCCCATATAATCCACGGGATGGCCCTGTGTGTTAGCCAAATTGCAAACTTTTGTAAGCGCATTACACATACAGCCTAACACCTGTCCAATTTGGCGAGCATGTCCTGGACACTTATGCATCAAGATCTATATAAATATACTAGTCGGGTACCCGCGTGTTGCAGCGGTGGATACCCGTGTAACCATATTTTCTGGCGAGCGAATGTTTTTCAATTATACGTATTTCATGATGACTACTTTATCGTCGGTGTTGCTAACAAATTCATGGTGCTATATATAGATATATAAAGAAGACTTTGTATTTGTAATTTTATTATGTGTAAAGTGACTTTTTAATTCCTATTTCAAAGCGATCCGTTGAGCCTTTCGATCACAAAGATATTGAACAAATGCTTAACTGAAAGAGGCTAACAATAAATAAATATGGAATAAATAAAAGAAAGACATGATAATTTGAAGAAACTTTTCATTGGTGACTAAAAGCATCACATTGTAGGTCACTAGTTAGATCAAATAAAGCATACCTTTATTGTTTGCAATGAGAAGTACTAGTGACCATGTTGCCATTCAATAAATAAACATTTTTTTATCACCCTATGGTGTTTTCACTAATAAGGATATTTCTTGTGCAAAGATTGAAAGAAAGAACGTATATGTGAAGTCTGATAAGCAAGAGGTTCTATGAGGATACAAAATGAATAACATCAATTCATTGATCATACTTAGTACTTACTAATCCTAAATGACAATGCTTTGAGTTGTTTACACCAAAAATGCAAAAAGATCTCATCTTCTATTAACATACGGTGACAATGTTAGATGCATATCATGCATGACTTCAATAAACGTCTCTTCTTTGCAAGGGATCGTTAGACCACCCCTAGGATGAGCATAGCCAAACTCCTCTTCGGAAAGGTTCAACAAAGTCTGAAATGAAGGATGTTTTAGATATGATAATGGAACTATATATCGCTTTCTTTTACTTTCACCAACATATACTGAGAAACAGCCTTTTGGTACATCAATGACTGCTGGGGATGAAAGATATGCCGTACTCCCCTTCTTAGCATAGATGATTTTTGAAAATCTATGGGTTCCCATGATCACAGTTTAAGTTAACCCCGAAAATTAGTAACTAACTGATGGCACAAAGGAGACACTTTTGAGTGAAGCACAAGAAGTTGAGTGTTCATGTAAAATCGGTATTGGTATAAATACAGGTCTAATTATTTACACAATCTGAAGGTGAAACTTTCAAGGGAATCAAAGGCGTCAAGTTCTAAAAATAATTAGTTTGGATACTTCACAGTATACAAATAATTCTTTGACGAGCTCGTCTAATTAAGAGATCTAGCATCTTAGAAGTTTTGGTACATCCCATGTATTCTCCTTGGTACGTATCACTGTTATGTTGAAAGAAAGTACCACGAATATGAATATATTTTTTCGTCATATATGTTGTCTTTGTCTATGGACATTCTTATGGATTAATTGGCGTTATATTCCCTGAGCCTGTTGTATGTCGGGTAGTTAATATACTCTTTCTTGTTCCTAATGTCTCACTAGGTTGTTTATCCTGAGAAAGATTTCTAGTTTCAGTTGGTTATCATTCATGTACATTTGTAGATGCAATTACACTATTTGAATGGTACATGCACACAGAGCACTGGGTGTTGAGCTCTTCGTGGCTCGCCATGGCATGCCATGACACCATCCCAACTCTTCGTGACTACTCATCCATGGGTTACTCGTCTGCACGGCGAACCCAACTCCCTGCAAATTGTGTACGATCCCAACTCTTCGTGGCATGCCATGACACCATCCCAACTCTTCGTGGCATGCCATGACACCATCCCAACTCTTCGTGGCTACTCATCCATGTATGTGGGACCCAAATGACACTACAACAAAAGAGAGGACGGGCGAGGGAGGTTTTGGCGGGGACGCCCATGTCCCCGTCGAAAGTCGCTAAACGACAAAAATGGCGCTGAGCTGGCACAAAGTCTCGCTGACCGTTTACTAAATTTTCAACGTGACTTTTTGGCGGGGACAAGTGCCGCCGAAAGTGGTTTCCATACTTGACGAATTTTGACCAAACTTGGAACTCTTAATTGTTCCCGGGTTTTTTTCCCGCCCTCACTTTTGGCGGGGACTTTACATGCACAGTAACCAAATCACACATAACAAAACACATCATGCTCAAATCGGCACAGTAACCAAATCACACAGTAACCAAATCACACATAACCAAAAGTTTTGCTTATATATAACCTAACCGATCATGCTCAAATCGGCAAAACACAAATAACCAAATCATTAATTCCCACAAAACACACATAACAATGGATCGTTACACGCCAGAAGAGGAGTGGTCAATGGTTTTATCGTCGAAGGGTCTCTTTAATGAAGTTCTTAATACATATGGCTACGAAATTTATGATGAATATGGTTCTTATAAGAACATTAGCCCTCGGATGAGAGACCAGATTCTGGAATGGTTGAGGAAAAAGCCGTACTATAGAGAGATGTTAGATGCTCAATCTGATGATGTTGGAGGAGAAAGCGCGTTTGATACCACACTTGATGATCATGGAAATAGGATAACAAATCTTGAAGCTTTGTTTGAACATTTAATCAAGCAAAGGAAAGCAACGAAGGGAAAAGATGGTGCAGGTTCTAGCAAAGGGGGAAGTAGCAGCAAAAAAAAATGAATGGGCGATGTTTGTTATGGTATATGTCGTGTGTTTCGTTTGCTTGTCGAGTTGTTTCGTTTGAGTTGTTTCGTTTGCTTGTCGAGTTGTTTCGTTTTCTTGTCAAGTTGTTTTGTTTGAGTCTGTATGAAATGTATGTGGTTGAGAACTCTTGTGTGTCTTAAATAAAAGGTTTGCCTTCGTGTTTGTTATCGGTTTATACAGAAAAACACAAATTAATGAAGTCTCGATGGTCAAGGCTATAATTGTTATCTGTTTATACAGAAAAACACAAATATATAATTGTTATCGGTTTATACAGAAAAACACAAATCAATGGCGTTAAAGAAGTCTCGTGAAATACTTTAGTTTTCACAACAACAACATTTTATTAAACAACAACAACAACAACAATAACAACACCAATATTACATATGAAGATTGTCCAAATCACCTAACAGCTCACGGAGTATTACAACCGACTGACATGCGTGGTCGGGGTCGTCGGGATTCGTTGCCATTTCAAGTCTTGCCTCCAGCATCCTTACTCTTGTCTCTAGCACCTGCTTTTGTGATTCCAGCATGTTTACTCTTGTCTCTAGCACCTGTTTTTGTGATTCCAGCATGTTTATCCTAAGATCTTTGGAATTACAGTTTGAGCACTCTGTTGGTGCAGATCCATCACCTTGAGATGTTGAAGCAGAAGAGATTACTCGTAACCGGTCATCAAATTCACTCTTCCATATAAAATATCCACATCCATGATCTTTTTCTCTTGGCTGTTACATAATAAGGAAATGTTACGATTGTTTGTATATTTACATAAATAAGAAATGTATGATTGTTCATCTTCGAAAGAGGACATGTATAATATTTCCATCCAAAGGTATCTTCTTGATGTGATGTTCTTAGTTTTATATTTCCTGTTCCACAAGAACACATAAAAGGATTATATCGCTGCATCTCAGGTTTTAAAATTTGTGTGAAGATAAAAGGTTTGGTGTTATCAGGTGGTGATGGGGGATGAAGGTGGTGGTCGCCAGTGGTGGTGGAGCTCGATCGTGATGGAGGTGATGTTGTTGCTGTTGTGAGAGAGAGGGAGGGAATATAAGATAGAGATTGGATCTGCAAATGAGAGAGAAAGAGGGAATATAAGATAGAGATTGGATAAGATTTTTTGGATTTTATGTAGAGATTGGATAAGATTTTTTGGATATTAAAGAGAATAAGGTATATCATTTAGTGTCTCATATACAACCATATAATCTCGGCTCATTCGTTTAACATCTCGTGTACAACCATATCATCTCGCCTCATTCGTTTAAATTCTCATGTACGACCATATCATCTCGGCTCATTCGTTTAACATCTCATGTACAACCATATCATCTCAGCTCATTCGTTTAACATCTCGTGTACAACCATATCATCTCGGCTCATTCGTTTAACATCTCGTGTACAACCATATCATCTCGGCTCATTCGTTTAACATCTCGTGTACAACCATATCATCTCGGCTCATTCGTTTAACATCTCGTGTACAACCATATCATCTCGGCTCATTCGTTTAACCTCTCATGTACAACCATATCATCTCGGCTCATTC
The DNA here is from genome assembly GCA_021014915.2 of Artemisia tridentata subsp. tridentata. Classification (NCBI taxonomy): domain Eukaryota; kingdom Viridiplantae; phylum Streptophyta; class Magnoliopsida; order Asterales; family Asteraceae; genus Artemisia; species Artemisia tridentata. The sequence continues at coordinate 238,250,885 of CP139501.1, read as the reverse complement.
GCTTAACATCTCGTGTATAACCATATCATCTCGGCTCATTCGTTTAACATCTCATGTACAACCATATCATCTCGGCTCATTCGTTTAACATCTCATGTACAACCATATCATCTCGGCTCATTTGTTTAACATCTCGTATACAACCATATCATCTCGGCTCATTCGTTTAACATCTCTTGTACAACCATATCATCTCGGTTCATTCATTTAACATCTCATGTACAACCATATCATCTCGGCTCATTCGTTTAACATCTCATGTACAACCATATCATCTCGGCTCATTCGTTTAACATCTCATGTACAACCATATCATCTTGGCTCATTCGTTTAACATCTCGTGTACAACCATATCATCTCGGCTCATTCGTTGAACATCTCATGTACAACCATATCATCTCGGCTTATTCGTTTAACATCTCGTGTACAACCATATCATCTTGGCTCATTCGTTTAACATCTCATGTATAACCATATCAACTCGGTCATTCGTTTAACATTTCGTGCACAACCATATCATCTCGACTCATTCGTTTTACATCTCGTATACAACCATATCATCTCGGCTCATTTGTTTAACATCTCATGTACAACCATTTTATCTCGGCTCATCCGTTTAACATCTCATGTACAACCATATTATCTCGGCTCATCCGTTTAACATCTCATGTACAACCATATTATCTCGGCTCATTCGTTTAACATCTCATGTACATCCATATCATCTTGGCTCATTCGTTTAACATCTCGTGCACAATCATATTATCTCGGCTCATTCGTTTAACTTAGTTAAAAATGATGTAAATTAATTATAAATGACTTAATTTAGTTAAAAATGATGTAAATAATTTTAAAAAGTTTTAAATCAATTAAAGATTATTTACAAAATATTTAAATTATATTTAAATGATTTAATATTGATTTAACTTAATTAAAATGTTTTAAAAATAATTTAAAATGATTTAACTTTATTAGGTAAAAGTGATGTAAATGATTTTAAAAAGTTTTAAATTAATTAAAGATGATTTAGAAAAAATTTAATCAAATTTAAAAGATTTAATATTGATTTGAGTTAGTTAAAATAGTATAAAAGATTTTTTTTCCAGTAAAATGCTTTCGGCGGGGACATGTCCCCGCCAAAAGATTTCACCAAAAATTTCGTTTTTCCCTCTTCGCATTTACTTTATCCCGCCAAAGTTTTTGGCGATTAATAAAAACTTTTAGAGGGGACATGTCCCCGCCAAAAGACTGGCTAAAAGACAAATTTTTTTTAGCGTGGACATGTCTCCGCTGAATGTAATAGCCAAAACCCTACCTCAATTATTAACAGATCTCGTCTTCCTCAGCTCACCCCGACCATCTCGACCAACACCACTAATCACCACCACAGCACCACTATCTCACCACAGCACCACCATCTCACCACAACACCATCATCTCCACCACATAAACCCACACTCGCACCACTGTGCACCACCACAGCCCCTCCTCAAACCCTCTCCTTGTATAATTCTTTCCTCAACCCTCTCCTCATTTAATTATTTCTTTCTTCCTTTATCCCTCTCGTCCACTAATCACCCAGGTGATAATTTTTGTTAATTTATTGATTTTTGTTATTTTTTTATATATGTTAATTTTTTGATATATGTTAATTTCTGATATATGTGTATTATGCTTTTTGTTATTTTTTTTTAATTTTTTTGTTATTTTTTTTGGTACAGTTGCTGTTGCTGCTGAGAACCGAAGCCAAGAACCGAAGCCAAGACCACAGGTTATAGTGATTAATTTGTGTTTATTTTTTTGTGTGTTTATGTTTGTACCGGGGACATGTCGCCGCCAAAAGTTTATTGTCATTAATTTGTGTTTATGGTTTTTTTAGCTCCTTGTTGACTCCAACCGAGACCACAAAACAGACTTTACCACCGAGACCGGAGCTGAATCTAACCGTGTACCACAGCTAACCAAAGCCGCGACCACAGTATGTTACTCTATACATAGAATCAGTAACTGATATATTTTGTTATAGAAGTGATATTAAGTATAATGGTTTGTGTACTTAGCATAGTGCAGCTTGGGGTATGTTTTACCCTTTACTGGTCGTTTAAAACCTTTACTAATAATAATGGGTTGGTACATTAGAGCATTGGGTATTCGTTTGAGGGCGGTCATTGGCAATCATTTGGTTGTCAACACACTTACACACTGCCTAAGTAATTGTTGGTAGTCGTGGGGGGAATTAGTCATCCAGGCAATGGGCGAAAAGAGCCGTTTGGTTTATGATGTCCAAACAGGGGTGTTTGGTTAACAGCAGCCCACAAGGGCCTTTTGGTTTATGCTATTTGGTTAACAGCAGCCTACAAGGGCCGTTTGGTTTATGCTGTTTGGTTAACAGCAGCCCACAAGGGCCGTTTGGTTTATTTGAATGTATGTATATATATGCGTATATGTGTTTCTTCACTAATTATTATGTTCTTGTACTAGTACGTTTACAGATAGCAGATGTTGTAGTTACGAGCCACGGTGGGGATGGAGGTAACGAGCCACCCTGTGGTTCCGCGTGGAGGATAGGCATTAACTGTCAGCGTAAGAATTTCTCGATTATTTTAATTAAACTTGATCATTATTTGGAAACTTAGTTAATCTTGAACTCTATAGTTACACTATAGAATGAAGATGAGTTTCTTCAAAGGGAATGAAAATCCTAGAGATTTAAATTCTTGTGTAGAAATCATATGGACAAATTTTGTATACATATTTAATGTATGGAAAGATTATTAATCACACTTAAGCAATTAACTGTGATTGAAATTCTTTCTAGGCACATTAAATGTATAAAGATTATGATTGTCATTCTTAGTTTTATTAATATGAAATTGACAATGGAATATCAAAACCCTTTCTTTGAGTAATTACTTGTGCGAGGACGATAAGTAATTAAAAGGGGTATTTGAATTCAAAATAATTTTTGGAAGTATACAAAGTGCAATAATTCATGAATGGATTAAGGCATGCATCTAGGAGATATACTTATGTTTAATTATTAAATTCAGTTTTGATTTATAATTAAAATAAGACGATTTCTTAGTATTCCTGAAAGCTAGTGGGAGTGTTATATTTATTTTCTTATTTCATATATGTTGTATAACATATAGGAAGTAACATTCCATTAACATTAAATGTTAAGTCTTAGTTTGGAATAAAACTTTACTTGGAAATTTAGAAAATAAACATACAACCTTGGAATATATGTTTATTGTTATAAACATAAGCGGTAAAATAATTGATTCTAATAGAACATGTTATACTATTAGAGAGTCTAAATAGAAACATATATTTGAAAAGATATAACATGAATGAAATTTAAGTTTGACGCAAGGATTTTTCATGTACATCATGTTGTTTGTTGTATCATGCTTGAATGAAAGATGATTTGACAACATTAATATCTAATTGAAAGTTATTAGAAAACTAAGTGTAATGGATATGGTTGGATATAGAATTAACATCCTCATCCTGGAATTGCTCCTAAATTCTAAGCATGAACCATATGGCAAATTGTTGCGTAATTGATATAACCAACAAATCTTGAAAGATTGGAAGGTATCAAACATTACACAATGGATATTAAAGTTTACGGGATTTTAAAGAGCATATTGTTGTTTGCATACAATGATGCTAATAAGATTGACATGACACTCAATACTAGTCATGGTAGGATTTCATCCTAGTTAATGGCCATGTGTACTAGTTATGCTTAATTGTGAGCATAGTTGCATTATATATTAAAGAATTAGAATACTTTAAACTATAAAAGGTTTAATAGTTTAATTGTCATAAATTCGTGGTTGAGGATGTCACGCATATTATGAAATATTATATGGCAATATCAAGATAGTTGAATGCAAACATACAAGAATTTCACTAATTGAATTATTGAAATAAGTATTTTCAAAATTCCGATAGATCAAGATTAGTTGATTTATGCCTTGTCAACAAGTATGTTTGACATGACTTGAGGCATAATTCATTAGTAAGAATTAACATGCATTGATCTATTTTAATATTTGGATAACGGATGTTAAGCAATTATTATTTACAATGAATTAAAGTACTTTGGTATGTTTGTTTTCATTAATAATAGATTGTATCCTATATTTGCATGTTTAAATCCGTGAATAACTTATGTTATTATAAATTGTCCATTGTCACTTAATGATATGGGAATAGCATTAAATCAAGACAAATCTGAATATTGGTAGAATATACTTGAAAGTATATTGATGCGTTGTCATACCAATTTCACATGATATTCAATGAATTGAATATAGGAATTATCCCAACTTCATGAGTTTACTTTATGGATCTTGTCATCAAGTAAATCATGTGAATATAGTTATCCTCAAACTTGAGATGCCAGATAACTGTCATGCATGTAGTGCATTTATGTGATTCAATTTACCACTATACGTAACTGGTAGCTATAAGGATTGTTTTCAGGAATGTTGCAAAGTGCGTGGGTTATGCTCGTAGTCAAGAAAGAATTTGTTCCTTCAAATTGTTTGAAGTTTAATACTGCTGGGCCCCTCGTAGGGTTGACAAGATGTTTATGCGGCCGCACCCAAGATCTCCCCTGAATATGTTAAGAAGATTTGGTAATCTTGCTTAATCGAAAACAACGAGAAATAGAATAATTAATAAAGAATGACTGAGATCCATATCTTTATTAACATAGTCTTAGAAACAAAAGGATGAGTATGATGATGAATCATTAAATGGTTTTTCCAGGAGACCACCACCCGTGTTGTACTAGGGGCATTGGTGTGTTGCTAGATGCTAACCAATGTCATTACACTTTTAATAGATTTTCAAGTGGGAGCTGTTAGAGTTTATGGAAAAATATTAAGTTGTGTATGACTAGAATCGAACTCGGGACCTTGGGATTGCACACTTTATGTATGAATGATTAATGTAAATAATTAATATATATAAACGTTATATATTTAATTATTTGAACACGAAATAACGACTAACGGACGTTAAGTAATTAACGGAATTGACTAACGACCGTTAGTGAAAAAGGAGGGGGCTTGAGTCTCGAGTTTTGAAACTTGAGGAGGTGTTGGACTAAACTTGGAGAGCAAGTTTGGATCCTATATAAACCCCTCAAGCTCTTATTATTGGAGAGATAATAAACAATACGACTAAAAACCCAAGATATATGTATCGTACAGTATATATTGGAGTACGACACCATGATTACTAAAAAGTCAGTCGACTTATCTATTCCTAAGCATGCATGCTATATCACCTATCAACAGATATAATATAATATGTATGTATGTGCATGTAACATACATGCATATCATGTTAGTATATTTGCATGAAATTGTTTAGCATGCGAATTCTGTGGATATTTATTCTTGTTCGACAATAATATAATATGTCATGCAATGCTAAGATCCAAACAAGAATATCGGATTCGTTGTTTTATTTGTGATCCACGTTATATAAAACAAATTGTTTGGTTTAATCGTGTTCTATAGCTAGCACCATACATTAATTGGTTATAGTACGTGTGTACAAAACCTTGGTATTAACTCACTTTAGTTAATTCCATCCTGGATTGAGAAACATAACAGTAAGGGGTTTCTCGCTAATCCATTGTTTATTCAAGAAGTAGAATTGAAGTTAGATCCTTGTTCTTGCTAGGATCAAAGGTACGTTATCTTTATTATTCGGTTAATCTATTTGTGGAAAACTAGAAGGGGGGGTTGAATAGTTTTACGTCTTTTTAATTTATTATAAAACCTTTGTTTACTTTTAAAAAACTTAGATTCAAGTTTGTTATGAAAAATAAAACATAAATCTTATTATTAGTTATATATGTATTCTTTTAAATTGATTGTAAAAGTTTTGGTTTCTTGAATGGATTTTCAAATTGATCTTTATGTGAAGTCGACCTCTAATTAATACTAGCAATTATATAAGCCTATGTGTATGAAAGTAATGGCGATGTAAGTAAAGAAATAAATAAGGTATGGAAAGATCTAACCGAGACACGAGAGATTTATAGTGGTTCGGCTACAAGGACACCTTCCTTGCCCTACTCCACTCCCCGAGCACCGAGCTCGAGAGTTTTCTTCACAACTTCAATAAGCTCCCTTATGGCGGAGAAAACCGAACACAACTTTGGCTTACACGGGTTTAACGACACAAAGCTAAATGTCGAGTTCTAATCGTAGCTAGAACCAATCTCACAACTTCACAACACAACTTCTTCACAACTTATTCACGACTACTTCACAACGGCTTCACGACTGCTTCACGACATCTTCACGACTTCAACACGACCGCTACACAACCTCTATGCTGCGGCTTCACGACTTCAACACTATGTCTTCACGACTAAGACTTCACGACTTCAACATGACCGCTACACAACCTCTATGCTACGGCTTCACGACTTCAACACTAGAACTTCACGACTAGGACTTCACGGCTTCAACACGACCGCTACACAACCTCTATGCTACGGCTTCACGACTTCAACACTAGGACTTCACGACTAGGAATTCATGGCTTCAACACGACCGCTACAAAACCTCTATGCTACGGCTTCACGACTTCAACACTAGGACTTCACGACTAGGACTTCATGGCTTCAACACAACCGCTTCACAACCTCTATGCTACGGTTTCATGACTTCTAGGCTATGGCTTCACAATGGCTTCAAGACTTCTCTACTTCACAACTTTACAAGGCTTCTACTCTACTTCTTTACTCCACAACTACTTATCTACCTTCTTCACTACTTACACACTACTCTAGCCTAATCACATATGTTTACAACTTGTATACACACTTTACACAAATGAATGAAAGATTTACAAAGTATACAAAACAAACAACTTGAGTAACAAGATGCTACTAAGTTGTAATACTTCTAGTCTTGATTGATAGAAGTATTCTTCTTTTGCACTTGGATGGTGGAAGCTTGGATCACTTGGAAACCAATGCTTAAGATTACATGATCAAAGGTTTTTTGAAGATATGAAATGAGATTTACAACAGAAAGTTTTAGTGCAAAAGGGTGAGTAAAAATCCAGGGGAAGGCTGGTATTTATAGGCAGAAAAACTGGACAGCTGGAACCTACAGGAGCGTGGCCGGCCCCCTTAAATAGGGGGGCGGTCCCCTTAATTTTAAGGGGGCCGCCCCTGCTGAACGTTGGCCAGTTTTGTCCTTTTGTGGGGAAGGTTTTTCTGGAACATTTTAACTGATTTTGGTTAAAAATTTGAATTCATATTTTTATAAAAGATTAAACATTTTTATTTATTACCAAAAATGTTTTTCTAAAAGATATAAAATGTTTTTGACATTTTATAAAAAATCTAGTGTTTCAGAAAATGTTCCATTGATCATATAATGCATTAAGCACTTGTTTATTCATACCTTAAGTGATTAAGTTGTAGAAGTGAATATTTATAACTAAATACTTGTTTATTTTATAAGTTTATGTTTTAATGAGTTTACATTTTGTGATCATCAAAACATAGAGATATGAATAAATATTGATAATGTTTTTAGGCATTATTTATGTCAACAATCTCCCCCTTTTTGATGATTACAAAACTAAAACTCATTAAATCCAAAAAGTTATTTTTGGACAAGTATTTAGTGAGTTTATATTCACTTCTCCCCCTTTTTGTAGCATCAAAAAGGTTGAGCCGACAAGTTTTAGAGACAAAATTTGTCGGAACGAGAACTCCCCCTTGATGTGTGCTCCCCCTCGTTTGAGGGCACCAAGGAATCGATACATGGAATACTTGCAAGAAAAATATTAGAAGCACAAGCATATATATGGCAAAAATAAGCATGCATATAAAGACATTCATTAAAAATGTTGTGTATCAATACACAACCATCTAAGATTATATTCAATCCTACATTAGCTAGTAAGTAATGCAATCTACATAATCATTCTAGGAGTACATGATCTTTCATGGGGCTTGCACACAAAATGGTTTGAAAAATTATTTTTGAATAAGCATTGCATATGCTTAATTTGGTGAGAATGAAGGTTGTGGTGGTGTAGTGGGTGAAAATGGTGGAGGTTGGTTGTTAAGCATGTGTTCAAGGGATGAAAATGGGTGTTTTGATGGAGGTGATGGTTGATTTAGGTAAGGTTTGGAGGTTTTGTGGTAAAATTCCAATACCAGTTCATCTTTTAAGAGAAATGGTAGCTGGGACTAGATAAAAGGGGTCGCAAGATGCAAAAGAAAACAGTAAATTTTACTGTCCAGATGGCCGGTCCCCTTAATTGTAGGCCGACCCCCTTAAAATTAAGGGGACCGCCTAGGGAATTAAGGGGGCCGCCCATCTGGTGTTTTCCCAGGCGACCAAATTTGAAAAACTTCCAGAAAAGGGTCATTTTTAGGGTGTTTTTGCAGCAAGCTCCATTTGAATCATGTACATCAAGAATGATTAAATAGTGGCATAAACATGTTAAATACGCATGCATACATTTAAAACATATTATGGAATAAGCATGTTATTAATCATCAATTATATATATCATGATATCGAGTATACAAGCAATAAGCATAACAATCATATATTAAAGACAAGAAATAAAGCATTTATTAGTTGAAAATAATTATGTTAAAAACATAATTATTGATACAACACATATTTTGCTTATAGCATACAATAAGTAGAAAATTTTAAATTGCCTAAGAGATCCATTTGACTTGCTTGAGACATGAAAAACTTGAATTAGTTTGGATGGATGATGGTAAACAGGGGGTAAAAATGTTGGATTAATGGGGTTGTAAGTTTGGGTGTATGGATGTTGAAGAGAGTGTTGATGGAGGAATTGGAGGTGGAGAGCTTGGACTTGACCATGTTGAATGAGGGTTTTGATGTTGTTCAAGTGGTGGTGTTGGATTAGATCTAGTGAGAAGATACTCAATCCAAGTGAGACGCTCATTTAAGGCGATGGTTTGATTTTGGAGAAAGATGCAACAAGGACAATTGTTGACATGTTTCTCAATTTGACTCAAGTGATGTGGTGATGATGGTAATGATGGTGATATGGATGGTGATGGGTTTAAGTTGCTTTGAGCAAGGTGCAAAGCAAGGAGAGCATTAAGCTCATGGGCTTCCTTGAGTTCTTCAATGAACTTCAAGTGTTGAGTGGAAGGTGATGATAATGGAGAGTGGTTGTTATTTGGTGGAAGTGGTGGTGACACTTTTGGTGGTGGAGACATTTGTGAACTTGGGTAATTATGAGTGAATGAAGGTGGACATATGGATGATTGGTTATGTGTGTGAAAGGGTTCATTAGAATGAGGTTTAGGTGTTGGTTGAGTTTGAACAACATCATTTGTTGGGTTATGGCAAATGTCAAGCTTCCTCCTCCAAATGGGCCTCACTGACATGTTTAGATGGATGATATGGATGAGCATTTATGATGGAGTTGGGTATTTATGGTGTAGTGATGATGTGATTGTGGAAGGTAAATTTTGTTGGGTGGTTTGTGACAAAATGTGTTTGTGAATTTTGGGAAGTATAGGATAGAATGGGCTAAAAAATAGAAAAAGGGAGCACCACCTTCGACCATCAGATGGCCGGTCCCCTTAATTAAGGGGCCAGTCCCCTTAAATATTAAGGGGGCCGCCTAATGAATTAAGGGGGCTGCCCATCTACTGATTTCCAGGTTACTGGAAATGGGTTTTTGGCAGAAAATTGTTGAAAGGGTTGTGTTTTGGGGTTTAGTTTCAAGCAAGTCCAACTTCTTTTGAGGCAATTTAAGATTTAATAACATATGTATGCTAAGCATATTCATTAGACATTATTATCTAGCATGCAAACAACTCATTTAGCATGTAACATATATATGTTAGACAAGAAAACACTACATAGCACCAAGTAATTCATAGTATCATATTTAGGAAGATTAATGAGCTAGTTAAATAATCCTAATGAATATCTATGTGCATAGGAATGTAGAGTTGTGATAGCATGGACTTCTAGACTTGTACCAAGTGATGTCTTAGTGAATAAATTATGGTTATTTTCAAATTTAGTTCACTTATAAATGTCACTTACATAAATATAGACAGATATGAGATCACCATGCATGATTTAAAGAAATGTTTTTGGCATTATTCAACAATGTTTGAAAGTGGGTTTATATGTGGATGTGAAAAATATTTTAATGAAATAGTTTTGGTTTTATTTCAAAATGTTTTTATGAGGAAAGAAAACATATTTTTCCAATCTTTGGTTTTGATAAACACGTAATTATGGACACAAGTTTGGAAGAAAGGTAGGATGGTGAAACATGTAAAATAGAAATGTGTCATAATCTTTTGAAAAATTATTTTTCCAAAATGTGAAGTTTTTGCAAATTTAAAAATAAGTCCCATTAATTATAGGTTTAAAAAATAATGGGTTATAAAAGATCTCATGCTCAAGTCTATTGTCATATGCTACCTCTTTCTACATATCCTATGACATTTACGCATGTATTATGACTAAATACAAAAATACATCATGTCAGAGTAGTTAGAGAAAAACAAAAGCTATTATAATGACAATGCATTCAACTAAACAAATAATTACGAAGGCATGCAGTCAAATCACAAAGGAGCAAGTAAACATCTAGAAATTTTATATATGCAGGATGACATACATCTAGGAATGAAAAGCTTTAGTGAAAAGCAAAGTTCATAACAGTAAACTATTGTTAGGTATATTTAGGAAGAATAATGTATTCAAGTTGGAGAATGAGTATGAGACTATTACTAGTGGTGCTCAATTAAGGCTAAACACGACCGTTTTTACGGGTTACACACACCCAACTTCTCACATAGAAGCAATTCAACCATTAGGTCAAATTGAGTTTCTAGTCAATAGATTCTCCAGTAGTCATTCTCTTTTTAGAAGAAATTAAGTTCCTAAATTTACCTATCGAAGAGTACCAAATATGAAGATTGCTTGGTTTACTAATACTTAGGGGGGCTAACTAAAGAGTTTCTAGTTCATTAAGCCACAGAACGAATATAACTAAAGTGTAAAGGCAAAGCAACCTATCAGACTAAGCGTATCCTAAGGCATTAATAAGATTATATGCATGAAGTAATTACTTATGAAATTTAAAAAGAGAACTTACCTCACGTCCTAGCTTTTCTTCGTAATGTCTCAGATGATGATCGACGTATGAATGATAGGTGAGTCGGATGATGATCTTCTCCTTCGTCTGTGTCACTCCATGATCTTGGATTGAGTTCACTTTTGAGTTGATTCATGTAGTCTTCGTCGCTAACACCTTCATTAACAACATTTGAACTAGTAGCACATGTATCTATTTTATCTAAATGTTTATCTATTAAATTTTCTAAGATAACTAATTCATGTACAAGATCAAAATCTTCATCTTTGGCTTGACATTTTTCTTGATGAAAGTTTAAGAAATTTTTCCAAATATCATTTGCCGTTTTACAGAAGAATATTCTTTCATATTCAACTTTCGGCAAGGTTTTATAAATAATTATTTTAGCTTTATTATTTATTTCATTCTTTGTTTTCAAATAATAAATTTGACTTTCAAAATATGTTTTTGTTTAACTTTCAAAATAAGTTTTTGTTTGACTTTCAAAATATGTTTTTGTTTGAATTTCAAAATCACCAATCGAAATGACATGCCAAAGATCTAGATCAATTGATTTCACATAAGTTTCAAATTTATTTTTCCATTCAAGAAAAGTATAGTTTTCAAATACTGGTGGTTTTAGCAAAGATTCCCCTTCTAGATATTTTTAGAATTCCATAGATCGATTCAAGTTTTAAAATACAGTATATTTTAAAGATCTTGATTGACGTGGCTCTTTATACCAATTGTGAAAAACTAGAGGGGGGGTTGAATAGTTTTACGTCTTTTTAGTTTATTATAAAACCTTTGTTTACTTTTAAAAAACTTAGATTCAAGTTTGTTATGAAAAATAAAACTTAAATCTTATTATTAGTTATATATGTATTCTTTTAAATTGATTGTAAAAGTTTTGGTTTCTTGAATGGATTTTCAAATTGATCTTTATGTGAAGTCGACCTCTAATTAATACTAGCAATTATATAAGCCTATGTGTATGAAAGTAATGGCGATGTAAGTAAAGAAATAAATAAGGTATGGAAAGATCTAACCGAGACACGAGAGATTTATAGTGGTTCGGCTACAAGGACACCTTCCTTGCCCTACTCCACTCCCCGAGCACCGAGCTCGAGAGTTTTCTTCACAACTTCAATAAGCTCCCTTATGGCGGAGAAAACCGTACACAACTTTGGCTTACACGGGTTTAACGACACAAAGCTAAATGTCGAGTTCTAATCGTAGCTAGAACCAATCTCACAACTTCACAACACAACTTCTTCACAACTTATTCACGACTACTTCACAACGGCTTCACGACTGCTTCACGACTTCAACACGACCGCTACACAACCTCTATGATGCGGCTTCATGACTTCAACACTATGTCTTCATGACTAAGACTTCACGACTTCAACATGACCGCTACACAACCTCTATGCTACAACTTCACGACTTCAACACTAGAACTTCACGACTAGGACTTCACGGCTTCAACACGACCGCTACACAACCTCTATGCTACGGCTTCACGACTTCAACACTAGGACTTCACGATTAGGACTTCATAGCTTCAACACGACCGCTACACAACCTCTATGCTACGGCTTCACGACTTCAACACTAGGACTTCACGACTAGGACTTCATGGCTTCAACACAACTGCTTCACAACCTCTATGCTATGGTTTCAAGACTTCTAGGCTATGGCTTCACAACGGCTTCAAGACTTCTCTACTTCACAACTTTACAAGGCTTCTACTCTACTTCTTTACTCCACAACTACTTATCCACCTTCTTCACTACTTACACACTACTCTAGCCTAATCACATATGTTTACAACTTGTATACACACTTTACACAAATGAATGAAAGATTTACAAAGTATACAAAACAAACAACTTGAGTAACAAGATGCTACTAAGTTGTAATACTTCTAGTCTTGATTGATAGAAGTATTCTTCTTTTGCACTTGGATGGTGGAAGCTTGGATCACTTGGAAACCAATGCTTAAGATTACATGATCAAATGTTTTTTGAAGATATGAAATGAGATTTACAACAGAAAGTTTTAGTGCAAAAGGGTGAGTAAAAATCCAGGGGAAGGCTGGTATTTATAGGCAGAAAAACTGGACAGCTGGAACCTACAGGAGCGTGGCCGGCCCCCTTAAATAGGGGGGCGGTCCCCTTAATTTTAAGTGGGCCGCCTAGTAAAATTAAGGGGGCCGCCCCTGCTGAACGTTGGCCAGTTTTATCCTTTTGTGGGGAAGGTTTTTCTGGAACATTTTAACTGATTTTGGTTAAAAATTTGAATTCATATTTTTATAAAAGATTAAACATTTTTATTTTTTACCAAAAATGTTTTTCTAAAAGATATAAAATGTTTTTTGACATTTTATAAAAAATCTAGTGTTTAAGAAAATGTTCCTTTGATCATATAATGCATTAAGCACTTGTTTATTCATACCTTAAGTGATTAAGTTGTAGAAGTGAATATTTACAACTAAATACTTGTTTATTTTATAAGTTTATGTTTTAATGAGTTTACATTTTGTGATCATCAAAACATAGAGATATGAATAAATATTGATAATGTTTTTAGGCATTATTTATGTCAACACTATTTACATGTTAATTATGATTCTTTGTTTCCGCTACGTACTTTGGTGATGTTTATTTATTTATATGAATGTCATGTTATTTAAATTCCAACAGTTTTCACTAAGAAGGATATTTCTTGTGCAAAGAATGAACGAAAGAACATATATATGAAGCCTGATAAGCAAAAGGTTCTATGAGGATACAAAATGAATATACATTAATTCATTGATCATACTTAGTACTTACTAATCCTAAACGAAAATCCTTTTAGTTGTTTATGTTGGTTGCTTTTGTGTGTGTTCCCAGAACAGGGTAAAGATAATCAATGATCAATGGTACCGGATATTCACTTGAAATCGTGTTATCACTTTCCAATAGAAACTATTCGACCCTATGCCTGGATTACACGAATATCTCTATGGGATAAGACCAAGTGATGTTCTTGTTTTAGGCACAAATCAAGAACCAATATGCTTTCAAGTATTTATGTTTTCTGTCATCTGTCTCATGCGGATGGATGATCTCTATTTAAATTAGAGATTACTCAAACCTAGTCAAGAGGAATTATGAGAATTAATTGGCCAATTAATCTCCCCATAATACTCCTCAATTCTAGCTATAGTGGTTACAAGACCAGATAATAATGGTCTTAATTACGAATTTGAAGCTTCCCATAAATAGGTCAAAGTAGTTACAAATTCTTTCCTGCATTACCAGCCGTAGAATCTCTGCCTAGCAGCAGAATCTATGCCTAGCAGCTTAGCAGTACTATTATAGTACTAGCAGTAGGAACTTCTGCTTCAGCAGTAGCATTATTAACACTAGCAGCAGAATCATCTGCTTCAGCAGTAGAATTAATAACACTAGCAGCAGAACCACAAACCACTAATTGAGTCAGGGTAAACAGGGACCTGATGGGTGTACACTCTGTACCTCCAAGCCCATTACCAGGTGTGAATTGATCCCTCAAGTGCACTAAATTTTCCAACAATCCTCCCCAAATTTAGTTCACTTCCTTTGCATAAAAATTAAACATTAAACAAACATGTGCATAAATGAAAATATCTTGAAGATTGAATTCTCATCTTAGTACATTACACGTTCAAATATTCGAGAATCAGGGTGTTCTAAGAATTGAACCATTCAACCCATTTGAATACCTGAAGATAAAATACACACAAGTTTTCAAACACTTAAATGCTCCTGACACAATACAAGCCATGTGTCCATATCCAATTCATAAATGTTGTAAAAGCTAAAAGTCCAAAGCTTCCTAAAGCGGCAAAACTTCAACATTTACATAGGTGATTCCTCTTTATTCATGCTCTTGCTAAGCACTTTTTCAAAGAAAAATAACCATTGAGAAGCAAAGACTTCATCCTCTTTTCCAGCAGGTTCTGAGCACAACCTTGGGATGATAATAAAACATGTGCTCCAGTCCACTAAATGTTCAGCTTTCCACATTGAACTCAACTCCCAAGTTTCCTCAGGAGGGAGTTGGGTGTCTTAGCATTCAGTGACTAAGTTGGACTTCAAACCCATCCCTTTAGCAGACTTTAAAACCAAGTCTCTAGCCAAACCCTTCGTCAAGTGATCAGCTAAGTTTTGTTGAGATCTAACAAACTCTATAGATACCACCCCATTCATGATAAGCTCACAAATCATGCTATGCCTAACACCTAAGTTTATAGACTTCCCATTGTACATCTGGCTATAAGCCTTTGCCAATGCTAACAATTCAGATTCCATTGTTGAACTGGTGATGCAAGTTTGCTTCTTGGATGCCCAAGAAATTGCACCTCCACCAAGTAGGAATACCCAGCCACTAGTAGACGAATTGTCTTCAGTGTTACTGATCCAACTTGCATCAGTGTATCCTTCTAATACTGAAGGATAACCAGTATATGAGAGACTATAATCCATAGTTCTCTTCAAATACTTCAGTACCCTCTGAATTGCCTGCCAATGATGAGCTCTAGGATTACTAGTTATACCTCGCTCAATTTTCCCATACAAATGCAATTATCAAGGTCTTGTACAAGTTCATGGCATACATTAGACAG
The DNA here is from genome assembly GCA_021014915.2 of Artemisia tridentata subsp. tridentata. Lineage (NCBI taxonomy): Eukaryota > Viridiplantae > Streptophyta > Magnoliopsida > Asterales > Asteraceae > Artemisia > Artemisia tridentata. The sequence continues at coordinate 238,235,074 of CP139501.1, read as the reverse complement.
CCAATTCACCCTAGAATACTCAATTGAGATATAGCTTTACCAGTATTGGGCATGAGCTTCTCACTTGTATCCATAAGTACTACTGGAGTACAATCAAAGTAATTAAATTTCCTCACACCTTCTCAATGTAATAGACTGAGATATAGAAATCTTGTTACTTTCATGTTTAATCCTTTTACAAGGATATCATCAGTCATATCCTTCATGGAGAACTTTGATAACAAAAATTCCTTTTCAGGTCAACTTGATTTGGTCTGAAAATCAAACTGTCATCCAACCATTAGACAAATGTTAACCTCCTTTTACAATTCATCAATTTTCTATATACACATTTGCAACTGGTTAAGTAAATAACCACTAGACAAAAACCACTTCATCAATTTTTATGCCATTGCATTAGTCCTGTGAGTCCATTAGGCTAATATAACACCTTTTCTTGCCAGCATGATGAAGCCCTGAGGTTAGTTCATATAACTCCTCATCCAATTCCATTAAGAAAGCTGTCTTCACATCATCTGATAAATACCAATTGTGAATTATCCAAAGCAATTAGCATCTTTGGTACTGATAGAGCCAAGGCATAGTATCAAAATAGTTATCCTGACTTTGTTAGCCTTGAATGACAGTTAGCTTGACTTTCATAGTTTATCTACCTATTTCTTTTGAATCTTGCACAAAGTTTGCAACCAGAGAATCAGCCAACACCCAAGTGTTGTTGCCCATGATGGAATCCATTTCATCATTTATTGCTTCTTTCCACAAAGCAACATCCTGGGACTTCATTACTTCTTCAAATATTTTGGGATCATCCTCAACAATGAAGCAATAGGAGTATTGGTCAGAGACCTCATCCCTTGTTCCTTCAATTAAATATAATTGAAACTCAGGTCCAAATGACTTTGGAGTCCTGACCCTATTGCTCTTTCTCAGCTTAGGTTCAGGTTGTTGAACCACAACCTCATCAGGGACCTCATCAGAGACCTCTGATACACCAATATCATTAGTTCCATTAGGAATCCTCTGACTTGGTCTAGGGACTGATGAGAATCTATTCTCATCAAAAATTGCATCCCTTGATTCAATTATTGAGTTAATTGAAACAGATTCATTAGGTTCAATAACATAGAACCTATATGCTTTGGAATGCTCAGCATATCCAACAAAGGTGCATTCAATGCCTCTTTCACCCAAAGTCTTTAGCTTTGGATCAGGGAGTCTTACAACAGCCCTACAACCCCAAACCCTGAGAAAGTTCAGGTTGGGTTTTCTTTTAGTCCAGACTTCATAAGGGGTTATTTTGTTCCTTTTATTGGGAACTCTATTTAGTAAATAACAAGCTGTCAACATAGCTTCACCCCAGAACCCTTGACTCAGCCCTGAATAGGACAACATGGAATTAACCATCTCCTTTAGCACCCTATTTTTCCTTTCAGAAATATCTTTTTGCTGAGGAGTATAGGGAGCAGTTGTTTCATGCATCATACCAACAGACTGAAAATACTGAGTATCCATGTACTCACCTCCCCTATCAGTCCTTAATCTCTTGATCAGGGACCCTTGTTGCAATTTGATGCGTGGTTTTGCGACCTTACATCAGGTTTTACCTCTCGAGGGATCTCAAGAGGCTTGCAATCCCCACCAGGCAGTGTACCTGACCGATGTAGTATAGTGTAGTGGCAAGTACCGGGGGATTGATCGTTCTCTAGGGGAATAGTGTCGTTAGGATTGAAAAACTACTCTAATAGGTCTAAGGGTGAGGGAAGATTCTTTTTGTATTTTTATAAAAGCAAGTAAAATCTCGGGTTTGAAGGAGTGGGCGGAATTAGTTGCTAGTCAACTAACCCAAATAACTACAAATGCAAATAAAATAAAATAACTGAAAATAAAAAGGTTGTGGAACTTATATGGAGAGAAATGTGTTTACTTAGATTTCCTTACTCCCTAACTATCTTTTACCGGTTGATTAGTGTGTATTAATTGCGTGGATGACGGGTGTATTCCTTAATACCAATCGTGGGGTGGCGTACGTACTTCCCCAACTCTATAAGCTCCTACTTCACTCCTATGTCGAGCCGGCTAAGAAGCTCCTAACATGGGATCACTAGAATTCGCTCATGCATTAAATACAACCATAATAACCTTAGTACGCATTGGTTCATGTTTCTTAAGACGTTCAAGCAAGTTACCGTATAGGAGGTTAGCCAGTTTTCTTAAGCCTAACATCGATAAACAATCATCCAATACAATTAATAACACACCAACAACCAATAATCAATAGTTAGGTTTCATTAGATCTAAGCAAACACAAGATAAATCTAGCCTAACATGTTAAATAAAAGACAAGAACAAGATATAATCAAACAACACATAGACATATTGAATGATTAATTGATTACTTATCTTCAATTGAACATGGGAGATCCAAGGGTATAAAACCCTTAAAAATGGCAGAAAAATCGTCTAGGGTTTCTCCTCACAAAGTTGCACACTAATGACTAAAAATTATGAAAGTATATATAGGAAAACAGATCTGACGGCGTCACACTTTGGGTCGTGATGCCGTCACCTCGCCACGGTTAGGGTTTCTTGATAGCCTTCTTGACGCCGTCCCCCTTTAATCTTCCAAAATCCTCTCTGGCTTGTCAAGGCTTGACGACCTTCTTGACGCCGTCCCCCTTTAATCTTCCAAAATCCTCTCTGGCTTATCAAGGGTTGACGGCGTCACACTAGGGCTTGACGCCGTCACAGGTACTTTTCTAGCAGATTTAGAGACTTTGTCGTTTTCTTCACTTTTATGCTCCAAAAACGTCCAAAATGCTTCCTTTTCCAGATTTCTTCTCCAAAGTACCTAAAATGACAAAAGGAACGATTTAGGGCAATATTTGATCAAATAAATACGATTTAGGGCTTAAATGACCCACTAAAAGCGGTACACTTTTCGCTTCATCAAATACCCTTACACTTGAGATTTGCTTGTCCTCAAGCAAATGCGCTTTTATTCTAATCAAAATACAAGTTAGGGGTCATTTAATGCTAATATAAAAGTAATTACAACAAATAGTCATTCCACTTTAATCATAATAAGCACGGAGATTACAGACTAGCACCTCACAAGTAGTGTTTAGATACTCACATCTCTCAGGTGTCATAAAAGTATATCTCATAAATGAAAACGTATAATATCTCTCACTACCTGTCATAGCAAATAGATTACCATAGGCTTGGGAAAGGATCAAAAACCTCCTCCACTAGGCGTAAGCACCTAATATAAACTATCAAAGAGGGCTTTTAACGGGTTATAACGTTTGGTGTAGGGATATGATAAACACGGTTTTGTTGGATAAAGGATATTTTACTGGTGGCGAGTTAAAGATCTTGATTAATTACATGTACAATATGGCGTTGCTAAGTCAAGACTAGACTCGACTTAAGCTAATGAAAGAAATAACAAAAAGATAAAATAAACATAAAATGAAACGGGATGGTAGTCCGTATGTTTTTTTTCCTACTTTTCTTTTTCTCATTTTTTTGTATTTTTCTTGATTTTTTTTTTTTTTTTTTTTTTTTTTTTTTTTTTTTTTTTTTTTTTGGCATACACTCTTGCCCTACCATCCAAAATAATACATCATAGGGGGGTTGTATCCCCCTTACACTTGAACTTTTACATAACTTTACAATTAACTATTCTAATGACTCGAATTAAGATAATCGAAACATTTGGAGTACTTTTAAAATATTTAGCACATATGGGGGTAATAATGTTGTTCTTCCCCATTACTCCATTACACTAGTACTTTACCCATGAGTCCCAATCGTCCCAAAACAATATGTACAAGGATATGACTCGACTTAGCAACCATGTAATCAATTAGATAATTAACTTGGGGTTTAAACAAATGTTGTCACAATAATGCACTAAAAATGAGTGCATACAAGGTAGGCTAAGGCGATTTGGGTGTACATTTAAGTGGGGTGTAAATAAATTCTTACTTTAAGTAAAATGCTTAAAGTTAGAAAAGAAAGGATAGGCTCTGAGGGGTGTACTAGGGGTATCGTGTACTAAAAATGAGTACAACACAAAGGGTGTGGGAGAATTACTTGACCAATGTAGCCAATGTAATTATAACAAAAAACACAGGTGTAAAACAATGGGTTAATCCTAATGCCTCTTATCATGTAGTAAATCTAACTACACGAATGTAGTCTCACTTGTGGCCTCGGAATGGTCCTAACGCAAGTTCTAGAATCTAAGTGCTACCGGTACACACATCATAGCATAAATGCTTTTCCTACCAATTCTAGGGGTGGACCTCACATATTTGGAGGTGGAAAATTTTTTTAGTGGTACGGTTTTGTGCTAGTCATATAAATTCCTATCCATGAGACGCTCATTAAGACCAAAGTTTCACTCCTAAATGTTGTAAAAAATTTTAAATTTGGCACTAAAATTGCCTTAACAGGTATTTCTCTCAGTTTTATTACACATCTACCATTAAACAAACGAAAAATCAAGCGTAATAGCATTCTCTAAGGTATCGTATTTTACCCCCCCCCCCCCCCTTACACTTAAGATGAACATTGTCCCCAATGTTCAAATAACAAGATGTAAAAGTAAATAAGGTAAAAGAATGAAATCAAATATTCCCCTGATTCGTTCGGTGGATAAAGAGGTAACATGGTTAGATCTTCTTCCAAGGTAATGTTGAAACTTCAAGACTAAAGCAGCGCCAAAAGCTTGATTCCACATACATCTCCTTGTCCAAAATACCCTGTTAAACCTGAGAAAACAAACAAGAAAACCTGCATAACATCGGCGGGATAAATCTGTATAAGGATATAATGCTTGTGGAATGATTATTTTGCAGATTCCTGGAGTTTATAAGTTAGAGATTTAATAAAAACTTTTTATGATTCCGGTAGAAAAACAAAACTTTCAAAAATTTCAGAAAATTAAAACCTGACGCCGTCAGGTTGTAAGGCCTGACGCCGTCAGAAATGATCTGACAGAATTCTCATGTTAAGTTTCCGGAAAATTTCTGGAAAAACCTATACCTTACTTCCTGGAAATCCTGGAAAATATCATTATGACTCGATACAAGCATTTGACTCAAACAATTACTAATATGTATGTTAATTTAATATTGTTATGATTCATGTTCATTTGTTCTAATAAACCGATTTGGATTTCCCTTACACTTAACTTTTGCAAAATACCTTTATATGTAGTTAAGACGAAGTTAAAAACAAGATAAAGCATTTTCACAATTTAGTTCCGAACATGAATCAATAATAATAAAAATTAAACATACATACGAAGCAAATAAAATCAAACAAACAAATAAATAAACACACAAAGCAAATAAAGCTTGGGTTGCCTCCCAAGAAGCGCTTTTCTTTATTAACGAGTCTTGTAGCTAGACTCAAAGTCAGGCTCATCTAGTGTCGCTTATGCTCATGTATCCGAGTGTGAGCCATCTAATTGTTGCCTCATCTTTCTTGTATTCATCATTCAGCTCCAGACATCCATGATAATATCTCTTATTTTTCTCATGTGTATATTTGAGCCCCTTTCTCTTATCATTCTCACTTAACAAGTCAATAGGCACAAGTCTATTGCAAGATTCAATGGAGAAGTTCTTAAACCTAGGATGTGATCAGGGCATTTGGTAAACAAAATCTTCATCCCCATCCGAGAATGTAATTAACCCGTCCACAAGTTTTTCGTCAAGGTTAGTCAACCTTTTGAAGGGTTCTCCAAAAATGACTTGGGTTAATTTGTTATCAATAAATTCTCCTAAGTTCTCCATAACCATAAAATCACCAAATACACAAAACTTCCTACGAATACGTGTAGTGGATTAATCCTAGCAACAATATTATCTCCTTGATATTCTAGCTCATCTACCATGATTTTATTATAATTAGCGCGAGAGATAATGTTTATAGGCAAAGATGAGTTAAGATAAGCATGAAAACTATGATAACCAATCTTACATGGAAATTGCATGTTAAAGAGGCTATCCTTTTCGATCTTAGTCCTAGGGTCAACATACTTAAAGGGATCAACTTCCTCTTTTCTCCATTCCTCGTTAACTACTTCTCCATTACCAGCATCCTCATCGGAGTCTGAGTCGTAAAATGGACTAACTGCATAGTCATTCTCATGGTCAGACTCCTCCATCTCAGAATTGTTACCAAAGTGGTGGTCGGGTGAAAGGTTGTTGTTTTCTACGATGGGGACGGGAACGGGTAGTTGGAAGTTTGCACAGCGGAAAATACGAATAACAGGGATCAAGCGATCACTATTACTCATGAGGTAGGTGGAAGGTATCACAAACAAAAGTACAAAGAAATAAGATAGACTAAAGAAAACCTAGAAAAATAAAATAAAAATCTCACTAGAAAGGAATCTAGTGAGTAGACCTAATAAAATAAAAATTCAACCTAAACAATAACTATTCCCCGGCAGCGGCGCCAAAAACTTGATGCGTGGTTTTGCGACCTTACAACAGGTTTTACCTCTCGAGGGATCTCAAGAGGCTTGCAATCCCCACCAGGCAGTGTACCTGACCGATGTAGTATAGTGTAGTGGCAAGTACCGGGGGATTGATCGTTCTCTAGGGGAATAGTGTCGTTAGGATTGAAAAACTACTCTAATAGGTCTAAGGGTGAGGGAAGATTCTTTTTGTATTTTTATAAAAGCAAGTAAAATCTCGGGTTTGAAGGAGTGGGCGGAATTAGTTGCTAGTCAACTAACCCAAATAACTACAAATGCAAATAAAATAAAATAACTGAAAATAAAAAGGTTGTGGAACTTATATGGAGAGAAATGTGTTTACTTAGATTTCCTTACTCCCTAACTATCTTTTACCGGTTGATTAGTGTGTATTAATTGCGTGGATGACGGGTGTATTCCTTAATACCAATCGTGGGGTGGCGTACGTACTTCCCCAACTCTATAAGCTCCTACTTCACTCCTATGTCGAGCCGGCTAAGAAGCTCCTAACATGGGATCACTAGAATTCGCTCATGCATTAAATACAACCATAATAACCTTAGTACGCATTGGTTCATGTTTCTTAAGACGTTCAAGCAAGTTACCGTATAGGAGGTTAGCCAGTTTTCTTAAGCCTAACATCGATAAACAATCATCCAATACAATTAATAACACACCAACAACCAATAATCAATAGTTAGGTTTCATTAGATCTAAGCAAACACAAGATAAATCTAGCCTAACATGTTAAATAAAAGACAAGAACAAGATATAATCAAACAACACATAGACATATTGAATGATTAATTGATTACTTATCTTCAATTGAACATGGGAGATCCAAGGGTATAAAACCCTTAAAAATGGCAGAAAAATCGTCTAGGGTTTCTCCTCACAAAGTTGCACACTAATGACTAAAAATTATGAAAGTATATATAGGAAAACAGATCTGACGGCGTCACACTTTGGGTCGTGACGCCGTCACCTCACCGCGGTTAGGGTTTCTTGATAGCCTTCTTGACGCCGTCCCCCTTTAATCTTCCAAAATCCTCTCTGGCTTATCAAGGCTTGACGACCTTCTTGACGCCGTCCCCCTTTAATCTTCCAAAATCCTCTCTGGCTTATCAAGGGTTGAAGGCGTCACACTAGGGCTTGACGCCGTCACAGGTACTTTTCTAGCAGATTTAGAGACTTTGTCGTTTTCTTCACTTTTATGCTCCAAAAACGTCCAAAATGCTTCCTTTTCCAGATTTCTTCTCCATTAGGTTGATATAAAAGCAGAATTAACCACATCATGAATAATGTTAAGCCTGAACATTTGATTACATAAATAACCAAAACCAATAAACACACCATGTTTAGACAGAACAAACTTATCAGATTCAATTACTTGTTTATAACCGCAATTATTCAAAATACTCCTAGAAACCAAATTCTTTCTAATATCAGGAACATGTAAAACATTAAACAAAGAGACAATCATTCCAGAACTAAACTTCAAATCCACACATCCTATTCCATGCACCAGGGCTATTGACTCATTTCCCATATGAAGAATAGAACCATCATTCATTGACTCATAGGTCTTGAACCAGCTTCTATCTTTACACACATGAGTTGTTGCTCCAGAGTCAACCCACCACGCAACATCATCATCCTGCACAAAGTACACTTCAGATATATATGTAACATAATAAATCTCAAAAGACTTATCAAATATATTCTGACCTTTTAGAGAATTGGTATTGCCATTCCCTGATCCACTTGTGCCTGATCCATTGGCTTTATTGCCAATCTTAACACCTTTACAATCCTTCCTGAAGTGTCCAGTTTTACCACACTTCCAACAAGTAGCTTTTGGCTTCTTGTTAAGATCTGTTTTGGTGTTATCCTGATGTTTACGTTTGCCTTTGTTGTCATTGTACCTGGTGGAGTTGTTATGCTCTACCATATTGACAACTGATGGACCAGTAGCATTGCTACTCTTTGGCTTGTCACTATCTTTTGCTTTGAGTGATTCCTCAATGCGCAAAAGACTGCCCAACTCAACAAGAGTTCATTCCTCCTTCTTATGTTTTAGCATATGCTTGAAATCTTTCCAAGAAGGAGGTAATTTATCAATGATACAAGAGACTGAAATAGCCTCATCCATGTTCATTTTCTGTTGTGTGAAATGACTAAGTATACTAAGAAGTTCATTGTATTGTTCCATGACAGGTCTAGAATCGACCATTTTGTAATTGTTAAAATTAATTACAAGGACCTTCTTACTTGATGCATCCTCAGCCATATATTTGGCTTCCAAGGAATCCCATAGTTCTTGAGAAGATTCAACATTTTGATAGACACTAGTACAAAAATGGGATTTAGTCACACATGTTGTTTTTCGAACAGCCACACAGTCGCCTTTTTATGTGACTAAATGTACCAGAATAAAATAAACAGCCACACTTGATCCGACTTGTGTGACCATTTCGGAATTACATCCGAGGCTACAACCACACATTTGAATATTTTCGTGACTATACGTATCTGGTAAAAAAAATTTTGATTTTTTCGTCACTTATAATTTGGGACGTGTGACGGATACAAATAAGGTTGAAACATTAGTCACACTATATATATACATATGTGACAAATATATGTCACGCAATTGAAAAGTGTGACCAAAATCCATATATGGTCACATAAAGTAATTGTGTATATGGCTAAATCATATGCTCAAGTTTGTCACACATTATTTAAGCGTGACTGCTAGTTTTTGTAGAAAATTTAGCCACATATGAATTTGAAATATGTGACAACTGAAAAGTAAGTTTGAAGCATAGTCACGATATGCATTTAAAAGTGACAAATATATGTCACACACTTGAGATGTGTGACCAAATGTCATATATGGTCACACTAAACTATAGGCATACATGATTAAGTGTGACCAAAATTCGATACAAATAGTCACGTAAGTTAATATGTGTGTCTAAAGTTAAGTGTGTGTTTGCTTGCCAATTCCTAATGTGTATGGTCACATTTAATTGTAGCACAATCATGTGACTATAGGCAATAGTCAAATTTTGTCACGCATTATTTAAGTGTAGTCACAATTCGATACATATGGTCACACATTTCTGATAACTTATGCAATAGTCAAAAATTTAAAAATATCAATGTTTTGGCTCCATTGTAAGCATTTATGTAAGCATATTTTGTCAGACTATACATTCTAGCAGTAATAACTGTACATTCTAGCAGTAATAACTATACATTCTAGCAGTAATAACTACACATGTTTATCTCATAAGCAGTAATAACTATACATGTTTAAGTCAAACTATACATTCTAGTAGTAATAACTATACATTCTATTTCTTGTCCTTGGGTCCTAGATACTCTTCCATCTTCTTGAGCAGTTCATATGCCATGTCATCATAATTAAGCTGAAGCTTGAGTATTTTCTTCCCACGCAACATCTGATGTAGAATGTCTTTGTGAAACTTTAAAGGGTAATCCTTTTCTACAAGCATGTAGATCACCAACTCATTCACAGTTAAAGCATGTACTCCACATCGTTGAAAAATTTTCCATTCTTAAACAGTATTGTGCGCTAGTCTTCTCCAACATTCATCTTCATGATTTGGTTCAAACATTACCTTCAAATAATTCCAGACTTCTCTATCATAAGCTTGTTCTGGTGTCTTATTACCAAATCTTTGTTTGAGTAATTTCCATAGAGCTATCATATCTCGTCTATCAAAATCATGAACCATGTGAAGAAAGCTTACAAACCTTCTAGAAGAACCATCATGCCTCTTAATATCATAATAAATTGTTTCCCCATGAGATCCAGACTTATAATCAACAATGGGATGTTTGAAAGTTAAAGGTTGTGCATCCATGGCTTCTCCTACAGAGTCAACTACAAGTTCAGTGTGAGCTTGCATTTGTTCTTTAGCAACAGCTTGCTCAGTTTGTTCTTGTTTTCTCTTTTTACTGCTTTCTATTTCCAACTGTTCACCTGATCTCTTTGAACTGTCATTCAAGAAGAGTTCATTGTTTCTCTTGGCAATTGCATATAATTCTTCAATTCTTTTATCATCCAAGAATTTCAAATCCTTTAGTTTCCAACTGGCCACATTCTTCAAATATCTGCACATGAGTAGATGTTTATGATGTACATATTGGGTGTTGTTGATATTAATATAAATTTACCTTTGCAACAAAAAAATAAATAAATAAAAAAATAAAAAAATACCTGCACATGAGATCTCTTCTTTGTTTTTGAGTGGGTGGCTTGTTCTTCTTAGCTGCATATCTTTGTTTTGCATACAACTTCTTTTTTGCATCAAAATTTTCTTTCAGCATCCTGGCTTTTTCATCTACTGAATACTTATCTTGCTCTTCTTTATGTACTATTTTAGCAAGCTCACAATCAGCTTCAACCTGAGCCCTTTCCTCAAACCACGAAGCTATTAACTCTGCATTTTTTTGCGCTTGTAATTTTTCTGCATACTCCTTGTCTGAAAGAATCTGAGCAGCTTCTTGAGCATCAAGATCAGCCACTTGTATTGTCAATTCTTCATCTGTAATCATTGGTTGTTGTTGTTGTTGACCAGGTGACTGAAACTTAAATTTCTTCTTAGGTTCATCAATCAACAAACCTTTACCTTTTTCTGATGGTGAAATAGTTGTTGATGGTGTTTTTGGTACTGATACTGGCTCTTTAATGACAACTCCTTTTGCCTTAGGTTTTGCACTCCTCATCTTTGTTAATATTTGAGCCATAGTCATATCATCATCACCTTGAGTTGCAGTAACCTTATCAATAGCAGGAATAAATTTAGTCTCAGTAGCACTAACCTTATCAATAGCAGCAATACTAACTTCAGTCTCAGTATAGAGAACTAACCTTATCAATAGCAGGAATAGCAGGAATAACTGGCTCACTAGCAGGAATAACTGGACCACTAGCAGGAATAACTGGCTCACTATCAACAGTTGTAACCTTGCCCAAACGCCTATCCATCACCGCTTCATTCCCTTGGTTATCAGCAACTAGAAATTCCATTGGATCACTCTCTTCACCAATACTTTCACCCTCTTTATCCTCCCCTGAAACTTTGCCTTCATTCCCCCCTGTTTGGGAGCATCCTTAGAAGCTTCAGAAGATTTAACCTTTTGTTTGGGAATTCTTGATCCTTTGACTCCTTCTAAATACCTAACCCTTCTCTTCAAAGCCTTTATCTCCCCACCTTGAGCTTTGATGACTCCATCTTGGGAAGAAGCTATTGCTCGCAGATCACCAATTTGTGCAGACAGCTTGGCACAGGTATCCTTCAATTCATTCAAAAGTTGCATACTATCCTCACCACTTCGGCTTGTGTTACCTAGCCCGAGAGGTGGATCACTGGAAAAGTTAAGTTCAGTCTCACCCCTAGGATGAACATCCGAACCCCCCATTGTTTCCATGTGACTGGGACCTTCACCTAAATCAGTTCCAGAGGAACTTTCTTCATTAGAAGTTGTCTTGGTTCGGGTCTTAATGATGTTACCACTGTCCTGTGCTGCTGCTAAGCTAGACACAGTAGTGGCAGCCCTTGCCAACATGTCACTCTCCCCCCCTAGTGACATCCTCATCTGCAACAGTTGGTATAGAACCACTAGCCTAAGGTAGCTCAGTGTTCTTGGTGTTAGTCCTATATTTATA